>OX438861.1:22684648-22842148 GCA_949315895.1 Anania crocealis | reverse complement strand
ATGAGAGTGCCACTGTCTGATACCGCTGGAGAAGCGCTGCGTGGCACCGCCTGTCTTGCCGCTTTCTGGGATGCTAAAAACGTAGCAAAGTCCGGGAGCGAGGTTGGCGAGGAGCACTCGAGTGCATCCTCAGCGTCTCGGATCGTACGCTCAGCATCTATCTGCCGCTCCAGTTCATCTACTCTGGCTTTAGCTGTCGAGTAGGGTCCAGGGGTATGGGAGCGACCTCTGCGGCCGCGTGCCAACTTCGGCACCTTGGCCTGCGAAGAGTCGCTACTCATGTCGTCTTCGTCGGTAAAAAGGTCGTCGGCGAGATCGAGCTCAGGGTCATCGAGGGTCCGGCGCTTGGCACCCGCTCGAGAGTCTCCTGTAAGGTCGACTACACCTTCGTCCATTGCGTCAGTCCGGGATGCGACCGCAGATCGGGCAGAAGGAGCGACGTGGCCAGATGAACTGGCAACGGGACTCGCAGCCGCCTTCATAGGGTCGCAGTCTTTAGCCTTCGGCGGGCCAAACATGCCTCGCAGACGGCTCTCAAATGAGGTCTCGACAGGTTTCTTTGACTCCTGTCCAGTTCTGGGTTTGTCACCCAGTGAGTGAGAAGTGCCCCCCCCAGATACGTGGGGCATTCCCGCGGCCGGAGCGGCGGGTCCGGATTGTCCCCGTGAAGGGGCTTTACCGGCCTGGAGACTGCAACGTATTTTCTTTTCACTCATATTAGGCGCTGCTTGCGGGCGCAGCAACCCCTCCACACATCATCGTGGCTGCTAGCGGATGGCCATCTCCCGCCATCCACTCCACCCGTAGGGCAGAGCCCTTGCCGACACAGACCAGATCGGCTCGGTCTTGGGGATTTTTTATAGAGGTTAACTCCTCGTGGCCCTGGCAGAACAGAGCCCCCGGTCTGCCCTGAAAAGGGCAGATTACGGTTTGCCCCCCAAGCCGCGTCCTTGCACTACTATGCATAACATAGCAGTGCAAGGAGCGACACAAGGAGGACGCTCAGTGCGCCCCCCTTCCCCTCTGGGTTTTGGTCCGCGCCGGCCGAAGCCGGTACCCCCCATATCTGGGGGGCGTTCCCCTATCCGCCACCCGGGGACGCGCCCGGTAGGAGACCCAGAACTCCTTCCCTCCTTATAGTGAAGGGCGGGAACCTAACCTAACCTAACCTAACCTAACCTAACCTAACCTAACCTAACCTAACCTAACCTAACCTAACCTAACCTAACCTAACCTAACCTAACCTAACCTAACCTAACCTAACCTAACCTAACCTAACCTAACCTAACCTAACCTAACCTAACCTAACCTAACCTAACCTAACCTAACCTAACCTAACCTAACCTAACCTAACCTAACCTAACCTAACCTAACCTAACCTAACCTAACCTAACCTAACCTAACCTAACCTAACCTAACCTAACCTAACCTAACCTAACCTAACCTAACCTAACCTAACCTAACCTAACCTAACCTAACCTAACCTAACCTAACCTAACCTAACCTAACCTAACCTAACCTAACCTAACCTAACCTAACCTAACCTAACCTAACCTAACCTAACCTAACCTAACCTAACCTAACCTAACCTAACCTAACCTAACCTAACCTAACCCAACTCAAAAACAATAAAAAAGGTCTTCTAGTTGACCGATTTCCAAAAATTTTTCTTTTCAATACATTTAAATTTGTAGCTGCCACCGTATGCTATAGTCCTGGTCGACTTTTCATTTTCCTACAATTAGATTTTCATTAAAAAAGTAGTTTTTCCGACATTTTCCACGCTTTTTACTCGGACGCCCACTCTTCTTCCTCTTCGAGGTTGACTGGTTCGCTGCTCCGCCTGCTCCTGCACCTATCTGGACACCCTGGAAAATAAGCTTTTCATTAAATTCATAGATTTTCATTTATTTTCATAGAAAAAATCAGTTTTTTAGCTATAACATCAAAATTTTATACCGGCACCACCTCTTCTCTGCACGCAGAATTGTAGACGGCGCCGAGACCTTTCATCTGACACCCCATCCGCCGCTTTCCGGCAGAGGGAAACCCAAAAATTTTCATATTTTGTAGTTTTTCATACAACCGATATCATACCGAGTTTACCTAAGCGGTGATAATTTCAATAGGAATTTAACTCAAAAACAATAAAAAAGGTCTTCTAGTTGACCGATTTCCAAAAATTTTTCTTTTCAATACATTTAAATTTGTAGCTGCCACCGTATGCTATAGTCCTGGTCGACTTTTCATTTTCCTACAATTAGATTTTCATTAAAAAAGTAGTTTTTCCGACATTTTCCACGCTTTTTACTCGGACGCCCACTCTTCTTCCTCTTCGAGGTTGACTGGTTCGCTGCTCCGCCTGCTCCTGCACCTATCTGGACACCCTGGAAAATAAGCTTTTCATTAAATTCATAGATTTTCATTTATTTTCATAGAAAAAATCAGTTTTTTAGCTATAACATCAAAATTTTATACCGGCACCACCTCTTCTCTGCACGCAGAATTGTAGACGGCGCCGAGACCTTTCATCTGACACCCCATCCGCCGCTTTCCGGCAGAGGGAAACCCAAAAATTTTCATATTTTGTAGTTTTTCATACAACCGATATCATACCGAGTTTACCTAAGCGGTGATAATTTCAATAGGAATTTAACTCAAAAACAATAAAAAAGGTCTTCTAGTTGACCGATTTCCAAAAATTTTTCTTTTCAATACATTTAAATTTGTAGCTGCCACCGTATGCTATAGTCCTGGTCGACTTTTCATTTTCCTACAATTAGATTTTCATTAAAAAAGTAGTTTTTCCGACATTTTCCACGCTTTTTACTCGGACGCCCACTCTTCTTCCTCTTCGAGGTTGACTGGTTCGCTGCTCCGCCTGCTCCTGCACCTATCTGGACACCCTGGAAAATAAGCTTTTCATTAAATTCATAGATTTTCATTTATTTTCATAGAAAAAATCAGTTTTTTAGCTATAACATCAAAATTTTATACCGGCACCACCTCTTCTCTGCACGCAGAATTGTAGACGGCGCCGAGACCTTTCATCTGACACCCCATCCGCCGCTTTCCGGCAGAGGGAAACCCAAAAATTTTCATATTTTGTAGTTTTTCATACAACCGATATCATACCGAGTTTACCTAAGCGGTGATAATTTCAATAGGAATTTAACTCAAAAACAATAAAAAAGGTCTTCTAGTTGACCGATTTCCAAAAATTTTTCTTTTCAATACATTTAAATTTGTAGCTGCCACCGTATGCTATAGTCCTGGTCGACTTTTCATTTTCCTACAATTAGATTTTCATTAAAAAAGTAGTTTTTCCGACATTTTCCACGCTTTTTACTCGGACGCCCACTCTTCTTCCTCTTCGAGGTTGACTGGTTCGCTGCTCCGCCTGCTCCTGCACCTATCTGGACACCCTGGAAAATAAGCTTTTCATTAAATTCATAGATTTTCATTTATTTTCATAGAAAAAATCAGTTTTTTAGCTATAACATCAAAATTTTATACCGGCACCACCTCTTCTCTGCACGCAGAATTGTAGACGGCGCCGAGACCTTTCATCTGACACCCCATCCGCCGCTTTCCGGCAGAGGAAAACCCAAAAATTTTCATATTTTGTAGTTTTTCATACAACCGATATCATACCGAGTTTACCTAAGCGGTGATAATTTCAATAGGAATTTAACTCAAAAACAATAAAAAAGGTCTTCTAGTTGACCGATTTCCAAAAATTTTTCTTTTCAATACATTTAAATTTGTAGCTGCCACCGTATGCTATAGTCCTGGTCGACTTTTCATTTTCCTACAATTAGATTTTCATTAAAAAAGTAGTTTTTCCGACATTTTCCACGCTTTTTACTCGGACGCCCACTCTTCTTCCTCTTCGAGGTTGACTGGTTCGCTGCTCCGCCTGCTCCTGCACCTATCTGGACACCCTGGAAAATAAGCTTTTCATTAAATTCATAGATTTTCATTTATTTTCATAGAAAAAATCAGTTTTTTAGCTATAACATCAAAATTTTATACCGGCACCACCTCTTCTCTGCACGCAGAATTGTAGACGGCGCCGAGACCTTTCATCTGACACCCCATCCGCCGCTTTCCGGCAGAGGGAAACCCAAAAATTTTCATATTTTGTAGTTTTTCATACAACCGATATCATACCGAGTTTACCTAAGCGGTGATAATTTCAATAGGAATTTAACTCAAAAACAATAAAAAAGGTCTTCTAGTTGACCGATTTCCAAAAATTTTTCTTTTCAATACATTTAAATTTGTAGCTGCCACCGTATGCTATAGTCCTGGTCGACTTTTCATTTTCCTACAATTAGATTTTCATTAAAAAAGTAGTTTTTCCGACATTTTCCACGCTTTTTACTCGGACGCCCACTCTTCTTCCTCTTCGAGGTTGACTGGTTCGCTGCTCCGCCTGCTCCTGCACCTATCTGGACACCCTGGAAAATAAGCTTTTCATTAAATTCATAGATTTTCATTTATTTTCATAGAAAAAATCAGTTTTTTAGCTATAACATCAAAATTTTATACCGGCACCACCTCTTCTCTGCACGCAGAATTGTAGACGGCGCCGAGACCTTTCATCTGACACCCCATCCGCCGCTTTCCGGCAGAGGGAAACCCAAAAATTTTCATATTTTGTAGTTTTTCATACAACCGATATCATACCGAGTTTACCTAAGCGGTGATAATTTCAATAGGAATTTAACTCAAAAACAATAAAAAAGGTCTTCTAGTTGACCGATTTCCAAAAATTTTTCTTTTCAATACATTTAAATTTGTAGCTGCCACCGTATGCTATAGTCCTGGTCGACTTTTCATTTTCCTACAATTAGATTTTCATTAAAAAAGTAGTTTTTCCGACATTTTCCACGCTTTTTACTCGGACGCCCACTCTTCTTCCTCTTCGAGGTTGACTGGTTCGCTGCTCCGCCTGCTCCTGCACCTATCTGGACACCCTGGAAAATAAGCTTTTCATTAAATTCATAGATTTTCATTTATTTTCATAGAAAAAATCAGTTTTTTAGCTATAACATCAAAATTTTATACCGGCACCACCTCTTCTCTGCACGCAGAATTGTAGACGGCGCCGAGACCTTTCATCTGACACCCCATCCGCCGCTTTCCGGCAGAGGGAAACCCAAAAATTTTCATATTTTGTAGTTTTTCATACAACCGATATCATACCGAGTTTACCTAAGCGGTGATAATTTCAATAGGAATTTAACTCAAAAACAATAAAAAAGGTCTTCTAGTTGACCGATTTCCAAAAATTTTTCTTTTCAATACATTTAAATTTGTAGCTGCCACCGTATGCTATAGTCCTGGTCGACTTTTCATTTTCCTACAATTAGATTTTCATTAAAAAAGTAGTTTTTCCGACATTTTCCACGCTTTTTACTCGGACGCCCACTCTTCTTCCTCTTCGAGGTTGACTGGTTCGCTGCTCCGCCTGCTCCTGCACCTATCTGGACACCCTGGAAAATAAGCTTTTCATTAAATTCATAGATTTTCATTTATTTTCATAGAAAAAATCAGTTTTTTAGCTATAACATCAAAATTTTATACCGGCACCACCTCTTCTCTGCACGCAGAATTGTAGACGGCGCCGAGACCTTTCATCTGACACCCCATCCGCCGCTTTCCGGCAGAGGGAAACCCAAAAATTTTCATATTTTGTAGTTTTTCATACAACCGATATCATACCGAGTTTACCTAAGCGGTGATAATTTCAATAGGAATTTAACTCAAAAACAATAAAAAAGGTCTTCTAGTTGACCGATTTCCAAAAATTTTTCTTTTCAATACATTTAAATTTGTAGCTGCCACCGTATGCTATAGTCCTGGTCGACTTTTCATTTTCCTACAATTAGATTTTCATTAAAAAAGTAGTTTTTCCGACATTTTCCACGCTTTTTACTCGGACGCCCACTCTTCTTCCTCTTCGAGGTTGACTGGTTCGCTGCTCCGCCTGCTCCTGCACCTATCTGGACACCCTGGAAAATAAGCTTTTCATTAAATTCATAGATTTTCATTTATTTTCATAGAAAAAATCAGTTTTTTAGCTATAACATCAAAATTTTATACCGGCACCACCTCTTCTCTGCACGCAGAATTGTAGACGGCGCCGAGACCTTTCATCTGACACCCCATCCGCCGCTTTCCGGCAGAGGGAAACCCAAAAATTTTCATATTTTGTAGTTTTTCATACAACCGATATCATACCGAGTTTACCTAAGCGGTGATAATTTCAATAGGAATTTAACTCAAAAACAATAAAAAAGGTCTTCTAGTTGACCGATTTCCAAAAATTTTTCTTTTCAATACATTTAAATTTGTAGCTGCCACCGTATGCTATAGTCCTGGTCGACTTTTCATTTTCCTACAATTAGATTTTCATTAAAAAAGTAGTTTTTCCGACATTTTCCACGCTTTTTACTCGGACGCCCACTCTTCTTCCTCTTCGAGGTTGACTGGTTCGCTGCTCCGCCTGCTCCTGCACCTATCTGGACACCCTGGAAAATAAGCTTTTCATTAAATTCATAGATTTTCATTTATTTTCATAGAAAAAATCAGTTTTTTAGCTATAACATCAAAATTTTATACCGGCACCACCTCTTCTCTGCACGCAGAATTGTAGACGGCGCCGAGACCTTTCATCTGACACCCCATCCGCCGCTTTCCGGCAGAGGGAAACCCAAAAATTTTCATATTTTGTAGTTTTTCATACAACCGATATCATACCGAGTTTACCTAAGCGGTGATAATTTCAATAGGAATTTAACTCAAAAACAATAAAAAAGGTCTTCTAGTTGACCGATTTCCAAAAATTTTTCTTTTCAATACATTTAAATTTGTAGCTGCCACCGTATGCTATAGTCCTGGTCGACTTTTCATTTTCCTACAATTAGATTTTCATTAAAAAAGTAGTTTTTCCGACATTTTCCACGCTTTTTACTCGGACGCCCACTCTTCTTCCTCTTCGAGGTTGACTGGTTCGCTGCTCCGCCTGCTCCTGCACCTATCTGGACACCCTGGAAAATAAGCTTTTCATTAAATTCATAGATTTTCATTTATTTTCATAGAAAAAATCAGTTTTTTAGCTATAACATCAAAATTTTATACCGGCACCACCTCTTCTCTGCACGCAGAATTGTAGACGGCGCCGAGACCTTTCATCTGACACCCCATCCGCCGCTTTCCGGCAGAGGGAAACCCAAAAATTTTCATATTTTGTAGTTTTTCATACAACCGATATCATACCGAGTTTACCTAAGCGGTGATAATTTCAATAGGAATTTAACTCAAAAACAATAAAAAAGGTCTTCTAGTTGACCGATTTCCAAAAATTTTTCTTTTCAATACATTTAAATTTGTAGCTGCCACCGTATGCTATAGTCCTGGTCGACTTTTCATTTTCCTACAATTAGATTTTCATTAAAAAAGTAGTTTTTCCGACATTTTCCACGCTTTTTACTCGGACGCCCACTCTTCTTCCTCTTCGAGGTTGACTGGTTCGCTGCTCCGCCTGCTCCTGCACCTATCTGGACACCCTGGAAAATAAGCTTTTCATTAAATTCATAGATTTTCATTTATTTTCATAGAAAAAATCAGTTTTTTAGCTATAACATCAAAATTTTATACCGGCACCACCTCTTCTCTGCACGCAGAATTGTAGACGGCGCCGAGACCTTTCATCTGACACCCCATCCGCCGCTTTCCGGCAGAGGGAAACCCAAAAATTTTCATATTTTGTAGTTTTTCATACAACCGATATCATACCGAGTTTACCTAAGCGGTGATAATTTCAATAGGAATTTAACTCAAAAACAATAAAAAAGGTCTTCTAGTTGACCGATTTCCAAAAATTTTTCTTTTCAATACATTTAAATTTGTAGCTGCCACCGTATGCTATAGTCCTGGTCGACTTTTCATTTTCCTACAATTAGATTTTCATTAAAAAAGTAGTTTTTCCGACATTTTCCACGCTTTTTACTCGGACGCCCACTCTTCTTCCTCTTCGAGGTTGACTGGTTCGCTGCTCCGCCTGCTCCTGCACCTATCTGGACACCCTGGAAAATAAGCTTTTCATTAAATTCATAGATTTTCATTTATTTTCATAGAAAAATAGCTATAACATCAAAATTTTATACCGGCACCACCTCTTCTCTGCACGCAGAATTGTAGACGGCGCCGAGACCTTTCATCTGACACCCCATCCGCCGCTTTCCGGCAGAGGGAAACCCAAAAATTTTCATATTTTGTAGTTTTTCATACAACCGATATCATACCGAGTTTACCTAAGCGGTGATAATTTCAATAGGAATTTAACTCAAAAACAATAAAAAAGGTCTTCTAGTTGACCGATTTCCAAAAATTTTTCTTTTCAATACATTTAAATTTGTAGCTGCCACCGTATGCTATAGTCCTGGTCGACTTTTCATTTTCCTACAATTAGATTTTCATTAAAAAAGTAGTTTTTCCGACATTTTCCACGCTTTTTACTCGGACGCCCACTCTTCTTCCTCTTCGAGGTTGACTGGTTCGCTGCTCCGCCTGCTCCTGCACCTATCTGGACACCCTGGAAAATAAGCTTTTCATTAAATTCATAGATTTTCATTTATTTTCATAGAAAAAATCAGTTTTTTAGCTATAACATCAAAATTTTATACCGGCACCACCTCTTCTCTGCACGCAGAATTGTAGACGGCGCCGAGACCTTTCATCTGACACCCCATCCGCCGCTTTCCGGCAGAGGGAAACCCAAAAATTTTCATATTTTGTAGTTTTTCATACAACCGATATCATACCGAGTTTACCTAAGCGGTGATAATTTCAATAGGAATTTAACTCAAAAACAATAAAAAAGGTCTTCTAGTTGACCGATTTCCAAAAATTTTTCTTTTCAATACATTTAAATTTGTAGCTGCCACCGTATGCTATAGTCCTGGTCGACTTTTCATTTTCCTACAATTAGATTTTCATTAAAAAAGTAGTTTTTCCGACATTTTCCACGCTTTTTACTCGGACGCCCACTCTTCTTCCTCTTCGAGGTTGACTGGTTCGCTGCTCCGCCTGCTCCTGCACCTATCTGGACACCCTGGAAAATAAGCTTTTCATTAAATTCATAGATTTTCATTTATTTTCATAGAAAAAATCAGTTTTTTAGCTATAACATCAAAATTTTATACCGGCACCACCTCTTCTCTGCACGCAGAATTGTAGACGGCGCCGAGACCTTTCATCTGACACCCCATCCGCCGCTTTCCGGCAGAGGGAAACCCAAAAATTTTCATATTTTGTAGTTTTTCATACAACCGATATCATACCGAGTTTACCTAAGCGGTGATAATTTCAATAGGAATTTAACTCAAAAACAATAAAAAAGGTCTTCTAGTTGACCGATTTCCAAAAATTTTTCTTTTCAATACATTTAAATTTGTAGCTGCCACCGTATGCTATAGTCCTGGTCGACTTTTCATTTTCCTACAATTAGATTTTCATTAAAAAAGTAGTTTTTCCGACATTTTCCACGCTTTTTACTCGGACGCCCACTCTTCTTCCTCTTCGAGGTTGACTGGTTCGCTGCTCCGCCTGCTCCTGCACCTATCTGGACACCCTGGAAAATAAGCTTTTCATTAAATTCATAGATTTTCATTTATTTTCATAGAAAAAATCAGTTTTTTAGCTATAACATCAAAATTTTATACCGGCACCACCTCTTCTCTGCACGCAGAATTGTAGACGGCGCCGAGACCTTTCATCTGACACCCCATCCGCCGCTTTCCGGCAGAGGGAAACCCAAAAATTTTCATATTTTGTAGTTTTTCATACAACCGATATCATACCGAGTTTACCTAAGCGGTGATAATTTCAATAGGAATTTAACTCAAAAACAATAAAAAAGGTCTTCTAGTTGACCGATTTCCAAAAATTTTTCTTTTCAATACATTTAAATTTGTAGCTGCCACCGTATGCTATAGTCCTGGTCGACTTTTCATTTTCCTACAATTAGATTTTCATTAAAAAAGTAGTTTTTCCGACATTTTCCACGCTTTTTACTCGGACGCCCACTCTTCTTCCTCTTCGAGGTTGACTGGTTCGCTGCTCCGCCTGCTCCTGCACCTATCTGGACACCCTGGAAAATAAGCTTTTCATTAAATTCATAGATTTTCATTTATTTTCATAGAAAAAATCAGTTTTTTAGCTATAACATCAAAATTTTATACCGGCACCACCTCTTCTCTGCACGCAGAATTGTAGACGGCGCCGAGACCTTTCATCTGACACCCCATCCGCCGCTTTCCGGCAGAGGGAAACCCAAAAATTTTCATATTTTGTAGTTTTTCATACAACCGATATCATACCGAGTTTACCTAAGCGGTGATAATTTCAATAGGAATTTAACTCAAAAACAATAAAAAAGGTCTTCTAGTTGACCGATTTCCAAAAATTTTTCTTTTCAATACATTTAAATTTGTAGCTGCCACCGTATGCTATAGTCCTGGTCGACTTTTCATTTTCCTACAATTAGATTTTCATTAAAAAAGTAGTTTTTCCGACATTTTCCACGCTTTTTACTCGGACGCCCACTCTTCTTCCTCTTCGAGGTTGACTGGTTCGCTGCTCCGCCTGCTCCTGCACCTATCTGGACACCCTGGAAAATAAGCTTTTCATTAAATTCATAGATTTTCATTTATTTTCATAGAAAAAATCAGTTTTTTAGCTATAACATCAAAATTTTATACCGGCACCACCTCTTCTCTGCACGCAGAATTGTAGACGGCGCCGAGACCTTTCATCTGACACCCCATCCGCCGCTTTCCGGCAGAGGGAAACCCAAAAATTTTCATATTTTGTAGTTTTTCATACAACCGATATCATACCGAGTTTACCTAAGCGGTGATAATTTCAATAGGAATTTAACTCAAAAACAATAAAAAAGGTCTTCTAGTTGACCGATTTACAAAAATTTTTCTTTTCAATACATTTAAATTTGTAGCTGCCACCGTATGCTATAGTCCTGGTCGACTTTTCATTTTCCTACAATTAGATTTTCATTAAAAAAGTAGTTTTTCCGACATTTTCCACGCTTTTTACTCGGACGCCCACTCTTCTTCCTCTTCGAGGTTGACTGGTTCGCTGCTCCGCCTGCTCCTGCACCTATCTGGACACCCTGGAAAATAAGCTTTTCATTAAATTCATAGATTTTCATTTATTTTCATAGAAAAAATCAGTTTTTTAGCTATAACATCAAAATTTTATACCGGCACCACCTCTTCTCTGCACGCAGAATTGTAGACGGCGCCGAGACCTTTCATCTGACACCCCATCCGCCGCTTTCCGGCAGAGGGAAACCCAAAAATTTTCATATTTTGTAGTTTTTCATACAACCGATATCATACCGAGTTTACCTAAGCGGTGATAATTTCAATAGGAATTTAACTCAAAAACAATAAAAAAGGTCTTCTAGTTGACCGATTTCCAAAAATTTTTCTTTTCAATACATTTAAATTTGTAGCTGCCACCGTATGCTATAGTCCTGGTCGACTTTTCATTTTCCTACAATTAGATTTTCATTAAAAAAGTAGTTTTTCCGACATTTTCCACGCTTTTTACTCGGACGCCCACTCTTCTTCCTCTTCGAGGTTGACTGGTTCGCTGCTCCGCCTGCTCCTGCACCTATCTGGACACCCTGGAAAATAAGCTTTTCATTAAATTCATAGATTTTCATTTATTTTCATAGAAAAAATCAGTTTTTTAGCTATAACATCAAAATTTTATACCGGCACCACCTCTTCTCTGCACGCAGAATTGTAGACGGCGCCGAGACCTTTCATCTGACACCCCATCCGCCGCTTTCCGGCAGAGGGAAACCCAAAAATTTTCATATTTTGTAGTTTTTCATACAACCGATATCATACCGAGTTTACCTAAGCGGTGATAATTTCAATAGGAATTTAACTCAAAAACAATAAAAAAGGTCTTCTAGTTGACCGATTTCCAAAAATTTTTCTTTTCAATACATTTAAATTTGTAGCTGCCACCGTATGCTATAGTCCTGGTCGACTTTTCATTTTCCTACAATTAGATTTTCATTAAAAAAGTAGTTTTTCCGACATTTTCCACGCTTTTTACTCGGACGCCCACTCTTCTTCCTCTTCGAGGTTGACTGGTTCGCTGCTCCGCCTGCTCCTGCACCTATCTGGACACCCTGGAAAATAAGCTTTTCATTAAATTCATAGATTTTCATTTATTTTCATAGAAAAAATCAGTTTTTTAGCTATAACATCAAAATTTTATACCGGCACCACCTCTTCTCTGCACGCAGAATTGTAGACGGCGCCGAGACCTTTCATCTGACACCCCATCCGCCGCTTTCCGGCAGAGGAAAACCCAAAAATTTTCATATTTTGTAGTTTTTCATACAACCGATATCATACCGAGTTTACCTAAGCGGTGATAATTTCAATAGGAATTTAACTCAAAAACAATAAAAAAGGTCTTCTAGTTGACCGATTTCCAAAAATTTTTCTTTTCAATACATTTAAATTTGTAGCTGCCACCGTATGCTATAGTCCTGGTCGACTTTTCATTTTCCTACAATTAGATTTTCATTAAAAAAGTAGTTTTTCCGACATTTTCCACGCTTTTTACTCGGACGCCCACTCTTCTTCCTCTTCGAGGTTGACTGGTTCGCTGCTCCGCCTGCTCCTGCACCTATCTGGACACCCTGGAAAATAAGCTTTTCATTAAATTCATAGATTTTCATTTATTTTCATAGAAAAAATCAGTTTTTTAGCTATAACATCAAAATTTTATACCGGCACCACCTCTTCTCTGCACGCAGAATTGTAGACGGCGCCGAGACCTTTCATCTGACACCCCATCCGCCGCTTTCCGGCAGAGGGAAACCCAAAAATTTTCATATTTTGTAGTTTTTCATACAACCGATATCATACCGAGTTTACCTAAGCGGTGATAATTTCAATAGGAATTTAACTCAAAAACAATAAAAAAGGTCTTCTAGTTGACCGATTTCCAAAAATTTTTCTTTTCAATACATTTAAATTTGTAGCTGCCACCGTATGCTATAGTCCTGGTCGACTTTTCATTTTCCTACAATTAGATTTTCATTAAAAAAGTAGTTTTTCCGACATTTTCCACGCTTTTTACTCGGACGCCCACTCTTCTTCCTCTTCGAGGTTGACTGGTTCGCTGCTCCGCCTGCTCCTGCACCTATCTGGACACCCTGGAAAATAAGCTTTTCATTAAATTCATAGATTTTCATTTATTTTCATAGAAAAAATCAGTTTTTTAGCTATAACATCAAAATTTTATACCGGCACCACCTCTTCTCTGCACGCAGAATTGTAGACGGCGCCGAGACCTTTCATCTGACACCCCATCCGCCGCTTTCCGGCAGAGGGAAACCCAAAAATTTTCATATTTTGTAGTTTTTCATACAACCGATATCATACCGAGTTTACCTAAGCGGTGATAATTTCAATAGGAATTTAACTCAAAAACAATAAAAAAGGTCTTCTAGTTGACCGATTTCCAAAAATTTTTCTTTTCAATACATTTAAATTTGTAGCTGCCACCGTATGCTATAGTCCTGGTCGACTTTTCATTTTCCTACAATTAGATTTTCATTAAAAAAGTAGTTTTTCCGACATTTTCCACGCTTTTTACTCGGACGCCCACTCTTCTTCCTCTTCGAGGTTGACTGGTTCGCTGCTCCGCCTGCTCCTGCACCTATCTGGACACCCTGGAAAATAAGCTTTTCATTAAATTCATAGATTTTCATTTATTTTCATAGAAAAAATCAGTTTTTTAGCTATAACATCAAAATTTTATACCGGCACCACCTCTTCTCTGCACGCAGAATTGTAGACGGCGCCGAGACCTTTCATCTGACACCCCATCCGCCGCTTTCCGGCAGAGGGAAACCCAAAAATTTTCATATTTTGTAGTTTTTCATACAACCGATATCATACCGAGTTTACCTAAGCGGTGATAATTTCAATAGGAATTTAACTCAAAAACAATAAAAAAGGTCTTCTAGTTGACCGATTTCCAAAAATTTTTCTTTTCAATACATTTAAATTTGTAGCTGCCACCGTATGCTATAGTCCTGGTCGACTTTTCATTTTCCTACAATTAGATTTTCATTAAAAAAGTAGTTTTTCCGACATTTTCCACGCTTTTTACTCGGACGCCCACTCTTCTTCCTCTTCGAGGTTGACTGGTTCGCTGCTCCGCCTGCTCCTGCACCTATCTGGACACCCTGGAAAATAAGCTTTTCATTAAATTCATAGATTTTCATTTATTTTCATAGAAAAAATCAGTTTTTTAGCTATAACATCAAAATTTTATACCGGCACCACCTCTTCTCTGCACGCAGAATTGTAGACGGCGCCGAGACCTTTCATCTGACACCCCATCCGCCGCTTTCCGGCAGAGGGAAACCCAAAAATTTTCATATTTTGTAGTTTTTCATACAACCGATATCATACCGAGTTTACCTAAGCGGTGATAATTTCAATAGGAATTTAACTCAAAAACAATAAAAAAGGTCTTCTAGTTGACCGATTTCCAAAAATTTTTCTTTTCAATACATTTAAATTTGTAGCTGCCACCGTATGCTATAGTCCTGGTCGACTTTTCATTTTCCTACAATTAGATTTTCATTAAAAAAGTAGTTTTTCCGACATTTTCCACGCTTTTTACTCGGACGCCCACTCTTCTTCCTCTTCGAGGTTGACTGGTTCGCTGCTCCGCCTGCTCCTGCACCTATCTGGACACCCTGGAAAATAAGCTTTTCATTAAATTCATAGATTTTCATTTATTTTCATAGAAAAAATCAGTTTTTTAGCTATAACATCAAAATTTTATACCGGCACCACCTCTTCTCTGCACGCAGAATTGTAGACGGCGCCGAGACCTTTCATCTGACACCCCATCCGCCGCTTTCCGGCAGAGGGAAACCCAAAAATTTTCATATTTTGTAGTTTTTCATACAACCGATATCATACCGAGTTTACCTAAGCGGTGATAATTTCAATAGGAATTTAACTCAAAAACAATAAAAAAGGTCTTCTAGTTGACCGATTTCCAAAAATTTTTCTTTTCAATACATTTAAATTTGTAGCTGCCACCGTATGCTATAGTCCTGGTCGACTTTTCATTTTCCTACAATTAGATTTTCATTAAAAAAGTAGTTTTTCCGACATTTTCCACGCTTTTTACTCGGACGCCCACTCTTCTTCCTCTTCGAGGTTGACTGGTTCGCTGCTCCGCCTGCTCCTGCACCTATCTGGACACCCTGGAAAATAAGCTTTTCATTAAATTCATAGATTTTCATTTATTTTCATAGAAAAAATCAGTTTTTTAGCTATAACATCAAAATTTTATACCGGCACCACCTCTTCTCTGCACGCAGAATTGTAGACGGCGCCGAGACCTTTCATCTGACACCCCATCCGCCGCTTTCCGGCAGAGGGAAACCCAAAAATTTTCATATTTTGTAGTTTTTCATACAACCGATATCATACCGAGTTTACCTAAGCGGTGATAATTTCAATAGGAATTTAACTCAAAAACAATAAAAAAGGTCTTCTAGTTGACCGATTTCCAAAAATTTTTCTTTTCAATACATTTAAATTTGTAGCTGCCACCGTATGCTATAGTCCTGGTCGACTTTTCATTTTCCTACAATTAGATTTTCATTAAAAAAGTAGTTTTTCCGACATTTTCCACGCTTTTTACTCGGACGCCCACTCTTCTTCCTCTTCGAGGTTGACTGGTTCGCTGCTCCGCCTGCTCCTGCACCTATCTGGACACCCTGGAAAATAAGCTTTTCATTAAATTCATAGATTTTCATTTATTTTCATAGAAAAAATCAGTTTTTTAGCTATAACATCAAAATTTTATACCGGCACCACCTCTTCTCTGCACGCAGAATTGTAGACGGCGCCGAGACCTTTCATCTGACACCCCATCCGCCGCTTTCCGGCAGAGGGAAACCCAAAAATTTTCATATTTTGTAGTTTTTCATACAACCGATATCATACCGAGTTTACCTAAGCGGTGATAATTTCAATAGGAATTTAACTCAAAAACAATAAAAAAGGTCTTCTAGTTGACCGATTTCCAAAAATTTTTCTTTTCAATACATTTAAATTTGTAGCTGCCACCGTATGCTATAGTCCTGGTCGACTTTTCATTTTCCTACAATTAGATTTTCATTAAAAAAGTAGTTTTTCCGACATTTTCCACGCTTTTTACTCGGACGCCCACTCTTCTTCCTCTTCGAGGTTGACTGGTTCGCTGCTCCGCCTGCTCCTGCACCTATCTGGACACCCTGGAAAATAAGCTTTTCATTAAATTCATAGATTTTCATTTATTTTCATAGAAAAAATCAGTTTTTTAGCTATAACATCAAAATTTTATACCGGCACCACCTCTTCTCTGCACGCAGAATTGTAGACGGCGCCGAGACCTTTCATCTGACACCCCATCCGCCGCTTTCCGGCAGAGGGAAACCCAAAAATTTTCATATTTTGTAGTTTTTCATACAACCGATATCATACCGAGTTTACCTAAGCGGTGATAATTTCAATAGGAATTTAACTCAAAAACAATAAAAAAGGTCTTCTAGTTGACCGATTTCCAAAAATTTTTCTTTTCAATACATTTAAATTTGTAGCTGCCACCGTATGCTATAGTCCTGGTCGACTTTTCATTTTCCTACAATTAGATTTTCATTAAAAAAGTAGTTTTTCCGACATTTTCCACGCTTTTTACTCGGACGCCCACTCTTCTTCCTCTTCGAGGTTGACTGGTTCGCTGCTCCGCCTGCTCCTGCACCTATCTGGACACCCTGGAAAATAAGCTTTTCATTAAATTCATAGATTTTCATTTATTTTCATAGAAAAAATCAGTTTTTTAGCTATAACATCAAAATTTTATACCGGCACCACCTCTTCTCTGCACGCAGAATTGTAGACGGCGCCGAGACCTTTCATCTGACACCCCATCCGCCGCTTTCCGGCAGAGGGAAACCCAAAAATTTTCATATTTTGTAGTTTTTCATACAACCGATATCATACCGAGTTTACCTAAGCGGTGATAATTTCAATAGGAATTTAACTCAAAAACAATAAAAAAGGTCTTCTAGTTGACCGATTTCCAAAAATTTTTCTTTTCAATACATTTAAATTTGTAGCTGCCACCGTATGCTATAGTCCTGGTCGACTTTTCATTTTCCTACAATTAGATTTTCATTAAAAAAGTAGTTTTTCCGACATTTTCCACGCTTTTTACTCGGACGCCCACTCTTCTTCCTCTTCGAGGTTGACTGGTTCGCTGCTCCGCCTGCTCCTGCACCTATCTGGACACCCTGGAAAATAAGCTTTTCATTAAATTCATAGATTTTCATTTATTTTCATAGAAAAAATCAGTTTTTTAGCTATAACATCAAAATTTTATACCGGCACCACCTCTTCTCTGCACGCAGAATTGTAGACGGCGCCGAGACCTTTCATCTGACACCCCATCCGCCGCTTTCCGGCAGAGGGAAACCCAAAAATTTTCATATTTTGTAGTTTTTCATACAACCGATATCATACCGAGTTTACCTAAGCGGTGATAATTTCAATAGGAATTTAACTCAAAAACAATAAAAAAGGTCTTCTAGTTGACCGATTTCCAAAAATTTTTCTTTTCAATACATTTAAATTTGTAGCTGCCACCGTATGCTATAGTCCTGGTCGACTTTTCATTTTCCTACAATTAGATTTTCATTAAAAAAGTAGTTTTTCCGACATTTTCCACGCTTTTTACTCGGACGCCCACTCTTCTTCCTCTTCGAGGTTGACTGGTTCGCTGCTCCGCCTGCTCCTGCACCTATCTGGACACCCTGGAAAATAAGCTTTTCATTAAATTCATAGATTTTCATTTATTTTCATAGAAAAAATCAGTTTTTTAGCTATAACATCAAAATTTTATACCGGCACCACCTCTTCTCTGCACGCAGAATTGTAGACGGCGCCGAGACCTTTCATCTGACACCCCATCCGCCGCTTTCCGGCAGAGGGAAACCCAAAAATTTTCATATTTTGTAGTTTTTCATACAACCGATATCATACCGAGTTTACCTAAGCGGTGATAATTTCAATAGGAATTTAACTCAAAAACAATAAAAAAGGTCTTCTAGTTGACCGATTTCCAAAAATTTTTCTTTTCAATACATTTAAATTTGTAGCTGCCACCGTATGCTATAGTCCTGGTCGACTTTTCATTTTCCTACAATTAGATTTTCATTAAAAAAGTAGTTTTTCCGACATTTTCCACGCTTTTTACTCGGACGCCCACTCTTCTTCCTCTTCGAGGTTGACTGGTTCGCTGCTCCGCCTGCTCCTGCACCTATCTGGACACCCTGGAAAATAAGCTTTTCATTAAATTCATAGATTTTCATTTATTTTCATAGAAAAAATCAGTTTTTTAGCTATAACATCAAAATTTTATACCGGCACCACCTCTTCTCTGCACGCAGAATTGTAGACGGCGCCGAGACCTTTCATCTGACACCCCATCCGCCGCTTTCCGGCAGAGGGAAACCCAAAAATTTTCATATTTTGTAGTTTTTCATACAACCGATATCATACCGAGTTTACCTAAGCGGTGATAATTTCAATAGGAATTTAACTCAAAAACAATAAAAAAGGTCTTCTAGTTGACCGATTTCCAAAAATTTTTCTTTTCAATACATTTAAATTTGTAGCTGCCACCGTATGCTATAGTCCTGGTCGACTTTTCATTTTCCTACAATTAGATTTTCATTAAAAAAGTAGTTTTTCCGACATTTTCCACGCTTTTTACTCGGACGCCCACTCTTCTTCCTCTTCGAGGTTGACTGGTTCGCTGCTCCGCCTGCTCCTGCACCTATCTGGACACCCTGGAAAATAAGCTTTTCATTAAATTCATAGATTTTCATTTATTTTCATAGAAAAAATCAGTTTTTTAGCTATAACATCAAAATTTTATACCGGCACCACCTCTTCTCTGCACGCAGAATTGTAGACGGCGCCGAGACCTTTCATCTGACACCCCATCCGCCGCTTTCCGGCAGAGGGAAACCCAAAAATTTTCATATTTTGTAGTTTTTCATACAACCGATATCATACCGAGTTTACCTAAGCGGTGATAATTTCAATAGGAATTTAACTCAAAAACAATAAAAAAGGTCTTCTAGTTGACCGATTTCCAAAAATTTTTCTTTTCAATACATTTAAATTTGTAGCTGCCACCGTATGCTATAGTCCTGGTCGACTTTTCATTTTCCTACAATTAGATTTTCATTAAAAAAGTAGTTTTTCCGACATTTTCCACGCTTTTTACTCGGACGCCCACTCTTCTTCCTCTTCGAGGTTGACTGGTTCGCTGCTCCGCCTGCTCCTGCACCTATCTGGACACCCTGGAAAATAAGCTTTTCATTAAATTCATAGATTTTCATTTATTTTCATAGAAAAAATCAGTTTTTTAGCTATAACATCAAAATTTTATACCGGCACCACCTCTTCTCTGCACGCAGAATTGTAGACGGCGCCGAGACCTTTCATCTGACACCCCATCCGCCGCTTTCCGGCAGAGGGAAACCCAAAAATTTGCCCTCCCACCCACCCTTATTCTCTTAACTAGGTGAACGAGCTGACCCGATCGAAATTTAGTTTTTGAGTTTCTTCGTTTCTTGTCATCGTTCGGGTCTAGCCGTCACCTGGGTACACTTCTCGTGCCAGAGATCGCCCTACGCAGCTCCTGTAAATATAAATGAACATTTAATTTTCTTAAAAACTACCTAACTAACCTAACGAACTGAGATTCGTGACCTACTCTCTATAGAGTAGACTTAAAATTATTAAATATATTACCTTTAATTTTAAAAAAAATTATTGACGGTCATAGACACAAGTGCCCAGTTGCAGTAAGCAAACTGCACTTCATTAGCTTTTATCAGGTTGTAAGCCTTGCCCTTTTGGCCGGCATACTTAGTTTAAGACAAATTTACTTCGACGGTGTTTTATTGAACACTAAATAAAATCTTTTACCTATTTAATATTGTTGCTGTGCATCGTATTCGGTGCACGCAGTCGATTTTGTTTGTGACCTCTCCCACGCTGGTCTCCGTTCTCCTCGCTCGCTGTCTAAACCTACCATAGTAAACATGTTCGGATTTAGAACACCCGCAAAAAAGGGAATTGACAGGAGTCCTGAAATATCACCGTCAAACAACAAGGAGAAGGCAGGACCCTCTCCGGTAAAGTCCACGACGCATAGAACAAACGTGAGACGGAGCATAGGAGAACTGGAGTCCAGGATGACTCAGATGCAGTGTGCGTCAACCACGCACTCACACTCTCCAACCAAAGTGGAAACGGCGAAGGCCTCGGGGGTACCGCAGAAGGCGAAACAGAAGGCAGCGGCCCCCTCTGAAGCGAAGGGAGTGACGCGCAGAGCATCTGTAGACGCTGCTGCGGTGTCGCCGAGGCCAGCGACGGACCAACCGAAGTCCTCCGATAGAGTGACCCGGGCCAGGGTTTGGCTCGTGAAAGCGAAGACCCAGATAGGAGAATCCCGCAATCTGAGAGCCGACCTTAAGGCCGGGATCACTCTAGCGGTGGACAATCTCTACCAACTTGTGAAGGAGGCGTCGGGAGCCGCACCTGCAAAAAAGAAAATGACTAGAGGGGACGAGGATCAGAGGGAGAATGACAACGACACTCCAACGTTGAAGGAGCAGGTACCTAGAGAGGGATTAGGAAGAATAGAGGGAGATCTCCTCATCACTAAGATAGAGGAGAACAGCCGACTGCTCGCTGAAAATAATAAACAGCTTTTAGAAATTAAGACCATGATAGATGGCCAAACACAGAACATCGAACAAATGACCTACGCGAGAGTAGCGGCAGCCGAACCGAACACCAGGCAAGTGCCGGAGCGTAGAGCACTCCACTCTGTGGTCATCACCTCCGAAAACGACCAAGATACTGGGGAGGAAGTCTTGGAAAGGGTCAGAAGAGCAGTCGACGCAAAAGAGGGTTGGATAAAGATAGAAAAAGTTAGAAAGGCTAAAGACAGAAAGATTATAATGGGATGCGAAACGAGAGAAGACAGAAGGAAGATCAAGGAAAGAATAGAAAGAGCAGGGAACAACCTCGTAGTCGAGGAAATGAAAAACAGGGACCCGCTTCTGGTTCTTAAGAGCGTTCTCACGATACATAGTGATACTGATGTATTGGAAGCTCTTAGGAACCAGAACCGGGGCCTCTTTCATGGCCTCGAAAACGAGGAGGACAGGGTGGAAGTAAAATTCAGAAAGAAAACCAGAAACCCACATACCTCTCACATCGTCATCACAGTGTCCCCCACAATCTGGAAGCGAGCGACTGACCAGGGAAGAGTCCACATAGACCTCCAACAGATTGTGGTGGAGGACCAATCACCCTTGGTCCAGTGTTCGCGTTGCCTGGGCTATGGGCACAGCCGCAAATATTGCAAGGAGACCGGGGACGTATGCAGTTACTGCGGCGGACTACACCTGTGCCCGAGCTGCCCCGAAAGGCTTGCACAGGAGACACCGAAGTGTATTAACTGCAGCCGAGCCAAATTAGAGAACAGCTCCCATAATGCGTTCAGCCAAGACTGCCCCATTCGTAGAAAATGGGACGCCATAGCGAGGGCGTCAACGGCGTACTGCTAAAGGCGTCCCGGAGGGCATACGAAGAGGCAAAACGCGCAATGGTCGAGCAGACGGCTCAGTACACACTAAAGGTGGCGCGAACCTGGTGGAAAACAGAGCAGTGGTACGGGACCTCATGAGCTTGGACCACAACGGCAAAACACTTAGCTTTAAATTAAATAAATCTACAAGAAAACACATTGACCAGACTCCAAGTGTTCTTGCAATCAGGTCAATAAAATTTAAATCAAATAAGGGTGATTTCAAAGAATTTCGTGAGAAATTTACCCAAATCACGCCTGAAAAACAAATAATAAAAGAAAAATTAAATAAAACCAACAACACAGAAAAAATCACACAAACAACTTTAAAAATCTGCACAAACATAACTACAAATAAAAACAAAATAGAAATACTTACCATGCCGTTGTGCTCCGAGCCATGGGCAGCATATGACCGGTACCTGGAAGAGAAAGAAGAGCTTGAGTTAAAAGTCCAAGGAAAAATAACAAAGAAGTGGATGGAACCTCGTGGGAAACGGGACGTGGGAGATATGTGGGAGGGGATAAACAGGGTGATAAAGAGGGTTTTAATAAAAATAAGTAAACAAAAAGCTATATATTTAAAATATTGCAAAAATTTTATGATAAATAAATTGAAAAGGAATAAAAGCAAAACAAGAATATTGTGTCATATATATTGAATATATAATGTATCACAAATACATAAATATATAAATGCTAATAATATTATAGCGAATATAATTATTTAAGAATAGATATTGAAAAAGAAAATAAGGATAATAAATAAAGATAGTATATGCCCACTGACCCTGCAGGATAAGACAAAAATAAAGAAAAGAAAGCAATAATGGTAAACATTACAGATTATTAAAATTGCAAATTACAGAAGAAGGCGTAAGAGCGTGAATTAAAAATTAATAGAATACAGAACAATATGAACTAAATTAAAAATATATATTGGAACAGTGTAACTACAGTAGTAGAAACCCAGACATATAAATTAAATGATAAGATATAAATAGAGTAATTTATTGATGTAATAGAAGACAGAAAAGAAGATTAAAGTATAAGGTTTGACCTTAAGTCGGATAGATCAGATAAAAAATATCAATTGAAAAAACAGGCTCCGATCACACATGTTGGAGGTAGTCGTAAAAATTAAAAAAAAAAAAAAAAAAAAAAAAAAAACCTAACCTAACCTAACCTAACCTAACCTAACCTAACCTAACCTAACCTAACCTAACCTAACCTAACCTAACCTAACCTAACCTAACCTAACCTAACCTAACCTAACCTAACCTAACCTAACCTAACCTAACCAACTCAAAAACAATAAAAAAGGTCTTCTAGTTGACCGATTTTCAAAATTTTTTCTTTTGAATACGTTTAAATTTGTTGCTGCCATCGTCTGCTATAGTCCTTTTTGGCTTTTCATTTTCCTACAATTAGATTTTCATTAAAAAAGTAGTTTTTCCGACATTTTCCACACTTTTTACTCGGACGCCTACTCTTCTTCCTCTTCGAGGTTGACTGGTTCGCTGCTCCGCCTGCTCCTGCACCTATCTGGACCACCTGGAAAATAAGCTTTTCATTAAATTCATAGATTTTCATTTATTTTCATAGAAAAAATCAGTTTTTCAGCTATAACATCAAAATTTTATACCGGCACCACCTCTTCTCTGCACGCAGAATTGTAGACGGCGCCGAGACCTTTCATCTGACACCCCATCCGCCGCTTTCCGGCAGAGGGAAACCCAAAAATTTTCTAATTTAGTAGTTTTTCATACAACCGATATCATACCGAGTTTACCTAAGCGGTGATAATATTAATAAGAAAATAACTCAAAAACAATAAAAAAGGTCTTCTAGTTGACCGATTTTCAAAATTTTTTCTTTTGAATACGTTTAAATTTGTTGCTGCCATCGTCTGCTATAGTCCTTTTTGGCTTTTCATTTTCCTACAATTAGATTTTCATTAAAAAAGTAGTTTTTCCGACATTTTCCACACTTTTTACTCGGACGCCTACTCTTCTTCCTCTTCGAGGTTGACTGGTTCGCTGCTCCGCCTGCTCCTGCACCTATCTGGACCACCTGGAAAATAAGCTTTTCATTAAATTCATAGATTTTCATTTATTTTCATAGAAAAAATCAGTTTTTCAGCTATAACATCAAAATTTTATACCGGCACCACCTCTTCTCTGCACGCAGAATTGTAGACGGCGCCGAGACCTTTCATCTGACACCCCATCCGCCGCTTTCCGGCAGAGGGAAACCCAAAAATTTGCCCTCCCGCCCACCCTTATTCTCTTAGATAGGTGAACGAGCCGACCCGATCAAATTTTAGTTTTTGAGTTTCTTCGTTTATCTACATCGTTCGGGTCTGGCCGCTACCTTGTCACGCTTCTTGCGCCCTTAATCGCCACTCCGCAGCTTCTGCAAAATAAAACAAAAACTAATTAGCCTAAAATAAGTACTTGGCAGCTTCGATAGTATTAGTGATAGTTGTGACTTACTCATTTGTAGAGTTGACGTAAAAATTTTTAACTGTAAGCCTGGCCTATTGGCCGGTATACATATTTTAAGAATCTACACTCAATCGACGGTGCTCCGTTTTTGGACACTAATTTAAATTATTTGATACCCATTTTATTATTGTTGTGCATCGTATTCGGTGCACATAGTTAATTTTGATTTCTGACCTCTCCCGCACTGGTTTCAGTTCTCCTTGCTCGCTGTTCAACTTAAACAGCAAACATGTTTGGCTTTAGAACACCGGCTAAAAAGGGAATTGACAGGAGTCCCGAAAACTCACCACCACCAAACAACAAGGAGAAGGCAGGACCCTCTCCGGTAAAGTCCACGACGCATCGAACAAATGTGAGACGAAGCATAGGAGAACTGGAGTCCAGGATGACTCAAATGCAATGTGCGTCAACCACGCACTCACACTCTCCAACCAAAGTGGAAACGGCGAAGGCCTCGGGGGCACCGCAGAAAGCGAAACAGAAGGCAGCGGCCCCCTCTGAAGTGAAGGGAGTGACGCGCAGAGCATCTGTAGACGCTGCTGCGGTGTCGCCGAGGCCAGCGACGGACCAATCGAAGTCCTCCGATAGAGTGACCCGGGCCAGGGTTTGGCTCGTGAAAGCGAAGACCCAGATAGGAGAATCCCGCAATCTGAGAGCCGACCTTAAGGCCGGGATCACTCTAGCGGTGGACAATCTCTACCAACTTGTGAAGGAGGCGTCGGGAGCCGCACCTGCAAATAAGAAAATAGCCAAAAAGGGTGAGGACATTAGTGACACTCCAA
Source organism: Anania crocealis (assembly GCA_949315895.1). Lineage (NCBI taxonomy): Eukaryota > Metazoa > Arthropoda > Insecta > Lepidoptera > Crambidae > Anania > Anania crocealis. The sequence continues at coordinate 22,817,052 of OX438861.1, read as the reverse complement.
CGGTGGGGGAGCATGAGTCTGGGAAAGGACTGGAAAAAGGAGAAGGAGCTCTTCTTATCAAACTAGAAGAAAACAATCGACTGCTCACCGAGAACAGCAAACAACTAATGGAGATCAAGACGATGATAGACGAACAGAATCAAACCATGGAGCTGAAGACCTACGCGAGGGTAGCGGCAGCCGAACCGAACACCAGGCAAGTGCCGGAGCGTAGAGCTCTTCACTCTGTGGTCATCACTTCTGAAAATGATCAAGACACTGGGGAGGAAGTTCTGGAGAAGGTAAGAAGAGCGGTCGATGCAAAGGAAGGGTGGATAAGGATAGAAAAAGTGAGAAAGGCTAAAGACAGGAAGATTATAATGGGATGTGAAACTAGGGAAGACAGAAGGAAGATCAAGGAAAGAATAGAAAGAGCAGGGAACAACCTCGTAGTCGAAGAAATGAAAAACAGGGACCCGCTTCTGGTTCTTAAGAGCGTTCTAACGATACATACTGATGCTGATGTATTGGAAGCTCTTAGGAACCAGAACCGGGGCCTCTTTCATGGCCTCGAAAACGAGGAGGAAAGAGTAGAGGTGAAATTTAGAAAGAGGACTAGGAACCCACATACATCCCACATCGTCCTGACTGTGTCTCCCACAATCTGGAAGCGGGCAACCGAACAGGGCAAAATACGTATAGACCTACAACAGATTGTGGTAGAAGACCAGTCGCCCCTCGTTCAGTGTTCGCGCTGCCTGGGTTACGGCCATAGCCGTAAATATTGCAAGGAGGCCGAGGATGTCTGCAGCCACTGTGGCGGACTGCATTTGTGCGCGGGTTGCCCTGCAAGGCTCGCACAGGAGGCACCGGAATGCACAAATTGCAGTCGTGCCAAAATAGAAAACCGTTGCCACAACGCATTTAGCCAAGACTGCCCCATCCGCAGTAAATGGGACGCCATAGCGAGAGCATCAACGGCGTATTGCTAAAGGCGTCCCGGAGGGCATACAAAGAGGCAAAACGAGCAATGGTCGAGCAGACGTCACGGTACACTCTAAAGGCAGCGCGAACCTGGTGGAAAACAGAAAAGTGGTAGAGTACCTCATGAGTTTGGACCACAACGGCAAAACACTCAGCTTAAAATTCAATAAATCTAAAAGAAAACACATTGACCAGACTGCAAGTGTTCTTACTGTCGGGTCAATCAAATTTAAATCAAAAAAGGGTGATTTCAAAGAATTTCGTGAGAAATTTACCCAAATCACGCCTGAAAAACAAATTATAAAAGAAAAATTAAATAAAACCAACAACACAGGAAAATTCACACAAAAAACTATAAAAATCTGCACACACATCACTACAAATAAAAATAAAATAGAAAAACTTACCATGCCGTTGTGCTCCAAACTATGGGCAGCATATGACCTGTTCCTGGAAGAGGAAGGGGAGCTTGAGTTAAAAGTCCATGGAAAAATAACAAAGGAGTGGATGGAACCTTGTGGGAAACGGGACGTGGGAGATATGTGGGAGGGGATCAACAGGGTGATAAAAAGGGTTTTAATAAAAATAAGCAAACAAAAAGCTATATATTTAAAATATTACAAAAATTTTATGATAAATAAATTGAAAAGGAATAAAAGCAAAACAAGTATATTGTGTCATATATATTGAATATATAGTGTATCACAAATACATAAATATATAAATGCTAATAATATTATAGCGAATATAATTATTTAAGAATAGGTATTGATTAAGAAAATAAAGATAATAAATAAAGATAGTATATGCCCACTGACCCTGAAGGATAAGACGAAAATGAAGAAAAGTTAGTTGCAATAATAGTAAAAATTACAGATTATTAATATTGCAAATTATAGAAGAAGGCGTAAGCGTGAATTAAAAATTAATAGAATACAGAACAATATAATCTAAATTAAAATTAATATATTAGAACAGTGTAACTACAGTAGAAGAAACCCAGACATATAAATTAAATGGTAAGATATAAATAGAGTAATTTATTGACGTAATAGAAGACAGAAAAGAACATTAAAGTATAAGGTTTGACCTTAAGTCGGATAGAACAGATAAACAATATAAATTGAAAAAACAGGCTCCGATCACACATGTTGGAGGTAGTCGTAATTAATAATAAAAAAAAAAAAAAAAAAAAAAACCTAACCTAACCTAACCTAACCTTTTTTTTTTTTTTTTTTTTTTTTTTTTTTACGCGAGGAAAATGCGTTGCGCATCATCACCACTGCCCCGGGGGAGGGCAGGGCGGTATGTGGGACTCCCGGCGCCCTGAAAAGGGCGCTGCTCCTGGGAATGGGACCCAGGGGTATACCCACTAAAAACCTCGCGTCGCCCGCCGCGCTGACTGACGGCAGGGTCTGTGGTTACTCGACAGTCCACGGACCCCGCCAGCGGCCACCTCCGCCCTGAAAAGGGCAGACCTCCTCAGAGGGGGTGCTGTGACGGCACCCCACTCCTACCTCTGGACGACGCGCTGGGCGAACAGCGCGCCGTCCTGGTCCCATGTGCTAGGCAGCTGGTGCCCCCGCACCTGCCGCCCGGGACCCTGGCGGGGCCTACCGCCCCGCCTTCGCCGGCGGAGGCGGAGAGAGTGCGGATCCCGCTCTCTCTCCCTCTCGGCGACCTCCTTCTGCGACATGACGTCGTCGCAGAAGGCGGCCACCGCCTCCCAAGCCTGCTCGCTGCGGACCATCTCCGACATAATGGTCGGCAGCGAGAGGACTCCTCCTCCCAGGGCCGCGGTTAGCACCGACCGCGGCCCCCTCCACGCGGGGCACTCCACCAGCGTGTGGTGCGCGGTGTCTTCCGCGCAACCACAGTGGTGGCATCCCTGGGTCGGCTCCTTCGCGGCGACCAGACACAGATATCTCCCGAAGCATCCATGCCCCGAGAGAATCTGCGTCATCCGGAAGGAGAGCGACCCATGCCGCCTCTCGATCCACCCGCTGAGGATGGGGTGGATCGCCTCGAGGATGCGGCGTCGGGAGCCAGCTAGTGAAGTGCCCAGCCGCTCCTCGATGGACCGCGTCCACCGGTCCAGGGCGACCGCGTGGGCCTCCCTCCGCCACCGCACCACCGTGTCGTGCGGGGGCCGGTTTCCCTGGCTTCGGGCATCCGCTGCCCGCCAGTACACCGACCCCTGTACCTCCGCCTCCAGGTCCCATGGAAGGGACCCGGCGAGTGCGCACGCCACCTCGTGCGAGATGGTGCGGTAGCCCCTCACCACTCGAACCGCCATGACCCTCTGTGCACTGTGCAGGAGGGCCCTATGGCGGTTTTTAAGGGACGCCGCCCAAATCGGCGCCCCATAGAGGGCCATGGACCTCACCACCATCATGTAAAGACGGCGGCAAGAGTCCCCAGCACCCTCTAGGTTGGGCAGCAGGCGGCTCAGTGCGCCCGCTGTCCGCACCAATTTGGGGACCAACGCTGCGAAGTGGTCCCCAAAGTCCCATCTGCTGTCAAGAATGACGCCGAGGTATTTCAGCGTCCTCTTGACAGGGATGGGAGTGCCGCCCACCACAATGTTGGCACCGGCAGGTGGTCTACGCCGAGGCCCGTGGAAACAGATGGCCTCGGACTTGTGGAGAGCCACCTCCAGCCCCAACCGCCGGATTCTGGCCACCACCGCCGCAACTCCGGCGGTGGCCAGCACCGTCGCGGCCCGGAGGTCAGAACCCCGGGCCGTGACGAGGGTGTCGTCGGCATAGCACGACACGTCCACGCCGCGCAGATTTGCGCAGCGTAGGACGTAGTCGTACCCGATGTCCCAGAGCAGGGGTCCTAAGACTGACCCCTGTGGGACACCGCACGACATCTGCCGACGACCGCTACCCTCCATGGTAGGGAAGACTACCGCTCGCTCAGAGAGGTAGTCCCCCACCAGCCTCCTCAGGTAGGGTGGCACTCCATGATAGTGGAGTGCCTCCAAGACTACCTGCCAGGGTAGGGTGTTGAATGCGTTCGCGATGTCCAACGACACCGCGATCAACACCCCACCCCCGGAGACCACCTCCTCCGCTGTGTCCCGCAGACGGCCGATCGCGTCAATGGTCGATCGACCTCTGCGGAACCCGTACTGGGCATCGTCCAGGTTCGGCCCAACCTCCTCCAAGTGCTCGACGAGACGGTTCACCACTACTCTCTCCAGCAGTTTACCCGCCTCGTCGAGCAACACTATGGGCCGGTACCCGGACGGGTCCTCGGCCGAGCGGCCCTCCTTGGGTATGAGGACCAATCGGCCCTCCTTCCACTTCCGGGGGAATCTGCCCTCCTGGAGGCACCGGCTGTACAACTCCCGCAGCCGGGACTCTAGGGGCTTGTGCTCCCCGGAGAGGGCCAGGACCCAGGCACGGGCAGGGATCCCGTCGGGCCCTGGAGCCGTTTTCTTGTCCTTCAGACGGAAAACGGCCACCCCAAGCTCCGCCTCCGTGACCTCGGGCGCCACTTCTAGTCCCGGGTCACTAGACGCAGCTCCCATGGCAGGGGGCACAAATTCTGCCCCCCTGTCAGGAAACAGGGTCGCCACAACTCTCTCCAGCACCTCCGGATCCAGGCTGCTGGAGACTGGGGGGGCCCAAGGTCGGAGCTTCTGCCGCACCATCCTGTACGGCCTGCCCCAGGGGTCCCTCTCCAAGGTCCCTAGCAGCTCCTCCCAGGCCGCTGCCTTGGACCGCGCTATCGCTAGCCGCAGAGCTACCGCTGTCTCTCTGTAGGCAGCGTACAGCCGGTCCAGTTCAGCCTCCACGTGGATCCGCCGCCTCCTATACCGCTGGAAGCGGCGACGCTCCTCCACGCACCTGGAGCGGAGGGCGGCGATCTCCGGGGTCCACCAGTAGACCTGGGTTCGGGGAGAGGGGGCTCGGGCGCGAGGCATCGCCGTGTCGCAGACTTGCGTCATGGCCTCAATGAGCCGAGCAGCTTCCCCCTCCAGGTCCACTGATGGCGGCTCCGGCAACCACGCCTGGACCAGTGCTGCCTCCTGCAGCAGGTTTCGGTCCAGGCACTTTACCGCCCACCGTGGGCCTTCCTGCCGGGGCTGGCCGGGGCTAGCCGTGGTGGCTGGACCGGAGACGCAGAACCGGATGTGCCGGTGATCCGACAACGTCTCCGGGTCCGTCAACACTCGCCACCCTCGGACACGGCGTGCGATGGCGGGCGATGCAAAGGTTACATCGACCCGCGAACTCCCATTGCGTCGCACGCACGTGGGCACGGTGCCGACGTTGAGGATCGTGAGTCCACACTCCACGATCCACTCCTCCAGGACTCTCCCCTTCGGATCAGTAGTCAGGGAACCCCATTGCGAAGATTTCGCGTTGAGGTCCCCGAGTACGATTACTGGAAGGGGAGAGCAACGTCCCACCATGGCCCCGACCTCCACCAGATATTGCTCGAATTCGGCGAGCGGTCTATTGGGGGAGAAGTACACCCCAATAATGACCAGCTCACCGATTCGAGCCGCCGCGAACCCGTGACCCCGCCACACGCATGTGAGCGGGGGAAGGCCAGACGCCCCCCGTCGGTGTATTCCGACGGAGCCGTCCAAGTCCCCGACCCAGTCGGAATGGGCCGGGATGCGGTATGGTTCCGCCATAACCGCAAGGTGCACTTGCCACTGCGCTACGTCCTGGAGCATGAGATCCTGAGACGCGGCGCAGTGGTTCAAGTTTCCCTGAAGAAAGTGGAGGTCCTTATGCATGTTGGACCTCCATTTCAACTTCCTGTGAGGCCGCTCCTGAAGGCGGACTCAAGGGCCTCGGCTCCGAGGGCTTCCTCGGAGGTGCGGCGCTCCTCCTGCGCGCACTCTTCTTCGGGGGCTTGGTGCAGGCCTTGCCCCCGGGTGCGTGACCTGCCGCTTTCCCAGCTGCCTCACAGATGTGGCAGTGGGGAGCGGCAGTACAATCCTTGGCCTGATGGCCCTCCTTACCGCAGCGGCGACAGTTGCCACTGCGGTCCACTTCCGAGTGGCATTGGGCCCCAACGTGTCCCAATGCGAAGCAGCGGAAGCAGCGCTGCGGGAGTGGGGCCAGGATCTCCACCCTGGCTGAAGTCCACCCCACGAGCAGTTTGTTCGCTGCCACCTTTTTAGCCGCCTTGAGGGGGCACTTGACAATCGAGGCACCCATGCCTCGCGGCCCCCTTCGGATCGCGCCAACCCGAACCTCCTCAGCTGGACAACCGCCAGCCTCAGCCACTGCCAGTTTGAGCTCTTCGGCAGTCACGGAGTCGTCCAGACCGGAGATCCGGAGGTCTGTGTGGATCGTCGGTCTGACCACCTTAACTTCCTCCGGGTTGAGGACTCCCCGGAGCTTGTCAGCGAGCGCGTCGGCCTTAGCCTCGCTGGTTGCTCCAGGGATCTCGATGATTCGGGCCCCGGTCACACCTTCGCGGAACTTCACCTTCTCGATTCCGAGGCCCTTAAGGTCAATCTTAGCCTTGGCCTCGGCAATCACCGCCGCGTAGGTTTTATCCGCCCCCTTTTGCAGTGTGAGAGTCACTGCTGACGAACGTGGGGGGCGGAGACGTGGGGCCCTCTTCTTCGGTTCTGACTTTGGGGCTGGAGCCGAAGAAGCCGTGCCCCGCCTCGATGGTGCCGAGGGTCTGGTCGCGCGGCCCTCCGGCTCCACGCGCAACTTACCCCGGCGTCGCACCACCTTGGACCAGGAGTCCGGCCCGGCGATAGGCCCAGGTGTGGCCGATGGTTCGGCAGAGGGCTGGGCGGCGGACTTTTTGCCCACTCCTTTGCCCTTGGTGGAGGGAGGGGTGGCCGCCGGCTTGGCGACTATCTTCACCTTTTTCCCCTTCTTGGTAGTGGCAGAGGGGGAAGACGTCACCGGAACAGCCGCAGTCGCGCGAGACGTCGAGGGGGCGGACAGAACCGCCGCGAAAGATGGAGCCGGTGTTGGGGCCTCTTCACGCCTTCGATCGGCTGCAAGTGGGGGGCGCAGGCGCTTCCCCGGCAACAGGCGCCCTTCAGCCTCGAGACCGTCGAAGCGGGCGTCCACCATCCTCGAGAAGCGCGCCACTACCTCACGCAGCGCCTCCTCACCGGGAACGGGGGCTGATGGCGCCGGAGCGAGAGACGGCTGAGACGGTTCGCCGGATCCGCGCCTCACCTCCTGACGGAGCGAGGACAGCTCTGAGCGGAGCTCCTCCATCTGCGCTCTCAACCTTGCGTTCTCCGCCCGGAGTCGGGCCGTTTCATCGGAAACGGTCCGGTATTCCAACTCCGTCACTGATTCACGGATGGTCTTGACAGAAGCCTTCAGGGCACTTGTGAAGGTACCCTTCAGGTTTCCGGACTTAGTCGCAACCATCTCTATTGTCTTTAAGCTGCTGTCCAACCGCTCCCCTAACATCGCAGCAGTCACCGTCTCCGCATCGTGCCACGAGCTGGCGGTTGCAACGAACCGACTGGCGGCATCTGGCTGTGCTTTGCGAGGCTTGACCTCCTGCTGCATCGGGGACTCTTTGATGAAATCCACCTTAGATTGCGGCGTACCGAGCTTGATGTTAGCTCTGCCCCGGCCGCGCTTGGAGGTCCGCGACGACCGGGATAGCACCGACGTTGTAGGGGACCTAGATCTGCCCGAGTCTGCGCTCTCACTGTCTGACCCACTCTGTCGCAAGTCGCTCCTCCTCTTTCTGGTTTGCCATAGTTTTGACAGGCCAGAATTTGCCGACCTCAGACTCATTGCTGAGTCCGAGTCGACACCACTACCGGCGCCACAGATGTCCTGCAGCACGACGACACACTCTTTGACGCCTTCCGGCGCGTCAACCACCACCTTCTCGCAGACACCCGACTCACCAGCTGGTGTGGTCTGAGTGGGCGCTGCCGATTCGCGGGAACTACCCGCACCATTTGTTAAGTCATCGTTGGACGACGACCTCTTCGCGGACCTCCCGCGGACGAGGGAGTCTTGGTCCGGTTGGACCTCATCCCGCCTCGATACTTCAAACACTGCGTGTCCCCCTCCCACATTACGAGGGGACATGCCAGCCGAAGCTGGGGGGATTGTCCGGCAAGCCGGCTTTACCCCGTGGGTAGATAAATTTCGTAGTGTTGACATTTTCATGGTTTTGTGCCTGCTATGACCCTGAGGGGACAGGCTTGAGCCCCAGGGTTTTGCCACTCACTGCTCGGACGACCGCCCCGTCGTCCTCCCTCCTATACGGGAAGGTCCAGGCCGCCGTGGTCACCAACGGCCCAGTCTTTAGGGATTTTTATAGAGGTTTACTCCTCGCGCGCCCCTGGAAGGTACCCAGTTAGCAGCTTCCAGGAGGGGCCCGGTCCGCCCTAAGAAGGGCGGATTACGGTGTACGGGGGTTTTTTAAAGAGGTTTTCCTTCCTCGCGGCCCGGGCAAGAGCCCCGACAGCCCCCGGTCCGCCCTGAGAAGGGCAGATTACGGTATACCCCCCGTGAGGAGACGCTCAGTGCGCCCCCCCACCCCCTGGGTTTTGGTCCGCGCCGGCCGAAGCCGGTACCCCCCATATCTGGAGGGCGTTCCCCTATCCGCCACCTGGGGACGCGCCCGGTAGGAGACCCAAAACTCCTTCCCTGTGAAGGGCGAGAACCTAACCTAACCTAACCTAACCTAACCTAACCTAACCTAACCTAACCTAACCTAACCTAACCTAACCTAACCTAACCTAACCTAACCTAACCGGATCCGGAAGGCAGTGAACGCCAAAGACGGATGGGTGACGGTAGATAGAGTCCGGAAGGTCAAAGACCGCAAAGTAGTAGTCGGTTGCAGAACCGAAGAAGCTCGGCAGAGGATAAAAGAGAGACTTAAAGGCGCAGCGAACCACCTCAACGTTGAGGAGATTAAGAACCACGATCCGATGGTGGTACTGAAGGACGTCCTGACGTACAACACTGACGAGGACGTGATCACAGCACTGAAAAACCAGAACGGTGAGCTATTCCGACACATAGACTCCAAGAAGCTCCGTATTGAAGTCAAGTACAGGCGAAAGGCGAGAAACCAACAATGTTCCCACATAATTCTAAAAGTCTCGCCTTCAGTTTACAATGTACTAATAGGGAAAGGCTTCGTGCATGTCGATCTTCAGCGCATTAGGGTTGAAGATCAGTCGCCGTTGATGCAGTGCTCGACATGTTTGGGGTACGGCCACGGACGCAGGTTCTGCAAGGAAACTGTTCCTAAATGCAGCCATTGCGGTGGCCCCCACATGAAGCGGGACTGCACTGATGTCCTGACAGGTGAAGGCCCCCGATGCTGCAACTGCACGGCAGCTAGATTAGATCATACGGAGCACAACGCTTTTAGCCCCGAATGTGCGGTGCGCAGGAAGTGGGATGCGCTAGCACGGGCTAAGATAGCGTATTGCTGAGGTGGTTCCAGAGAACTCTGGGGCTGGCAGCCCCACCAGAAGATATGTAGTCGCCCAAGCAAACTTGCAGCGTAAACAGTTAGCGACGGAAGAACTTATGATAGAGTCCGCTAACCGAAAACTCGCAATAGCACTTGTCCAGGAACCCTATGTGGGGGGAGTGAAAAGGATGAAGGATTACCGTGGGGCGAGAGTCTTCCAGAACGCTGCCATAGGAGATGGGACCGTAAAGGCGGCGATAGTCGTCTTTGAAGACGATATCGACGTCATACCTTGCCCGAAACTCACAGACAACAACATTGTTGTCGTGAGGATCCGAACCAGCGCCTGGGAAATCGCGGCGGTGTCCTTCTACTTTGAGCCAGACCAACCCATAGGGCCATACCTGGACCGGCTTACCATCATTTGCGAAGAACTTGGGTCGGCTAGAATACTAATAGGCGGAGACTGCAACGCCAAGAGCACCTGGTGGGGCAGCATCGTAGAAGACCACAGGGGAGTTGAACTGTCCGGGACCCTGGAAGAGTCAAAATTACAGGTATTGAACATCGGAGATACGCCTACGTTTGAAACCACGAGAGGTAATAGGACTATCTCCAGCCGAGTTGACATAACGGCATGTACCGACGACCTCATGGGATTCGTAGAAGACTGGAGGGTAGACCGGTCTGTGACAAGTTCCGATCATAACGCCATTATTTTCCACCTTAACCTCAAGCGCAGTAAAGGCTTCAGAGTAATCCGAACAACCAGGATATATAATACTAAGAAAGCAGACTGGGAAGAATTCTCTAAAACCTTGACAGAACAAAAAGCTGAGCTGAACATAAACCAAACAGCCATCAGTAATATCAACAACAAACAAGGGTTGGAGGAAATGGTAACTGGAATTAACAATGCTATCAACACCGCATGTAAGGGCAGCATGCCCATAAAGAAACAGTCAGAGGTAGTCACGATCCCATGGTGGAGCAAAGAACTTGCCCACAAAAAGAAAATTATGGTCACCTTCAGGAGAAGGATACATAATGCAGCGCCGCACAGAAGAGACAAGGTCGTCGAAGAATACCTGAAAAAGAAAGAAGAATACGAATGCCACGCCAAGAAAGCCCGTACCGAGAGTTGGAAAGAGTTCTGCGGGAAGCAAACCAGAGAAGGAGTGTGGGAAGGAATTTATAGAATTATCAATAGGACCGCCAGGAGAGAAGAAGACACGACCCTGAAAACCAACGATGGAAAACACCTCAACCCGAAAGAATCGGCAGACCTACTCGCTAATACGTTCTACCCCGAAGACCACGTAGACACGGATAACTCGGACCATCGCCGGGTCAGACAAACGGCAGAACAGGTAAACGCCGAGGAGTGTGATGACCCACACGATCCTCCGTTTACACTGTCAGAGCTAAAGACCGCGACGGGGAGTTTTAATCCAAAGAAGGCCCCGGGAGTGGATGGCTTTACAGCGGACATCTGCAGCCGAGCTATACTCCAGGATCCGGACGCTTTCCTTGCCCTTTACAACAAGTGTCTAGAGATAGCACACTTCCCGGACAGCTGGAAGGAGGCCACAGTAGTGGTACTTAGAAAACCGGGCAAGGATGATTATACGAACCCCAAGGCTTATAGACCGATAGGTCTCCTGCCGGTTTTGGGGAAGATCCTGGAGAAGATGGTAGTAGCAAGGATGAAATGGCACCTTGTACCGAGGATTAGTACTCGCCAGTACGGATTCATGCCCCAAAAGAGCACTGAGGACGCCCTCTATTGTTTAATGAACCACATCAAAGGCAAAATTGAGCTGAAGAAGCTGGTCTGCCTCGTCTCATTGGATATAGAGGGGGCCTTCGACAGCGCCTGGTGGCCAGCCATCAGAGTCCGACTGGCTGAGGAAAAGTGTCCGGTCAATATCAGGAGGCTACTCGACAGCTACCTGAGCTGCAGAAGAGTTACCGTTAGGTTTGCCGGGGAAGAAAGCACGCGTAACACGACGAAAGGTTGCGTGCAGGGGTCGATCGGCGGTCCCCTTCTCTGGAACATGCTACTCAATCCGCTACTTACCGGACTAGAACAGAGAGACTATTATTGTCAAGCTTTTGCAGACGATGTCACACTGGTGTTTGATGGAGACACCGCGCGTGAGATTCAAGACCAGGCGAATGCTGCACTTGCCTATGTTCAGCAGTGGGGCATACAAAACAAACTGCGCTTCGCTCCACATAAAACCTGTGCGATGCTTCTAACTAGGAAGCTTAAGTATGATACCCCGCGGCTGAGCATGGGTGGGGTCGGCATAAACCTGTCAAAGGAAATGAAAATCCTGGGCCTGACAATCGACGACCATCTCACTTTTAATACCCACATCACTAATCAGTGTAGGAAAGCCTTGGGTCTCTATAAGCAGTTGTCTAGGGCCGCTAAGGTCACCTGGGGCCTAGACCCCGATATAGTCAGGTCTATATACAACGCCGCGGTTGTACCCGTAATAACATACGCTGCAGCAGCGTGGGCGCCGGCCACTAAGAAGCTAGGAGTTCAGAAGCAACTCAACACGGTGCAGAGAGGTTTCGCCCAAAAACTCTGCAGATCGTACCGCACGGTCTCTCTCCATGCCGCCCTGCTGCTATCCGGGATACTGCCTCTCGACCTCAGAGTGCAGGAGGTAGCAGCCCTGTACGAAGCCAAGAGAGGGTCATCTCTGGCGCTGCTGGGCGACAGGGATATAGAGCGTGTGGTGGGATTTGCGGAATCGCCGCATCCGGCATCGCATATTGACCGGGATTTCATAGGCTTGGTAGACCAAAACCTTGTTGACAGGCACAACGTGCAGGAGGTGCGAATTTTCACCGACGGCAGCAAGCTGGAGGGGAAGGTCGGAGCATCACTTTCCATATGGAAAGGTGATGCCGAGATCCAGAACCGAAAGCTGTGTCTGTCCGCGTACTGCACGGTTTATCAGGCGGAACTCCTGGCAATATGCGAAGCAACGGGCGTCATCCTTAAGAGGGTGGAAAAGAGTTATGGTGTGTACAGTGACTCTAGAGCAGCGCTCGAGACACTCACTAACCATGACTCTCTCCATCCTCTTGCACTGAAAGCTAGGGATAATCTGCAGCGGGCCTCGACACAGAACAAAGATGTTTCCTTGTTCTGGGTCAAAGCCCATGCAGGACTTCCTGGCAACGAGCGTGCGGACGAACTCGCGAAGGAGGCCGCTTTGAGGAGTAAGAGGCAGAAGGACTACGACAGATGCCCGGTGTCGTACGCCAAACGCCTTCTGCGTGAAACGTCGGTCCAGAAGTGGAATCAAAGATATGTCGAGGGTGAAACCGCATCAGTCACTAAACTCTTCTTTCCGTCAGCAACCGACGCATTCCAACTGATAAAGACCATCCGGCCGACCGGAAAGCTTACCCAAGTCCTCACGGGACATGGCGGGTTCTCCCAGTACTTGAACCGCTTCAAGTGCCGGGAGAGCCCGGCATGTATCTGTGACCCAGACGTGGAGGAATCGGTTCCCCACCTGCTCACAGAATGTCCAGTATACGCTAGGCAGAGGTTCGACTTCGAACAAGATACAGGTGAGGAAGTCAAATTGGATAGCCTTTGTAAACTAATTAGAAATAAAGATACTAGAAATAAGTTTATCGATTACTGTGTTAGAATTAGTGATCTAGTAAATAAGAAAAATAAAGATACATAACTATTGTTTAACTTATATGTGTGCATATAAAGCATAAACAATAACAATTAAGATGTAAAATAAATTATGTTAGCACTAAGATAGACTTAAGTTATATAATAAGAAACAATGTCATAGAAATAAGATAAAAGCGTAGGCTCTGCTAAGTGTCAATAAATTAATTGTAATATTTCGTGGCATCGATCTGCACCTGTGTATTAGCTCATAAGACTTAAGATCAGTTTACTTATTATTAAGATATTAGTTAGAATGTAACAATCCATTTGCAATGGAACAGCCACTGTAATTTTAGTAGTTTAAGAAATCAAAATTCGTTGTTTTAGTTATTAATACAGTAAGAAATAAATAAAGAATAAAAAATAAAAAGCCCCAGAAAGCAAAATTCCCTGAAAAAACATATCAGGGGACAGAGCTGAGCCTTTACAGGGCGACAAAAAAAAAAAAAAAAAAAAAAAACCTAACCTAACCTAACCTAACCTAACCTAACCTAACCTAACCTAACCTAACCTAACCTTTTTTTTTTTTTTTTTTTTTTTTTTTTTTTTTACGCGAGGAAAATGCTTTGCGCATCATCACCACTGCCCCGGGGGAGGACAGGGCGGTATGTGGGACTCCCGGCGCCCTGAAAAGGGCGCTGCTCCTTGGAATGGGACCCAGGGGTATACCCACTAAAAACCTCGCGTCGCCCGCCGCGCTGACTGAGGGCAGGGTCTGTGGTTACTCGACAGTCCACGGACCCCGCCAGCGGCCACCTCCGCCCTGATAAGGGCAGACCTCCTCAGAGGGGGTGCTGTGACGACACCCCACTCCTACCTCTGGACGACGCGCTGGGCGAACAGCGCGCCGTCCTGGTCCCATGTGCTAGGCAGCTGGTGCCCCCGCACCTGCCGCCCGGGACCCTGGCGGGGCCTACCGCCCCGCCTACGCCGACGGAGGCGGAGAGAGTGCGGATCCCGCTCTCTCTCCCTCTCGGCGACTTCCTTCTGCGACATGACGTCGTCGCAGAAGGCGGCCACCGCCTCCCAAGCCTGCTCGCTGCGGACCATCTCTGACATGATGGTCGGCAGCGAGAGGACTCCTCCTCCCAGGGCCGCGGTTAGCACCGACCGCAGCCCACTCCACGCGGGGCACTCCACCAGCGTGTGGTGCGCGGTGTCTTCCGCGCAACCACAGTGGTGGCATCCCTGGGTCGGCTCCTTCGCGGCGACCAGACACAGATATCTCCCGAAGCATCCGTGCCCCGAGAGAATCTGCGTCATCCGGAAGGAAAGCGACCCATGCCGCCTCTCGATCCACCCCTTGAGGATGGGATGGATCGCCTCGAGGATGCGGCGCCGGGATCCAGCTAGTGGAGTGCCCAGCCGCTCCTCGATGGACCGCGTCCACCGGTCCAGGGCGACCGCGTGGGCCTCCCTCCGCCACCGCACCACCGTGTCGTGCGGGGGCCGGTTTCCCTGGCTTCGGGCGTCTGCTGCCCGCCAGTATACCGACCCCTGTACCTCCGCCTCCAGGTCCCATGGAAGGGACCCGGCGAGTGCGCACGCCACCTCATGCGAGATGGTGCGGTAACCCCTCACCACTCGAACCGCCATGACTCTCTGTGCACTATGCAGGAGAGCCCTATGGCGGTTCTTGAGGGACGCCGCCCATATCGGCGCCCCGTAGAGGGCCATGGACCTCACCACCGTCATATAAAGACGGCGGCAAGAATCCCCTGCACCCTCTAGGTTGGGCAGCAGGCGGCTCAGAGCGCCCGCCGTCCTCACCAATTTGGGGACCAATGCTGAGAAGTGGTCCCCAAAGTCCCATCTGCTGTCAAGAATGACGCCGAGATACTTCAGCGTCTTCTTGACAGGGATGGGAGTGCCGCCCACCACGATGTTGGCGCCGGCAGGTGGTCCACGCCGAGGCCCGTGGAAACAGATGGCCTCGGACTTGTGGAGAGCCACCTCCAGCCCCAACCGCCGGATTCTGGCCACCACCGCCGCAACTCCGGCGGTGGCCAACACCGTCGCGGCCCGGAGGTCAGAACCCCGGGCCGTGACGAGGGTGTCGTCGGCATAGCACGACACGTCCACGCCGCGCAGATTTGCGCAGCGTAGGACGTAGTCGTACCCGATGTCCCAGAGCAGGGGTCCTAAGACTGACCCCTGTGGGACACCGCACGACATCTGCCGACGACCACTACCCTCCATGGTGGGGAAGACTACCGCTCGCTCAGAGAGGTAGTCCCCCACTAGCCTCCTCAGGTAGGGTGGCACTCCATGATAGTGGAGTGCCTCCAAGACTACCTGCCAGGGAAGGGTGTTGAATGCGTTCGCGATGTCCAACGACACCGCGATCAACACCCCACCCCCGGAGACCACCTCCTCCGCTGTATCCCGCAGACGGCCGATCGCATCAATGGTCGATCGACCTCTGCGGAACCCATACTGGGCATCGTCCAGGTTCGGCCCGACCTCCTCCAGGTGCTCGACGAGACGGTTCACCACCACTCTCTCCAGCAGTTTACCCGCCTCGTCGAGCAATACTATGGGCCGGTACCCGGACGGGTCCTCGGCCGAGCGGCCCTCCTTTGGTATGAGAACCAATCGGCCCTCCTTCCACTTCCGGGGGAATCGGCCCTCCCGGAGGCACCGGCTGTAGAGCCCCCGGAGCATGGGCTCCAAGGGCTTGTGCTCCCCGCTAAGAGCCAGGACCCAGGCTCGGGCAGGAATCCCATCGGGCCCGGGGGCCGTTTTCTTGTCTTTTAGACGGAAAACGGCCGCCCCCAGCTCCACCTCCGTGACCTCGGGTGGCACCTCAGACCCAGGGTCGTGGGACGAAACTCCCATGGAGGGAGGCACGAAGTCCACCCCTCTTTCGGGAAACAAAGTCCCTACGACCCGCTCTAGGACCTCCGGATCCAGGTTGCTGGAGACTGGGGGAGCCCAGGGGCGAAGCTTTTGCCGTACTAGTTTGTACGGCCTGCCCCAGGGGTCCCTCTCTAGGGCCCCCAGCAGATCCTCCCAGGCCGCCGCCTTGGACCGCGCTATCGCCAGCCGCAGAGCTACCGCTGTCTCCCTGTAGGCGGCGTACAGCCGGTCCAGTTCGGCCTCCACGTGAATCCGCCGCCTCCTGTACCGCTGGAAGCGGCGGCGCTCCTCCACGCACCTGGAGCGGAGGGCGGCAATCTCCGGGGTCCACCAGTAGACCTGGGTTCGGGGAGAGGGAGCTCGAGCGCGAGGCATCGCCACATCGCAAACTTGCGACATGGCCTCGATGAGCCGTGCGGCTTCCCCCTCCAGGTCCACTGGTGGTGGGTCCGGCAACCACGCCTGGACCAGTGCGGCCTCCTGCAGCAGGTTTCGGTCCAGGCACTTTACCGCCCACCGTGGGCCCTCCTGCTGGGGCTGGCCAGGGCTAGCTGGGGTGGCTGGACCGGAGACGCAGAACCGGATGTGCCGGTGATCCGACAATGTCTCCGGGTCCGTCAACACTCGCCACCCTCGGACACGGCGTGCGACGGCGGGCGATGCAAAAGTTACATCGACCCGCGAGCTCCCATTGCGTCGCACGCACGTGGGCACGGTGCCGACGTTGAGGATCGCGAGTCCACACTCCACGATCCACTCCTCCAAGACTCTCCCCTTCGGATCAGTAGTCAGGGAACCCCATTGCGAAGATTTCGCGTTAAGGTCCCCGAGTACGATCGCTGGAAGGGGAGAGCAACGTCCCACCATGGCCCCGACCTCCAACAAATACTGCTCGAATTCGGCGAGCGGTCTATTGGGGGAGAAGTACACCCCAATAATAACCAGGTCGCCGATTCGAGCCGCCGCGAACCCGTGACCCCGCCACACGCATGTGAGCGGGGGAAGGCCAGACGCCCCCCGCCGGTGTATTGCGACGGTGCCGTCCAAGTCCCCGACCCAGTCAGAATGGGCCGGGATGCGGTATGGCTCCGCCATAACCGCCAGCTGGACTTGCCACTGCGCTACATCCTGGAGCATGAGATCTTGAGACGCGGCGCAGTGGTTCAAGTTTCCTTGAAGAAAGTGGAGGTCCTTACGCATGTTGGACCTCCATTTCAACCTCCGGTTGGGCCGCTGCTGCGGGCGGACTCAAGGGCCGCGGCTCCGAGGATTTCCTCGGAGGTGCGGCGCTCCTCCTATGCGCACTCTTCTTCGGGGGCTTGGTGCAGGCCTTGCCCCCGGGTGCGTGACCTGCCGCTTTCCCGGCTGCCTCACAGATGGGGCAGTGGGGAGCGGCAGTACAATCTTTGGCCTGGTGGCCCTCATTACCGCAGCGGCGACAGTTGCCACTGCGGTCCACTTCCGAGTGACATTGGGCCCCAACGTGTCCCAATGCGAAGCAGCGGAAGCAGCGCTGCGGGAGTGGGGCTAGGATCTCCACCCTGGCTGAAGTCCACCCCACGAGCAGTTTATTTGCTGCCACCTTTTTAGCCGCCTTGAGGGGGCACTTGACAATCGAGGCGCCCATGCCTCGCGGCCCCCTTCGGATCGCGCCAACCCGAACCTCCTCAGCCGGACAACCGCCAGCCTCAGCCACTGCCAGTTTGAGCTCTTCGGCAGTGACGGAGTCGTCCAGACCGGAGATCCGGAGGTCTGTGTGGATCGTCGGCCTGACCACCTTAACTTCCTCCGGGTTGAGGACTCCCCGGAGCTTGTCAGCAAGCGCGTCGGCCTTAGCCTCACTGGTTGCTCCAGGGATCTCGATGATTCGGGCCCCGGTCACACCTTCGCGGAACTTCACCTTCTCGATTCCGAGGCCCTTAAGGTCGATTTTGGCCTTGGCCTCGGCAATTACCGCCGCGTAGGTTTTCTCCGCCCCCTTTTGCAGTGTGAGAGTCACTGCTGACGAACGTGGGGGGCGGAGACGTGGGGCCCTCTTCTTCGATTCTGGCTTTACGGCCGGAGTGGAAGGGGGCTTCGCCTTCTTCGGAGGTGCCGAGGGTCTGGTCGCGCGGCCCTCCGGCTCCACGCGCAACTTACCCCGGCGTCGCACCACCTTGGACCAGGAGTCCGGCCCGGTGATCGGCCCAGATGTGGCCGATGGTTCGGCAGAGGGCTGGGCGGCGGACTTTTTGCCCACGCCTTTGCCCTTGGTGGAGGGAGGGGCGACCGCCGGCTTGGCGACTATCTTTACCTTTTTCCCCTTCTTGGTAGTGGCAGAGGGGGAAGACGTCACCGGAGCAGCCGCAGTCGCGCGAGACGTCGAGGGGGCGGACAGAACCGCCGCGAAATATGGAGCCGGTGTTGGGGCCTCTTCACGCCTGCGATCGGCTGCAAGTGGGGGGCGCAGGCGCTTCCCCGGCAACAAGCGCCCTTCAGCCTCGAGACCGTCGAAGCGGGCGTCCACCATCCTCGAGAAGCGCGCTACTACCTCTCGCAGCGACTCCTCGCCCACTCTCGCAGGAACGGTGCCTACTGACGCCGGCACGATGGGCACCTCGCCGGATCCGCGCCTAACCTCCTGACGAAGAGAGGACAGCTCTGAGCGCAGCTCCTCCATCTCCGCCCTCAACCGCGCGTTCTCCGCCCGGAGGCGCGCCGTTTCATCGGAAACGGTCCGGTATTCCAGCTCCGCCACTGACTCGCGGATCGCCTTTGCGGAAGCCTTCAGGGCACTTGTAAAGGTGCCCTTCAGGTTTCCTGATTTGGTGGCGACCATTTCAATAGTCTTTAGACTACAGTCCAGCCGCTCTCCCAGCATCGCCGCCGTCACCTGCTCCGCGTCGCTCCATGAACTGGCAGTGGCGACAAATCTACTCGCGGTATCAGGCTGCGCCTTGCGAGGTTTGGCATCTAACTGAACCGGGGACTCCTTGCGGAAATTCACCTTAGACTGGGGTGTACCCAGTTTGGTGGTTGCCCTGCCACGGCCGCGCTTGGAGGTCCGCGACGACCGGGATATTAAAGACATTGTTGGAGACCGGGACCTGTCGGAGTCTGGGCTCTCTGACTCGCTCCGCCGCGAGTCACATCTCCTCTTCCTGTCCTGCCACAGTTTAGACAGGCCAGAATTTGCCGACCTCAGACTCATTGCTGAGTCTGAGTCGACACCACTACCGGCGCCACAGATGTCCTGCAGCACGACCACACACTCTTTGACGCCTTCCGGCGCGTCAACCACCACCTTCTCGCAGACACCCGACTCACCAGCTGGTGTGGTCTGAGTGGGCGCTGCCGATTCGCGGGAACTACCCGCACCATTTGTTAAGTCATCGTTGGACGACGACCTCTTCGCGGACCTCCCGCGGACGAGGGAGTCTTGGTCCGGTTGGACCTCATCCCGCCTCGATACTTCAAACACTGCGTGTCCCCCTCCCACATTACGAGGGGACATGCCAGCCGAAGCTGGGGGGATTGTCCGGCAAGCCGGCTTTACCCCGTGGGTAGATAAATTTCGTAGTGTTGACATTTTCATGGTTTTGTGCCTGCTATGACCCTGAGGGGACAGGCTTGAGCCCCAGGGTTTTGCCACTCACTGCTCGGACGACCGCCCCGTCGTCCTCCCTCCTATACGGGAAGGTCCAGGCCGCCGTGGTCACCAACGGCCCAGTCTTTAGGGATTTTTATAGAGGTTTACTCCTCGCGCGCCCCTGGAAGGTACCCAGTTAGCAGCTTCCAGGAGGGGCCCGGTCCGCCCTAAGAAGGGCGGATTACGGTGTACGGGGGTTTTTTAAAGAGGTTTTCCTTCCTCGCGGCCCGGGCAAGAGCCCCGACAGCCCCCGGTCCGCCCTGATAAGGGCAGATTACGGTATACCCCCCGTGAGGAGACGCTCAGTGCGCCCCCCCACCCCCTGGGTTTTGGTCCGCGCCGGCCGAAGCCGGTACCCCCCATATCTGGAGGGCGTTCCCCTATCCGCCACCTGGGGACGCGCCCGGTAGGAGACCCAAAACTCCTTCCCTGTGAAGGGCGAGAACCTAACCTAACCTAACCTAACCTAACCAAAATAACTCAAAAACAATAAAAAAGGTCTTCTAGTTGACCGATTTTCAAAATTTTTTCTTTTGAATACGTTTAAATTTGTTGCTGCCATCGTCTGCTATAGTCCTTTTTGGCTTTTCACTTTTCCTTCATTTAAATTTTCACGAAAATCGTAGTTTTTCCTATATTTTCCTAACTTTTTACTCGGACGCCTACTCTTCTTCCTCTTCGAGGTTGACTGGTTTGCTGCTCCGCCTGCTCCTGCACCTATCTGGACACCCTGGAAAATAAGTTTTTCATTAAATTCATATATTTTCATTTATTTTCATTGAAAAAATCAGTTTTTTAGCTATAACATCAAAATTTTATACCGGCACCACCTCTTCTCTGCACGCAGAATTGTAGACGGCGCCGAGACCTTTCATCTGACACCCCATCCGCCGCTTTCCGGCAGAGGGAAACCCAAAAATTTTCATATTTAGTAGTTTTTCATACAACCGATATCATACCGAGTTTACCTAAGCGGTGATAATATTAATAAGAAAATAACTCAAAAACAATAAAAAAGGTCTTCTAGTTGACCGATTTTCAAAATTTTTTCTTTTGAATACGTTTAAATTTGTTGCTGCCATCGTCTGCTATAGTCCTTTTTGGCTTTTCACTTTTCCTTCATTTAAATTTTCACGAAAATCGTAGTTTTTCCTATATTTTCCTAACTTTTTACTCGGACGCCTACTCTTCTTCCTCTTCGAGGTTGACTGGTTTGCTGCTCCGCCTGCTCCTGCACCTATCTGGACACCCTGGAAAATAAGTTTTTCATTAAATTCATATATTTTCATTTATTTTCATTGAAAAAATCAGTTTTTTAGCTATAACATCAAAATTTTATACCGGCACCACCTCTTCTCTGCACGCAGAATTGTAGACGGCGCCGAGACCTTTCATCTGACACCCCATCCGCCGCTTTCCGGCAGAGGGAAACCCAAAAATTTTCATATTTAGTAGTTTTTCATACAACCGATATCATACCGAGTTTACCTAAGCGGTGATAATATTAATAAGAAAATAACTCAAAAACAATAAAAAAGGTCTTCTAGTTGACCGATTTTCAAAATTTTTTCTTTTGAATACGTTTAAATTTGTTGCTGCCATCGTCTGCTATAGTCCTTTTTGGCTTTTCACTTTTCCTTCATTTAAATTTTCACGAAAATCGTAGTTTTTCCTATATTTTCCTAACTTTTTACTCGGACGCCTACTCTTCTTCCTCTTCGAGGTTGACTGGTTTGCTGCTCCGCCTGCTCCTGCACCTATCTGGACACCCTGGAAAATAAGTTTTTCATTAAATTCATATATTTTCATTTATTTTCATTGAAAAAATCAGTTTTTTAGCTATAACATCAAAATTTTATACCGGCACCACCTCTTCTCTGCACGCAGAATTGTAGACGGCGCCGAGACCTTTCATCTGACACCCCATCCGCCGCTTTCCGGCAGAGGGAAACCCAAAAATTTTCATATTTAGTAGTTTTTCATACAACCGATATCATACCGAGTTTACCTAAGCGGTGATAATATTAATAAGAAAATAACTCAAAAACAATAAAAAAGGTCTTCTAGTTGACCGATTTTCAAAATTTTTTCTTTTGAATACGTTTAAATTTGTTGCTGCCATCGTCTGCTATAGTCCTTTTTGGCTTTTCACTTTTCCTTCATTTAAATTTTCACGAAAATCGTAGTTTTTCCTATATTTTCCTAACTTTTTACTCGGACGCCTACTCTTCTTCCTCTTCGAGGTTGACTGGTTTGCTGCTCCGCCTGCTCCTGCACCTATCTGGACACCCTGGAAAATAAGTTTTTCATTAAATTCATATATTTTCATTTATTTTCATTGAAAAAATCAGTTTTTTAGCTATAACATCAAAATTTTATACCGGCACCACCTCTTCTCTGCACGCAGAATTGTAGACGGCGCCGAGACCTTTCATCTGACACCCCATCCGCCGCTTTCCGGCAGAGGGAAACCCAAAAATTTTCATATTTAGTAGTTTTTCATACAACCGATATCATACCGAGTTTACCTAAGCGGTGATAATATTAATAAGAAAATAACTCAAAAACAATAAAAAAGGTCTTCTAGTTGACCGATTTTCAAAATTTTTTCTTTTGAATACGTTTAAATTTGTTGCTGCCATCGTCTGCTATAGTCCTTTTTGGCTTTTCACTTTTCCTTCATTTAAATTTTCACGAAAATCGTAGTTTTTCCTATATTTTCCTAACTTTTTACTCGGACGCCTACTCTTCTTCCTCTTCGAGGTTGACTGGTTTGCTGCTCCGCCTGCTCCTGCACCTATCTGGACACCCTGGAAAATAAGTTTTTCATTAAATTCATATATTTTCATTTATTTTCATTGAAAAAATCAGTTTTTTAGCTATAACATCAAAATTTTATACCGGCACCACCTCTTCTCTGCACGCAGAATTGTAGACGGCGCCGAGACCTTTCATCTGACACCCCATCCGCCGCTTTCCGGCAGAGGGAAACCCAAAAATTTTCATATTTAGTAGTTTTTCATACAACCGATATCATACCGAGTTTACCTAAGCGGTGATAATATTAATAAGAAAATAACTCAAAAACAATAAAAAAGGTCTTCTAGTTGACCGATTTTCAAAATTTTTTCTTTTGAATACGTTTAAATTTGTTGCTGCCATCGTCTGCTATAGTCCTTTTTGGCTTTTCACTTTTCCTTCATTTAAATTTTCACGAAAATCGTAGTTTTTCCTATATTTTCCTAACTTTTTACTCGGACGCCTACTCTTCTTCCTCTTCGAGGTTGACTGGTTTGCTGCTCCGCCTGCTCCTGCACCTATCTGGACACCCTGGAAAATAAGTTTTTCATTAAATTCATATATTTTCATTTATTTTCATTGAAAAAATCAGTTTTTTAGCTATAACATCAAAATTTTATACCGGCACCACCTCTTCTCTGCACGCAGAATTGTAGACGGCGCCGAGACCTTTCATCTGACACCCCATCCGCCGCTTTCCGGCAGAGGGAAACCCAAAAATTTTCATATTTAGTAGTTTTTCATACAACCGATATCATACCGAGTTTACCTAAGCGGTGATAATATTAATAAGAAAATAACTCAAAAACAATAAAAAAGGTCTTCTAGTTGACCGATTTTCAAAATTTTTTCTTTTGAATACGTTTAAATTTGTTGCTGCCATCGTCTGCTATAGTCCTTTTTGGCTTTTCACTTTTCCTTCATTTAAATTTTCACGAAAATCGTAGTTTTTCCTATATTTTCCTAACTTTTTACTCGGACGCCTACTCTTCTTCCTCTTCGAGGTTGACTGGTTTGCTGCTCCGCCTGCTCCTGCACCTATCTGGACACCCTGGAAAATAAGTTTTTCATTAAATTCATATATTTTCATTTATTTTCATTGAAAAAATCAGTTTTTTAGCTATAACATCAAAATTTTATACCGGCACCACCTCTTCTCTGCACGCAGAATTGTAGACGGCGCCGAGACCTTTCATCTGACACCCCATCCGCCGCTTTCCGGCAGAGGGAAACCCAAAAATTTTCATATTTAGTAGTTTTTCATACAACCGATATCATACCGAGTTTACCTAAGCGGTGATAATATTAATAAGAAAATAACTCAAAAACAATAAAAAAGGTCTTCTAGTTGACCGATTTTCAAAATTTTTTCTTTTGAATACGTTTAAATTTGTTGCTGCCATCGTCTGCTATAGTCCTTTTTGGCTTTTCACTTTTCCTTCATTTAAATTTTCACGAAAATCGTAGTTTTTCCTATATTTTCCTAACTTTTTACTCGGACGCCTACTCTTCTTCCTCTTCGAGGTTGACTGGTTTGCTGCTCCGCCTGCTCCTGCACCTATCTGGACACCCTGGAAAATAAGTTTTTCATTAAATTCATATATTTTCATTTATTTTCATTGAAAAAATCAGTTTTTTAGCTATAACATCAAAATTTTATACCGGCACCACCTCTTCTCTGCACGCAGAATTGTAGACGGCGCCGAGACCTTTCATCTGACACCCCATCCGCCGCTTTCCGGCAGAGGGAAACCCAAAAATTTTCATATTTAGTAGTTTTTCATACAACCGATATCATACCGAGTTTACCTAAGCGGTGATAATATTAATAAGAAAATAACTCAAAAACAATAAAAAAGGTCTTCTAGTTGACCGATTTTCAAAATTTTTTCTTTTGAATACGTTTAAATTTGTTGCTGCCATCGTCTGCTATAGTCCTTTTTGGCTTTTCACTTTTCCTTCATTTAAATTTTCACGAAAATCGTAGTTTTTCCTATATTTTCCTAACTTTTTACTCGGACGCCTACTCTTCTTCCTCTTCGAGGTTGACTGGTTTGCTGCTCCGCCTGCTCCTGCACCTATCTGGACACCCTGGAAAATAAGTTTTTCATTAAATTCATATATTTTCATTTATTTTCATTGAAAAAATCAGTTTTTTAGCTATAACATCAAAATTTTATACCGGCACCACCTCTTCTCTGCACGCAGAATTGTAGACGGCGCCGAGACCTTTCATCTGACACCCCATCCGCCGCTTTCCGGCAGAGGGAAACCCAAAAATTTTCATATTTAGTAGTTTTTCATACAACCGATATCATACCGAGTTTACCTAAGCGGTGATAATATTAATAAGAAAATAACTCAAAAACAATAAAAAAGGTCTTCTAGTTGACCGATTTTCAAAATTTTTTCTTTTGAATACGTTTAAATTTGTTGCTGCCATCGTCTGCTATAGTCCTTTTTGGCTTTTCACTTTTCCTTCATTTAAATTTTCACGAAAATCGTAGTTTTTCCTATATTTTCCTAACTTTTTACTCGGACGCCTACTCTTCTTCCTCTTCGAGGTTGACTGGTTTGCTGCTCCGCCTGCTCCTGCACCTATCTGGACACCCTGGAAAATAAGTTTTTCATTAAATTCATATATTTTCATTTATTTTCATTGAAAAAATCAGTTTTTTAGCTATAACATCAAAATTTTATACCGGCACCACCTCTTCTCTGCACGCAGAATTGTAGACGGCGCCGAGACCTTTCATCTGACACCCCATCCGCCGCTTTCCGGCAGAGGGAAACCCAAAAATTTTCATATTTAGTAGTTTTTCATACAACCGATATCATACCGAGTTTACCTAAGCGGTGATAATATTAATAAGAAAATAACTCAAAAACAATAAAAAAGGTCTTCTAGTTGACCGATTTTCAAAATTTTTTCTTTTGAATACGTTTAAATTTGTTGCTGCCATCGTCTGCTATAGTCCTTTTTGGCTTTTCACTTTTCCTTCATTTAAATTTTCACGAAAATCGTAGTTTTTCCTATATTTTCCTAACTTTTTACTCGGACGCCTACTCTTCTTCCTCTTCGAGGTTGACTGGTTTGCTGCTCCGCCTGCTCCTGCACCTATCTGGACACCCTGGAAAATAAGTTTTTCATTAAATTCATATATTTTCATTTATTTTCATTGAAAAAATCAGTTTTTTAGCTATAACATCAAAATTTTATACCGGCACCACCTCTTCTCTGCACGCAGAATTGTAGACGGCGCCGAGACCTTTCATCTGACACCCCATCCGCCGCTTTCCGGCAGAGGGAAACCCAAAAATTTTCATATTTAGTAGTTTTTCATACAACCGATATCATACCGAGTTTACCTAAGCGGTGATAATATTAATAAGAAAATAACTCAAAAACAATAAAAAAGGTCTTCTAGTTGACCGATTTTCAAAATTTTTTCTTTTGAATACGTTTAAATTTGTTGCTGCCATCGTCTGCTATAGTCCTTTTTGGCTTTTCACTTTTCCTTCATTTAAATTTTCACGAAAATCGTAGTTTTTCCTATATTTTCCTAACTTTTTACTCGGACGCCTACTCTTCTTCCTCTTCGAGGTTGACTGGTTTGCTGCTCCGCCTGCTCCTGCACCTATCTGGACACCCTGGAAAATAAGTTTTTCATTAAATTCATATATTTTCATTTATTTTCATTGAAAAAATCAGTTTTTTAGCTATAACATCAAAATTTTATACCGGCACCACCTCTTCTCTGCACGCAGAATTGTAGACGGCGCCGAGACCTTTCATCTGACACCCCATCCGCCGCTTTCCGGCAGAGGGAAACCCAAAAATTTTCATATTTAGTAGTTTTTCATACAACCGATATCATACCGAGTTTACCTAAGCGGTGATAATATTAATAAGAAAATAACTCAAAAACAATAAAAAAGGTCTTCTAGTTGACCGATTTTCAAAATTTTTTCTTTTGAATACGTTTAAATTTGTTGCTGCCATCGTCTGCTATAGTCCTTTTTGGCTTTTCACTTTTCCTTCATTTAAATTTTCACGAAAATCGTAGTTTTTCCTATATTTTCCTAACTTTTTACTCGGACGCCTACTCTTCTTCCTCTTCGAGGTTGACTGGTTTGCTGCTCCGCCTGCTCCTGCACCTATCTGGACACCCTGGAAAATAAGTTTTTCATTAAATTCATATATTTTCATTTATTTTCATTGAAAAAATCAGTTTTTTAGCTATAACATCAAAATTTTATACCGGCACCACCTCTTCTCTGCACGCAGAATTGTAGACGGCGCCGAGACCTTTCATCTGACACCCCATCCGCCGCTTTCCGGCAGAGGGAAACCCAAAAATTTTCATATTTAGTAGTTTTTCATACAACCGATATCATACCGAGTTTACCTAAGCGGTGATAATATTAATAAGAAAATAACTCAAAAACAATAAAAAAGGTCTTCTAGTTGACCGATTTTCAAAATTTTTTCTTTTGAATACGTTTAAATTTGTTGCTGCCATCGTCTGCTATAGTCCTTTTTGGCTTTTCACTTTTCCTTCATTTAAATTTTCACGAAAATCGTAGTTTTTCCTATATTTTCCTAACTTTTTACTCGGACGCCTACTCTTCTTCCTCTTCGAGGTTGACTGGTTTGCTGCTCCGCCTGCTCCTGCACCTATCTGGACACCCTGGAAAATAAGTTTTTCATTAAATTCATATATTTTCATTTATTTTCATTGAAAAAATCAGTTTTTTAGCTATAACATCAAAATTTTATACCGGCACCACCTCTTCTCTGCACGCAGAATTGTAGACGGCGCCGAGACCTTTCATCTGACACCCCATCCGCCGCTTTCCGGCAGAGGGAAACCCAAAAATTTTCATATTTAGTAGTTTTTCATACAACCGATATCATACCGAGTTTACCTAAGCGGTGATAATATTAATAAGAAAATAACTCAAAAACAATAAAAAAGGTCTTCTAGTTGACCGATTTTCAAAATTTTTTCTTTTGAATACGTTTAAATTTGTTGCTGCCATCGTCTGCTATAGTCCTTTTTGGCTTTTCACTTTTCCTTCATTTAAATTTTCACGAAAATCGTAGTTTTTCCTATATTTTCCTAACTTTTTACTCGGACGCCTACTCTTCTTCCTCTTCGAGGTTGACTGGTTTGCTGCTCCGCCTGCTCCTGCACCTATCTGGACACCCTGGAAAATAAGTTTTTCATTAAATTCATATATTTTCATTTATTTTCATTGAAAAAATCAGTTTTTTAGCTATAACATCAAAATTTTATACCGGCACCACCTCTTCTCTGCACGCAGAATTGTAGACGGCGCCGAGACCTTTCATCTGACACCCCATCCGCCGCTTTCCGGCAGAGGGAAACCCAAAAATTTTCATATTTAGTAGTTTTTCATACAACCGATATCATACCGAGTTTACCTAAGCGGTGATAATATTAATAAGAAAATAACTCAAAAACAATAAAAAAGGTCTTCTAGTTGACCGATTTTCAAAATTTTTTCTTTTGAATACGTTTAAATTTGTTGCTGCCATCGTCTGCTATAGTCCTTTTTGGCTTTTCACTTTTCCTTCATTTAAATTTTCACGAAAATCGTAGTTTTTCCTATATTTTCCTAACTTTTTACTCGGACGCCTACTCTTCTTCCTCTTCGAGGTTGACTGGTTTGCTGCTCCGCCTGCTCCTGCACCTATCTGGACACCCTGGAAAATAAGTTTTTCATTAAATTCATATATTTTCATTTATTTTCATTGAAAAAATCAGTTTTTTAGCTATAACATCAAAATTTTATACCGGCACCACCTCTTCTCTGCACGCAGAATTGTAGACGGCGCCGAGACCTTTCATCTGACACCCCATCCGCCGCTTTCCGGCAGAGGGAAACCCAAAAATTTTCATATTTAGTAGTTTTTCATACAACCGATATCATACCGAGTTTACCTAAGCGGTGATAATATTAATAAGAAAATAACTCAAAAACAATAAAAAAGGTCTTCTAGTTGACCGATTTTCAAAATTTTTTCTTTTGAATACGTTTAAATTTGTTGCTGCCATCGTCTGCTATAGTCCTTTTTGGCTTTTCACTTTTCCTTCATTTAAATTTTCACGAAAATCGTAGTTTTTCCTATATTTTCCTAACTTTTTACTCGGACGCCTACTCTTCTTCCTCTTCGAGGTTGACTGGTTTGCTGCTCCGCCTGCTCCTGCACCTATCTGGACACCCTGGAAAATAAGTTTTTCATTAAATTCATATATTTTCATTTATTTTCATTGAAAAAATCAGTTTTTTAGCTATAACATCAAAATTTTATACCGGCACCACCTCTTCTCTGCACGCAGAATTGTAGACGGCGCCGAGACCTTTCATCTGACACCCCATCCGCCGCTTTCCGGCAGAGGGAAACCCAAAAATTTTCATATTTAGTAGTTTTTCATACAACCGATATCATACCGAGTTTACCTAAGCGGTGATAATATTAATAAGAAAATAACTCAAAAACAATAAAAAAGGTCTTCTAGTTGACCGATTTTCAAAATTTTTTCTTTTGAATACGTTTAAATTTGTTGCTGCCATCGTCTGCTATAGTCCTTTTTGGCTTTTCACTTTTCCTTCATTTAAATTTTCACGAAAATCGTAGTTTTTCCTATATTTTCCTAACTTTTTACTCGGACGCCTACTCTTCTTCCTCTTCGAGGTTGACTGGTTTGCTGCTCCGCCTGCTCCTGCACCTATCTGGACACCCTGGAAAATAAGTTTTTCATTAAATTCATATATTTTCATTTATTTTCATTGAAAAAATCAGTTTTTTAGCTATAACATCAAAATTTTATACCGGCACCACCTCTTCTCTGCACGCAGAATTGTAGACGGCGCCGAGACCTTTCATCTGACACCCCATCCGCCGCTTTCCGGCAGAGGGAAACCCAAAAATTTTCATATTTAGTAGTTTTTCATACAACCGATATCATACCGAGTTTACCTAAGCGGTGATAATATTAATAAGAAAATAACTCAAAAACAATAAAAAAGGTCTTCTAGTTGACCGATTTTCAAAATTTTTTCTTTTGAATACGTTTAAATTTGTTGCTGCCATCGTCTGCTATAGTCCTTTTTGGCTTTTCACTTTTCCTTCATTTAAATTTTCACGAAAATCGTAGTTTTTCCTATATTTTCCTAACTTTTTACTCGGACGCCTACTCTTCTTCCTCTTCGAGGTTGACTGGTTTGCTGCTCCGCCTGCTCCTGCACCTATCTGGACACCCTGGAAAATAAGTTTTTCATTAAATTCATATATTTTCATTTATTTTCATTGAAAAAATCAGTTTTTTAGCTATAACATCAAAATTTTATACCGGCACCACCTCTTCTCTGCACGCAGAATTGTAGACGGCGCCGAGACCTTTCATCTGACACCCCATCCGCCGCTTTCCGGCAGAGGGAAACCCAAAAATTTTCATATTTAGTAGTTTTTCATACAACCGATATCATACCGAGTTTACCTAAGCGGTGATAATATTAATAAGAAAATAACTCAAAAACAATAAAAAAGGTCTTCTAGTTGACCGATTTTCAAAATTTTTTCTTTTGAATACGTTTAAATTTGTTGCTGCCATCGTCTGCTATAGTCCTTTTTGGCTTTTCACTTTTCCTTCATTTAAATTTTC
Organism: Anania crocealis; assembly: GCA_949315895.1. Taxonomy (NCBI): domain Eukaryota; kingdom Metazoa; phylum Arthropoda; class Insecta; order Lepidoptera; family Crambidae; genus Anania; species Anania crocealis. The sequence goes on along the minus strand of OX438861.1, from coordinate 22,786,988 downwards.
ACGAAAATCGTAGTTTTTCCTATATTTTCCTAACTTTTTACTCGGACGCCTACTCTTCTTCCTCTTCGAGGTTGACTGGTTTGCTGCTCCGCCTGCTCCTGCACCTATCTGGACACCCTGGAAAATAAGTTTTTCATTAAATTCATATATTTTCATTTATTTTCATTGAAAAAATCAGTTTTTTAGCTATAACATCAAAATTTTATACCGGCACCACCTCTTCTCTGCACGCAGAATTGTAGACGGCGCCGAGACCTTTCATCTGACACCCCATCCGCCGCTTTCCGGCAGAGGGAAACCCAAAAATTTTCATATTTAGTAGTTTTTCATACAACCGATATCATACCGAGTTTACCTAAGCGGTGATAATATTAATAAGAAAATAACTCAAAAACAATAAAAAAGGTCTTCTAGTTGACCGATTTTCAAAATTTTTTCTTTTGAATACGTTTAAATTTGTTGCTGCCATCGTCTGCTATAGTCCTTTTTGGCTTTTCACTTTTCCTTCATTTAAATTTTCACGAAAATCGTAGTTTTTCCTATATTTTCCTAACTTTTTACTCGGACGCCTACTCTTCTTCCTCTTCGAGGTTGACTGGTTTGCTGCTCCGCCTGCTCCTGCACCTATCTGGACACCCTGGAAAATAAGTTTTTCATTAAATTCATATATTTTCATTTATTTTCATTGAAAAAATCAGTTTTTTAGCTATAACATCAAAATTTTATACCGGCACCACCTCTTCTCTGCACGCAGAATTGTAGACGGCGCCGAGACCTTTCATCTGACACCCCATCCGCCGCTTTCCGGCAGAGGGAAACCCAAAAATTTTCATATTTAGTAGTTTTTCATACAACCGATATCATACCGAGTTTACCTAAGCGGTGATAATATTAATAAGAAAATAACTCAAAAACAATAAAAAAGGTCTTCTAGTTGACCGATTTTCAAAATTTTTTCTTTTGAATACGTTTAAATTTGTTGCTGCCATCGTCTGCTATAGTCCTTTTTGGCTTTTCACTTTTCCTTCATTTAAATTTTCACGAAAATCGTAGTTTTTCCTATATTTTCCTAACTTTTTACTCGGACGCCTACTCTTCTTCCTCTTCGAGGTTGACTGGTTTGCTGCTCCGCCTGCTCCTGCACCTATCTGGACACCCTGGAAAATAAGTTTTTCATTAAATTCATATATTTTCATTTATTTTCATTGAAAAAATCAGTTTTTTAGCTATAACATCAAAATTTTATACCGGCACCACCTCTTCTCTGCACGCAGAATTGTAGACGGCGCCGAGACCTTTCATCTGACACCCCATCCGCCGCTTTCCGGCAGAGGGAAACCCAAAAATTTTCATATTTAGTAGTTTTTCATACAACCGATATCATACCGAGTTTACCTAAGCGGTGATAATATTAATAAGAAAATAACTCAAAAACAATAAAAAAGGTCTTCTAGTTGACCGATTTTCAAAATTTTTTCTTTTGAATACGTTTAAATTTGTTGCTGCCATCGTCTGCTATAGTCCTTTTTGGCTTTTCACTTTTCCTTCATTTAAATTTTCACGAAAATCGTAGTTTTTCCTATATTTTCCTAACTTTTTACTCGGACGCCTACTCTTCTTCCTCTTCGAGGTTGACTGGTTTGCTGCTCCGCCTGCTCCTGCACCTATCTGGACACCCTGGAAAATAAGTTTTTCATTAAATTCATATATTTTCATTTATTTTCATTGAAAAAATCAGTTTTTTAGCTATAACATCAAAATTTTATACCGGCACCACCTCTTCTCTGCACGCAGAATTGTAGACGGCGCCGAGACCTTTCATCTGACACCCCATCCGCCGCTTTCCGGCAGAGGGAAACCCAAAAATTTTCATATTTAGTAGTTTTTCATACAACCGATATCATACCGAGTTTACCTAAGCGGTGATAATATTAATAAGAAAATAACTCAAAAACAATAAAAAAGGTCTTCTAGTTGACCGATTTTCAAAATTTTTTCTTTTGAATACGTTTAAATTTGTTGCTGCCATCGTCTGCTATAGTCCTTTTTGGCTTTTCACTTTTCCTTCATTTAAATTTTCACGAAAATCGTAGTTTTTCCTATATTTTCCTAACTTTTTACTCGGACGCCTACTCTTCTTCCTCTTCGAGGTTGACTGGTTTGCTGCTCCGCCTGCTCCTGCACCTATCTGGACACCCTGGAAAATAAGTTTTTCATTAAATTCATATATTTTCATTTATTTTCATTGAAAAAATCAGTTTTTTAGCTATAACATCAAAATTTTATACCGGCACCACCTCTTCTCTGCACGCAGAATTGTAGACGGCGCCGAGACCTTTCATCTGACACCCCATCCGCCGCTTTCCGGCAGAGGGAAACCCAAAAATTTTCATATTTAGTAGTTTTTCATACAACCGATATCATACCGAGTTTACCTAAGCGGTGATAATATTAATAAGAAAATAACTCAAAAACAATAAAAAAGGTCTTCTAGTTGACCGATTTTCAAAATTTTTTCTTTTGAATACGTTTAAATTTGTTGCTGCCATCGTCTGCTATAGTCCTTTTTGGCTTTTCACTTTTCCTTCATTTAAATTTTCACGAAAATCGTAGTTTTTCCTATATTTTCCTAACTTTTTACTCGGACGCCTACTCTTCTTCCTCTTCGAGGTTGACTGGTTTGCTGCTCCGCCTGCTCCTGCACCTATCTGGACACCCTGGAAAATAAGTTTTTCATTAAATTCATATATTTTCATTTATTTTCATTGAAAAAATCAGTTTTTTAGCTATAACATCAAAATTTTATACCGGCACCACCTCTTCTCTGCACGCAGAATTGTAGACGGCGCCGAGACCTTTCATCTGACACCCCATCCGCCGCTTTCCGGCAGAGGGAAACCCAAAAATTTTCATATTTAGTAGTTTTTCATACAACCGATATCATACCGAGTTTACCTAAGCGGTGATAATATTAATAAGAAAATAACTCAAAAACAATAAAAAAGGTCTTCTAGTTGACCGATTTTCAAAATTTTTTCTTTTGAATACGTTTAAATTTGTTGCTGCCATCGTCTGCTATAGTCCTTTTTGGCTTTTCACTTTTCCTTCATTTAAATTTTCACGAAAATCGTAGTTTTTCCTATATTTTCCTAACTTTTTACTCGGACGCCTACTCTTCTTCCTCTTCGAGGTTGACTGGTTTGCTGCTCCGCCTGCTCCTGCACCTATCTGGACACCCTGGAAAATAAGTTTTTCATTAAATTCATATATTTTCATTTATTTTCATTGAAAAAATCAGTTTTTTAGCTATAACATCAAAATTTTATACCGGCACCACCTCTTCTCTGCACGCAGAATTGTAGACGGCGCCGAGACCTTTCATCTGACACCCCATCCGCCGCTTTCCGGCAGAGGGAAACCCAAAAATTTTCATATTTAGTAGTTTTTCATACAACCGATATCATACCGAGTTTACCTAAGCGGTGATAATATTAATAAGAAAATAACTCAAAAACAATAAAAAAGGTCTTCTAGTTGACCGATTTTCAAAATTTTTTCTTTTGAATACGTTTAAATTTGTTGCTGCCATCGTCTGCTATAGTCCTTTTTGGCTTTTCACTTTTCCTTCATTTAAATTTTCACGAAAATCGTAGTTTTTCCTATATTTTCCTAACTTTTTACTCGGACGCCTACTCTTCTTCCTCTTCGAGGTTGACTGGTTTGCTGCTCCGCCTGCTCCTGCACCTATCTGGACACCCTGGAAAATAAGTTTTTCATTAAATTCATATATTTTCATTTATTTTCATTGAAAAAATCAGTTTTTTAGCTATAACATCAAAATTTTATACCGGCACCACCTCTTCTCTGCACGCAGAATTGTAGACGGCGCCGAGACCTTTCATCTGACACCCCATCCGCCGCTTTCCGGCAGAGGGAAACCCAAAAATTTTCATATTTAGTAGTTTTTCATACAACCGATATCATACCGAGTTTACCTAAGCGGTGATAATATTAATAAGAAAATAACTCAAAAACAATAAAAAAGGTCTTCTAGTTGACCGATTTTCAAAATTTTTTCTTTTGAATACGTTTAAATTTGTTGCTGCCATCGTCTGCTATAGTCCTTTTTGGCTTTTCACTTTTCCTTCATTTAAATTTTCACGAAAATCGTAGTTTTTCCTATATTTTCCTAACTTTTTACTCGGACGCCTACTCTTCTTCCTCTTCGAGGTTGACTGGTTTGCTGCTCCGCCTGCTCCTGCACCTATCTGGACACCCTGGAAAATAAGTTTTTCATTAAATTCATATATTTTCATTTATTTTCATTGAAAAAATCAGTTTTTTAGCTATAACATCAAAATTTTATACCGGCACCACCTCTTCTCTGCACGCAGAATTGTAGACGGCGCCGAGACCTTTCATCTGACACCCCATCCGCCGCTTTCCGGCAGAGGGAAACCCAAAAATTTTCATATTTAGTAGTTTTTCATACAACCGATATCATACCGAGTTTACCTAAGCGGTGATAATATTAATAAGAAAATAACTCAAAAACAATAAAAAAGGTCTTCTAGTTGACCGATTTTCAAAATTTTTTCTTTTGAATACGTTTAAATTTGTTGCTGCCATCGTCTGCTATAGTCCTTTTTGGCTTTTCACTTTTCCTTCATTTAAATTTTCACGAAAATCGTAGTTTTTCCTATATTTTCCTAACTTTTTACTCGGACGCCTACTCTTCTTCCTCTTCGAGGTTGACTGGTTTGCTGCTCCGCCTGCTCCTGCACCTATCTGGACACCCTGGAAAATAAGTTTTTCATTAAATTCATATATTTTCATTTATTTTCATTGAAAAAATCAGTTTTTTAGCTATAACATCAAAATTTTATACCGGCACCACCTCTTCTCTGCACGCAGAATTGTAGACGGCGCCGAGACCTTTCATCTGACACCCCATCCGCCGCTTTCCGGCAGAGGGAAACCCAAAAATTTTCATATTTAGTAGTTTTTCATACAACCGATATCATACCGAGTTTACCTAAGCGGTGATAATATTAATAAGAAAATAACTCAAAAACAATAAAAAAGGTCTTCTAGTTGACCGATTTTCAAAATTTTTTCTTTTGAATACGTTTAAATTTGTTGCTGCCATCGTCTGCTATAGTCCTTTTTGGCTTTTCACTTTTCCTTCATTTAAATTTTCACGAAAATCGTAGTTTTTCCTATATTTTCCTAACTTTTTACTCGGACGCCTACTCTTCTTCCTCTTCGAGGTTGACTGGTTTGCTGCTCCGCCTGCTCCTGCACCTATCTGGACACCCTGGAAAATAAGTTTTTCATTAAATTCATATATTTTCATTTATTTTCATTGAAAAAATCAGTTTTTTAGCTATAACATCAAAATTTTATACCGGCACCACCTCTTCTCTGCACGCAGAATTGTAGACGGCGCCGAGACCTTTCATCTGACACCCCATCCGCCGCTTTCCGGCAGAGGGAAACCCAAAAATTTTCATATTTAGTAGTTTTTCATACAACCGATATCATACCGAGTTTACCTAAGCGGTGATAATATTAATAAGAAAATAACTCAAAAACAATAAAAAAGGTCTTCTAGTTGACCGATTTTCAAAATTTTTTCTTTTGAATACGTTTAAATTTGTTGCTGCCATCGTCTGCTATAGTCCTTTTTGGCTTTTCACTTTTCCTTCATTTAAATTTTCACGAAAATCGTAGTTTTTCCTATATTTTCCTAACTTTTTACTCGGACGCCTACTCTTCTTCCTCTTCGAGGTTGACTGGTTTGCTGCTCCGCCTGCTCCTGCACCTATCTGGACACCCTGGAAAATAAGTTTTTCATTAAATTCATATATTTTCATTTATTTTCATTGAAAAAATCAGTTTTTTAGCTATAACATCAAAATTTTATACCGGCACCACCTCTTCTCTGCACGCAGAATTGTAGACGGCGCCGAGACCTTTCATCTGACACCCCATCCGCCGCTTTCCGGCAGAGGGAAACCCAAAAATTTTCATATTTAGTAGTTTTTCATACAACCGATATCATACCGAGTTTACCTAAGCGGTGATAATATTAATAAGAAAATAACTCAAAAACAATAAAAAAGGTCTTCTAGTTGACCGATTTTCAAAATTTTTTCTTTTGAATACGTTTAAATTTGTTGCTGCCATCGTCTGCTATAGTCCTTTTTGGCTTTTCACTTTTCCTTCATTTAAATTTTCACGAAAATCGTAGTTTTTCCTATATTTTCCTAACTTTTTACTCGGACGCCTACTCTTCTTCCTCTTCGAGGTTGACTGGTTTGCTGCTCCGCCTGCTCCTGCACCTATCTGGACACCCTGGAAAATAAGTTTTTCATTAAATTCATATATTTTCATTTATTTTCATTGAAAAAATCAGTTTTTTAGCTATAACATCAAAATTTTATACCGGCACCACCTCTTCTCTGCACGCAGAATTGTAGACGGCGCCGAGACCTTTCATCTGACACCCCATCCGCCGCTTTCCGGCAGAGGGAAACCCAAAAATTTTCATATTTAGTAGTTTTTCATACAACCGATATCATACCGAGTTTACCTAAGCGGTGATAATATTAATAAGAAAATAACTCAAAAACAATAAAAAAGGTCTTCTAGTTGACCGATTTTCAAAATTTTTTCTTTTGAATACGTTTAAATTTGTTGCTGCCATCGTCTGCTATAGTCCTTTTTGGCTTTTCACTTTTCCTTCATTTAAATTTTCACGAAAATCGTAGTTTTTCCTATATTTTCCTAACTTTTTACTCGGACGCCTACTCTTCTTCCTCTTCGAGGTTGACTGGTTTGCTGCTCCGCCTGCTCCTGCACCTATCTGGACACCCTGGAAAATAAGTTTTTCATTAAATTCATATATTTTCATTTATTTTCATTGAAAAAATCAGTTTTTTAGCTATAACATCAAAATTTTATACCGGCACCACCTCTTCTCTGCACGCAGAATTGTAGACGGCGCCGAGACCTTTCATCTGACACCCCATCCGCCGCTTTCCGGCAGAGGGAAACCCAAAAATTTGCCCTCCCACCCACCCTTATTCTTTCAGGCAGGTGAACGAGCCGACCCGATCGAAATTTAGTTTTTGAGTTTCTTCGTTTCTTGTCATCGTTCGGGTCTAGCCGTCACCTGGGCACACTTCTCGTGCCCAAACTCGCACTGCGCAGCTTTTCTAGCATTAGAAAAATCACTGACTTATTGTAAGCCTGGCTTATTGGCCGGTGAACTTAGCTTATAAGACTTTTTACTTTATCTTGACAGTGTTCCGTATTCGGACACTCAATAAAATTACTTCTCCAAATTACCGTGTTGTGCATCGTTTTCGTTGCACATTGTTGATTTTGAAATCTCAACCTCGCCCGCGCTCGCTCTAGTTCTCCTCGTCTCTGCTGAAACACTATATAGCAATCATGTTTGGTTTTAGAACCCCTGCTAAAAAGGGAGTCGATAGGAGCCCCGAAAGCTCACCATTAAGTAAGGAGATGGCAGGACCCTCTCCGGTAAAATCCGCGACGCAACCAACCAACGTGAGACGTAGTATAGGAGAACTAGAGTCTAAATTGACAAAAATGCAGTGTGCGTCAACCACGCACACCCACTCCCCAACTAAAGTGGAAACGGCGAGGGCCCCGGGGGCACCGCAGAGGACGAAACAGAAGGCAGCGGCCCCCTCTGAAGCGAAGGGAGTGACGCGCAGAGCATCTGTGGAGACTTCTGCGGTGTCGCCGAGGCCAACGACGGATCAACCAAAGTCCACCGATAGAGTGACCCGGGCCAGGGTTTGGCTCGTGAAAGCGAAGACACAGATAGGGGAATCCCGCAATCTGAGAGCCGACCTTAAGGCCGGGATCACTCTAGCGGTGGAAAATCTTTACCAACTTGTGAAGGAGGCGTCGGGAGCCGCACCTGCAAATAAGAAAATAGCCAAAAAGGGCGAGGACATTAGTGACACTCCAACGGTGGGGGAGCATGAGTCTGGGAAAGGATTGGAAAAAGGGGAGGGAGCTCTTCTTATCAAAATAGAGGAAAACAATCGACTGCTCGCCGAAAACAGCAAACAACTAATGGAGATCAAGACGATGATAGACGAACAGAATTAAACCATGGAGCTGAAGACCTACGCGAGGGTAGCGGCAGCCGAACCGAACACCAGGCAAGTGCCGGAGCGTAGAGCTCTTCACTCTGTGGTCATCACTTCTGGAAATGATCAAGACACTGGGGAGGAAGTTCTGGAGAAGGTAAGAAGAGCGGTCGATGCAAAGGAAGGGTGGATAAGGATAGAAAAAGTGAGAAAGGCTAAAGACAGGAAGATTATAATGGGATGTGAAACTAGGGAAGACAGAAGGAAGATCAAGGAAAGAATAGAAAGAGCAGGGAACAACCTCGTAGTCGAAGAAATGAAAAACAGGGACCCGCTTCTGGTTCTTAAGAGCGTTCTAACGATACATACTGATGCTGATGTATTGGAAGCTCTTAGGAACCAGAACCGGGGCCTCTTTCATGGCCTCGAAAACGAGGAGGAAAGAGTAGAGGTGAAATTTAGAAAGAGGACTAGGAACCCACATACATCCCACATCGTCCTGACTGTGTCTCCCACAATCTGGAAGCGGGCAACCGAACAGGGCAAAATACGTATAGACCTACAACAGATTGTGGTAGAAGACCAGTCGCCCCTCGTTCAGTGTTCGCGCTGCCTGGGTTACGGCCATAGCCGTAAATATTGCAAGGAGGCCGAGGATGTCTGCAGCCACTGTGGCGGACTGCATTTGTGCGCGGGTTGCCCTGCAAGGCTCGCACAGGAGGCACCGGAATGCACAAATTGCAGTCGTGCCAAAATAGAAAACCGTTGCCACAACGCATTTAGCCAAGACTGCCCCATCCGCAGTAAATGGGACGCCATAGCGAGGGCGTCAACGGCGTACTGCTAAAGGCGTCCCGGAGGGCAAACGAAGAGGCAAAATGCACAATGGTCGAGCAGAAATTACAGCACACTCTAAAGGCAGCGCGAACCTGGTGGAGAACAGAGAAGAGGTAGAGGACCTCATGAGCTTGGACCACAACGGCAAAACTCTCAGATCAAAATTAAATAAATCTACAATAAAACACATTGACCAGACTGCAAGTATTCTTACAGTCGGGTCAATCAAATTCAAATCAAGAAAGGGTGATTTCAAAGAATTTCGTGAGAAATTTACCCAAATCACGCCTGAAAAACAAATAGTAACAGAAAAATCAAATAAAGCCAATAACACAGCAAAATTAGAAATACTAACACAAACAATTATAAAAATCTGCACACACATAACTTCAAATAAAAACAAAATAGAAAAACTAACCATGCCATTGTGGTCCGAGCTATGGGCAGCATATGACCCGTACCTGGAAGAGAAAGAGGAGCTTGAGTTAAAAGTCCAAGGAAAAATAACAAAGAAGTGGATGGAACCTTGTGGGAAACGGGACGTGGGAGATATGTGGGAGGGGATCAACAGGGTGATAAAAGGGGTTTTAATAAAAATGAGTAAACAAAAAGCTACATATTTAAAATATTGCAAAAATTTTATGATAAATAAATTGAAAAGGAATAAAAGCAAAACAAGTATATTGTGTCATATATATTGAATATATAGTGTATCACAAATACATAAATATATAAATGCTGACAAAATTATAGCGAAGATAATTATTTAAGAATAGGTATTGATCAAGAAAATGAGGATAATAAATAAAGATAGTATATGCCCACTGACCCTGCAGGATAAGACAAAAGTGAAGAAAAGTTAGTTGCAATAATGGTAAACATTAGAGATTATTAAAATTGCAAATTACAGAAGAAGGCGTAAGAGCGTGAATTAAAAAATTAATAGAGTACAGACTAAATTAAAATTCATATATTGGAATAGTGTAACTACAGTAGAAGAAACCCAGACATATAAACTAAATGATAAGATATAAATAGAGCAATTTACTGATGTAATAGAAGACAGAAAAGAAGATTAAAGTATAAGGTTTGACCTTAAGTCGGATAGACCAGTAAAAATATCAATTGAAAAAACAGGCTCCGATCACACATGTTGGAGGTAATCGTTATAATAAATAAAAAAAAAAAAAAAAAAAAAAAAAAACCTAACCTAACCTAACCTAACCTAACCTAACCTAACCTAACCTAACCTAACCTAACCTAACCTAACCTAACCTAACCTTTTTTTTTTTTTTTTTTTACGCGAGGAAAATGCGTTGCGCATCATCACCACTGCCCTGGGGGAGGGCAGGGCGGTATGTGGGACTCCCGGCGCCCTGAAAAGGGCGCTGCTCCTGGGAATGGGACCCAGGGGTATACCCACTAAAAACCTCGCGTCGCCCGCCGCGCTGACTGACGGCAGGGTCTGTGGTTACTCGACAGTCCACGGACCCCGCCAGCGGCCACCTCCGCCCTGAAAAGGGCAGACCTCCTCAGAGGGGGTGCTGAGACGGCACCCCACTCCTACCTCTGGACGACGCGCTGGGCGAACAGCGCGTCGTCCTGGTCCCATGTGCTAGGCAGCTGGTGCCCCCGCACCTGCCGCCCGGGACCCTGGCGGGGCCTACCGCCCCGCCTACGCCGACGGAGGCGGAGGGAGTGCGGATCCCGCTCTCTCTCCCTCTCGGCGACCTCCTTCTGCGACATGACGTCGTCGCAGAAGGCGGCCACCGCCTCCCAAGCCTGCTCGCTGCGGACCATCTCCGACATGATGGCCGGCAGCGAGAGGACTCCTCCTCCCAGGGCCGCGGTTAGCACTGACCGCGGCCCACTCCACGCGGGGCACTCCACCAGCGTGTGGTGCGCGGTGTCTTCCGCGCAACCACAGTGGTGGCATCCCTGGGTCGGCTCCTTCGCGGCGACCAGACACAGATATCTCCCGAAGCATCCATGCCCCGAGAGAATCTGCGTCATCCGGAAGGAGAGCGACCCATGCCGCCTCTCGATCCACCCGCTGAGGATGGGGTGGATCGCCTCGAGGATGCGGCGTCGGGTTTTTTTTTTTTTTAAGGAGGAACTGCAAAAGCAGAAAACCTCCTGGGTTGCCCCACGCGTCTTTCGACGCCAGCCGTGAAAAGGCCGCCCGCTCGACTCCTGGAAAGGAGCCAGGGAGGTTTGGACTCTGCGTCCGGCCACCAACTTACGTCGGCTCTCCCTGGCAGACCCCCGTATTCCTCAACGCGAACGCGTTCTTCGGGCAATCGGGGGCTTGTCTCTGGCGATCTTCGGTCGCGGACACTGTTTCGTGCCCAGGCGATGGTCTGCCGGGCGACCAGCTGCCGCACATAGGCAGCAGCTATACGCAGCCACACAATCGGCGGCCTTATGACCGGGCTGGCCACATCGGAGGCAGATGTTACTGCGATCCTCAGTGGCCTTGCAGACGGCCCGGCCATGGCTCTCGCCAAGGCAGCGCGAGCAGCGCAGTACCCTTGGCGGCAGCAGTTGGACCCTGATGCTCAGCCATCCAACATGCAGCTTCTTCTGTTTGGCCAGGTTTTTGGCCGCCTGGACGGGGCAGCGGGCGACTACGGAGCCGCCGAAACCTCCTACCCCCATCCGGCCAACTTTGACTTTGGCTGCATCGCAGCCTCCCTGCTGTGAAATGGCCACTGCTATCTCGTCAGCAGTGGCAGACTCCTCCAATCCAGTAAGGCGTAGATCTGCGCACTTTTCAGGCCGCGTAACCTTAACCGCACCTGTCGGGAAAACCGAAACCAGGGCGGCCGCAAGGATGTCGGCTTTCTCTGAAGCCTCGCCGGGACCGTTCTCCTTCAAGGCTTTAACCTCGAAGATTCGGTTCCCGGTCATGCGGGAGGGCCGCAGTCTGAGGCGTCCTTGGAGCCCTGTCTCTCCAATCCAGCCCTGGCCGATGTCGCTTCGGGCTTTGGACAGCAGCTCGGCGAAGCTGTACCCCGTGGCTGTCCCCTCCTTGGTCAGCTCCAGCATCACCGCGGCCGACTTAGGCGGGCGGAGTCGCGGGGGCTTCTTCTTCCTGGCCCGTTCTTGGGCGGTCACTCTGGTGGAGGCCTGAGGGGGCCTCTGAGCGGTCTGGGCCCGCTGAGCGGCCGCAACTGGGGCAGACGGGGCGGCCGGGGCTTTTCCCTTCTTGCCCTTGCGTCCGCGGACCACCTCAGTCCAGGTGGTCGTGTCAGTCTGGTTCGTGGTCGGGGTGGGTGCCGGTTCGGAGGTCTTGGACCTCTTCCCCACTCCCTTCCCCTTCCACGGCTTGGTCGTGGCGCCACTAGGGCCGGCCCGGGAAGTCGGGGCGGTTGGCGCTATGTTCGCGGAGACGGCCGCGAGAGGCGGTCTTACTGGTGGGGCCGGAGGAAGACGGGCCTCGAAAGCTTCGAGGCGAGCTTCCAATCTAGCGCCCAATGCGTCGCCGACCTGACGGAGAATCCGGTCAGAGATCGCATCTATATCAGCGTTTCCAGTACAGGCGGACGGAACCGCTGTCACATCTGCCGGCCGCGGTGAAAGCGGCTCGGTTTGGGTCTCGATTGAGACGCCAGAACTCTGATGGGATTCCAGCTTGCGCTTCGGAGGGCGAGAGAGTAAGGCCATCTCCGAGCGAAGCTTTTTCATATCTTCGCTAAGGCGCTCGTTTTGCGCCCGCACCAATATCACCTCCTTCTGCAAGGTGGCGTTTAAAGCTAGGGTGGCTTTCGAAAGCCGGCGGAGCTTGGAAACCTCCCTGTCCTGACTCTCGGTTGCAGCCAGTGCGGCACGTAGCTCTTCCACCGATGAGGAGATGGATTCCGCGATGCTATGGATGGCCTCCCGAACGCGAGGTCGAAGATCCACAGAGGAGGAGGAGCCGATCTTGCAGATTTTCTCGACATCCTCCTGCACTAAGTTAGCTAGCCGATCCGCCAACAACTCCTGCGAAGTGACTGCGAAGAGGTCGGCAGCGCTGCTACTGTCATCAACGGTCGGCTGAAGGTCTGCCGGGTCGTCGGTTGCGTCTCGATTTGCCTGCCTGGAAGCAGGACTGACTCTCCCTGGGACGGAAGCCTGTCGTAGGCCGCCTCTGCCTGAGGCCAGTTTGGCCACCTTAGCGAGGCCGAACGAGGTCCCATCGTCATCATTGCCCGAACCTTCGCGCCTAAGCGCGGTTGAATGTCTCGTTCTCACTCGCTCAAGCGAGGAGCTTTTCTCCTGAACATTGTCGAGGCTAGCAGCCACGGCGTCATCCACAGCTGAGCACAGGTCTACAACGTTGACCTCCTCATCATCCCCCCCAAATACATCCCCAAGTTTAAATTTATTTGACTCCATAACAGTCCCACGAGTCTGGGAGAAAGGGTGGTCCACCCGGCCAGAGATCCCAGAATGGCCGGGTAACCCTAAGTACACCTGGGGGGTCGGGCAAACCCCAGGGTGGCCGCTCGCCGGTTGATCCCACTATGCCAACCACTCTGCCTCACTCCGCGCAAGGCCAGAGACCCCGTCGCCGCGCAGGGCCCCGCAGGGCGCCCCAACGACGAGAATTGTAGGATTTTTGAGAAGCCTTGGTGTCCGGAGCTGAAGGGGTACAGTGTGGGTTAGAGTCCTGGGATGCTAAGAGACTGTGACTGTGTTGACCGACGAGGACAGAACCTCTACAATCTGCCAACACGGAAACAGCCGCGCACATCCCATTTCCCCCTCCCACACTCCACCGCAACAGACCCGGCCCCCAAAACCTCCCGTTGGGGTTTACTCCCCGCGGCCCTGGCAAGCAGGGCCCCCGCATACCCGCTCTAAAAAGAGCAGGCACACGGTATGATGCAAGGATTCCGACCAGTGTAGCCCCACCGGTCATACACTCCGAAGCCCCCTTGCAGACTCCGAAGCTAGGGGATTTTTTATTGAGGTTTTCGTCCTCGCGGCCCAGAAGGGCCCCCGGCCGATCCCGAAGGACAGGTAACGGTGTACGTGGGTTTTTTAGAGAGGTTTTCCTTCCTCGCGGGCCGGACAAAAGCCCCGCCATCCCCCCACCCCGCCTTAAGAAAGGCAGAACGGTATGCGGTTTTTTATTGAGGTGGCCTTCCTCGCAGCCCGGACAAATACGGCGGTATAAGTCCGAGCCCCCGGCCCTTCCGTAGGGTAACGGGTTGCCCGGCGACCCGCCAGCCAGCGGCGGCTGACTACAGGCGAGCACTGCCGCGCGGTGATTTATTATAGAGGTTTCTTCCTCGCAGCCCAGGTAAACTGAGCCCCCGGTCCGCCCTGAAAAGGACGGATTACGGTCTGCCCCCCTGATCACATCTTTGCAATGCTATGCTGAACATAGCAAGGTAAAGAGTGATCCCCCGTTCAGAGACTTTGGCCGTCAGCTGATGATCACTTTTCAGGGATTATCAACTGCCGTTGCCCGAGGTGAACCTGGACGGAATCCTACCAATTACGACATTGAAAGAACGTAACTGGTAACATTCTGCCGCACAAGGAGGTATCTCCGACTGACACCTCAACCTAACCTAACCTAACCTAACCTAACCTAACCTAACTTATTGTCGTTTTCGGATAAAACCTAACTTTTGTAGGTTTGGTTCCTCTAACCTAACCTATTGAGGTTAGGTCTCCAAAACCTCACTTGCGTAGGTTAGGTTTGAATAAAAAAAAAAAAAAACACCTAACTTATTGTCGTTTTCGGATAAAACCTTACTTTTGTAGGTTTGGTTCCTCTAACCTAACCTATTGAGGTTAGGTCTCCAAAACCTCACTTGCGTAGGTTAGGTTTGAATAAAAAAAACACCTAACTTATTGTCGTTTTCGGATAAAACCTAACTTTTGTAGGTTTGGTTCCTCTAACCTAACCTATTGAGGTTAGGTCTCCAAAACCTCACTTGCGTAGGTTAGGTTTGAACAAAAAAAACACCTAACTTATTGTCGTTTTCGGATAAAACCTTACTTTTGTAGGTTTGGTTCCTCTAACCTAACCTATTGAGGTTAGGTCTCCAAAACCTCACTTGCGTAGGTTAGGTTTGAACAAAAAAAACACCTAACTTATTGTCGTTTTCGGATAAAACCTAACTTTTGTAGGTTTGGTTCCTCTAACCTAACCTATTGAGGTTAGGTCTCCAAAACCTCACTTGCGTAGGTTAGGTTTGAATAAAAAAAACACCTAACTTATTGTCGTTTTCGGATAAAACCTAACTTTTGTAGGTTTGGTTCCTCTAACCTAACCTATTGAGGTTAGGTCTCCAAAACCTCACTTGCGTAGGTTAGGTTTGAACAAAAAAAACACCTAACTTATTGTCGTTTTCGGATAAAACCTTACTTTTGTAGGTTTGGTTCCTCTAACCTAACCTATTGAGGTTAGGTCTCCAAAACCTCACTTGCGTAGGTTAGGTTTGAATAAAAAAAACACCTAACTTATTGTCGTTTTCGGATAAAACCTAACTTTTGTAGGTTTGGTTCCTCTAACCTAACCTATTGAGGTTAGGTCTCCAAAACCTCACTTGCGTAGGTTAGGTTTGAACAAAAAAAACACCTAACTTATTGTCGTTTTCGGATAAAACCTAACTTTTGTAGGTTTGGTTCCTCTAACCTAACCTATTGAGGTTAGGTCTCCAAAACCTCACTTGCGTAGGTTAGGTTTGAACAAAAAAAACACCTAACTTATTGTCGTTTTCGGATAAAACCTTACTTTTGTAGGTTTGGTTCCTCTAACCTAACCTATTGAGGTTAGGTCTCCAAAACCTCACTTGCGTAGGTTAGGTTTGAACAAAAAAAACACCTAACTTATTGTCGTTTTCGGATAAAACCTTACTTTTGTAGGTTTGGTTCCTCTAACCTAACCTATTGAGGTTAGGTCTCCAAAACCTCACTTGCGTAGGTTAGGTTTGAATAAAAAAAACACCTAACTTATTGTCGTTTTCGGATAAAACCTAACTTTTGTAGGTTTGGTTCCTCTAACCTAACCTATTGAGGTTAGGTCTCCAAAACCTCACTTGCGTAGGTTAGGTTTGAACAAAAAAAACACCTAACTTATTGTCGTTTTCGGATAAAACCTTACTTTTGTAGGTTTGGTTCCTCTAACCTAACCTATTGAGGTTAGGTCTCCAAAACCTCACTTGCGTAGGTTAGGTTTGAATAAAAAAAACACCTAACTTATTGTCGTTTTCGGATAAAACCTAACTTTTGTAGGTTTGGTTCCTCTAACCTAACCTATTGAGGTTAGGTCTCCAAAACCTCACTTGCGTAGGTTAGGTTTGAACAAAAAAAACACCTAACTTATTGTCGTTTTCGGATAAAACCTAACTTTTGTAGGTTTGGTTCCTCTAACCTAACCTATTGAGGTTAGGTCTCCAAAACCTCACTTGCGTAGGTTAGGTTTGAACAAAAAAAACACCTAACTTATTGTCGTTTTCGGATAAAACCTTACTTTTGTAGGTTTGGTTCCTCTAACCTAACCTATTGAGGTTAGGTCTCCAAAACCTCACTTGCGTAGGTTAGGTTTGAACAAAAAAAACACCTAACTTATTGTCGTTTTCGGATAAAACCTTACTTTTGTAGGTTTGGTTCCTCTAACCTAACCTATTGAGGTTAGGTCTCCAAAACCTCACTTGCGTAGGTTAGGTTTGAATAAAAAAAACACCTAACTTATTGTCGTTTTCGGATAAAACCTTACTTTTGTAGGTTTGGTTCCTCTAACCTAACCTATTGAGGTTAGGTCTCCAAAACCTCACTTGCGTAGGTTAGGTTTGAACAAAAAAAACACCTAACTTATTGTCGTTTTCGGATAAAACCTTACTTTTGTAGGTTTGGTTCCTCTAACCTAACCTATTGAGGTTAGGTCTCCAAAACCTCACTTGCGTAGGTTAGGTTTGAATAAAAAAAACACCTAACTTATTGTCGTTTTCGGATAAAACCTAACTTTTGTAGGTTTGGTTCCTCTAACCTAACCTATTGAGGTTAGGTCTCCAAAACCTCACTTGCGTAGGTTAGGTTTGAACAAAAAAAACACCTAACTTATTGTCGTTTTCGGATAAAACCTAACTTTTGTAGGTTTGGTTCCTCTAACCTAACCTATTGAGGTTAGGTCTCCAAAACCTCACTTGCGTAGGTTAGGTTTGAACAAAAAAAACACCTAACTTATTGTCGTTTTCGGATAAAACCTTACTTTTGTAGGTTTGGTTCCTCTAACCTAACCTATTGAGGTTAGGTCTCCAAAACCTCACTTGCGTAGGTTAGGTTTGAACAAAAAAAACACCTAACTTATTGTCGTTTTCGGATAAAACCTAACTTTTGTAGGTTTGGTTCCTCTAACCTAACCTATTGAGGTTAGGTCTCCAAAACCTCACTTGCGTAGGTTAGGTTTGAACAAAAAAAACACCTAACTTATTGTCGTTTTCGGATAAAACCTTACTTTTGTAGGTTTGGTTCCTCTAACCTAACCTATTGAGGTTAGGTCTCCAAAACCTCACTTGCGTAGGTTAGGTTTGAACAAAAAAAACACCTAACTTATTGTCGTTTTCGGATAAAACCTAACTTTTGTAGGTTTGGTTCCTCTAACCTAACCTATTGAGGTTAGGTCTCCAAAACCTCACTTGCGTAGGTTAGGTTTGAATAAAAAAAACACCTAACTTATTGTCGTTTTCGGATAAAACCTAACTTTTGTAGGTTTGGTTCCTCTAACCTAACCTATTGAGGTTAGGTCTCCAAAACCTCACTTGCGTAGGTTAGGTTTGAACAAAAAAAACACCTAACTTATTGTCGTTTTCGGATAAAACCTTACTTTTGTAGGTTTGGTTCCTCTAACCTAACCTATTGAGGTTAGGTCTCCAAAACCTCACTTGCGTAGGTTAGGTTTGAATAAAAAAAACACCTAACTTATTGTCGTTTTCGGATAAAACCTAACTTTTGTAGGTTTGGTTCCTCTAACCTAACCTATTGAGGTTAGGTCTCCAAAACCTCACTTGCGTAGGTTAGGTTTGAACAAAAAAAACACCTAACTTATTGTCGTTTTCGGATAAAACCTAACTTTTGTAGGTTTGGTTCCTCTAACCTAACCTATTGAGGTTAGGTCTCCAAAACCTCACTTGCGTAGGTTAGGTTTGAACAAAAAAAACACCTAACTTATTGTCGTTTTCGGATAAAACCTTACTTTTGTAGGTTTGGTTCCTCTAACCTAACCTATTGAGGTTAGGTCTCCAAAACCTCACTTGCGTAGGTTAGGTTTGAACAAAAAAAACACCTAACTTATTGTCGTTTTCGGATAAAACCTTACTTTTGTAGGTTTGGTTCCTCTAACCTAACCTATTGAGGTTAGGTCTCCAAAACCTCACTTGCGTAGGTTAGGTTTGAACAAAAAAAACACCTAACTTATTGTCGTTTTCGGATAAAACCTTACTTTTGTAGGTTTGGTTCCTCTAACCTAACCTATTGAGGTTAGGTCTCCAAAACCTCACTTGCGTAGGTTAGGTTTGAATAAAAAAAACACCTAACTTATTGTCGTTTTCGGATAAAACCTAACTTTTGTAGGTTTGGTTCCTCTAACCTAACCTATTGAGGTTAGGTCTCCAAAACCTCACTTGCGTAGGTTAGGTTTGAACAAAAAAAACACCTAACTTATTGTCGTTTTCGGATAAAACCTTACTTTTGTAGGTTTGGTTCCTCTAACCTAACCTATTGAGGTTAGGTCTCCAAAACCTCACTTGCGTAGGTTAGGTTTGAATAAAAAAAACACCTAACTTATTGTCGTTTTCGGATAAAACCTAACTTTTGTAGGTTTGGTTCCTCTAACCTAACCTATTGAGGTTAGGTCTCCAAAACCTCACTTGCGTAGGTTAGGTTTGAACAAAAAAAACACCTAACTTATTGTCGTTTTCGGATAAAACCTAACTTTTGTAGGTTTGGTTCCTCTAACCTAACCTATTGAGGTTAGGTCTCCAAAACCTCACTTGCGTAGGTTAGGTTTGAACAAAAAAAACACCTAACTTATTGTCGTTTTCGGATAAAACCTTACTTTTGTAGGTTTGGTTCCTCTAACCTAACCTATTGAGGTTAGGTCTCCAAAACCTCACTTGCGTAGGTTAGGTTTGAACAAAAAAAACACCTAACTTATTGTCGTTTTCGGATAAAACCTTACTTTTGTAGGTTTGGTTCCTCTAACCTAACCTATTGAGGTTAGGTCTCCAAAACCTCACTTGCGTAGGTTAGGTTTGAATAAAAAAAACACCTAACTTATTGTCGTTTTCGGATAAAACCTTACTTTTGTAGGTTTGGTTCCTCTAACCTAACCTATTGAGGTTAGGTCTCCAAAACCTCACTTGCGTAGGTTAGGTTTGAACAAAAAAAACACCTAACTTATTGTCGTTTTCGGATAAAACCTTACTTTTGTAGGTTTGGTTCCTCTAACCTAACCTATTGAGGTTAGGTCTCCAAAACCTCACTTGCGTAGGTTAGGTTTGAATAAAAAAAACACCTAACTTATTGTCGTTTTCGGATAAAACCTAACTTTTGTAGGTTTGGTTCCTCTAACCTAACCTATTGAGGTTAGGTCTCCAAAACCTCACTTGCGTAGGTTAGGTTTGAACAAAAAAAACACCTAACTTATTGTCGTTTTCGGATAAAACCTAACTTTTGTAGGTTTGGTTCCTCTAACCTAACCTATTGAGGTTAGGTCTCCAAAACCTCACTTGCGTAGGTTTGGTTTGAACAAAAAAAACACCTAACTTATTGTCGTTTTCGGATAAAACCTTACTTTTGTAGGTTTGGTTCCTCTAACCTAACCTATTGAGGTTAGGTCTCCAAAACCTCACTTGCGTAGGTTAGGTTTGAACAAAAAAAACACCTAACTTATTGTCGTTTTCGGATAAAACCTTACTTTTGTAGGTTTGGTTCCTCTAACCTAACCTATTGAGGTTAGGTCTCCAAAACCTCACTTGCGTAGGTTAGGTTTGAACAAAAAAAACACCTAACTTATTGTCGTTTTCGGATAAAACCTTACTTTTGTAGGTTTGGTTCCTCTAACCTAACCTATTGAGGTTAGGTCTCCAAAACCTCACTTGCGTAGGTTAGGTTTGAACAAAAAAAACACCTAACTTTTTGTAGGTTTGGTATCAATATCAAAAGGTATACAGCGAGAGGTGCGAGTGCGCGCGCAGCGCGTACGAGTACCTCCAATTTATTAGTTGTTTGTGGAGTGTGCTGCTGCGGGGGCGCGCGGGAGGGGCTCGGGGCGGCGTGGTGTTTACATCAGTCCTTGTCTTTGAAATATTATGCTGAAAAAGTAAAGTACAATTATAGTAAATATGGCACGAGTATTATAGATATCTCAAGTGGCGGAGTGGCTTATGTGCCGGTTTTTATGGTATTGTTCATCTAAGGTTTCGGTTGCAATTCCTGGATTTGTCAGTGTATTAATAAGTAATAAGTCTTTATTAATATGATATTTTCGTTGCTTTGGATTAGAACAATGTATGTGATGCTGTCCACATTTAGTTATTTATGTATTTACGAATCTGTTGTGCGTTTTATTTTACTGCCTTATCTTTTATAAATTGAAAATGACTAAATAGCTTTATCAGTAAAATTGAATCATAACGTTTATTTTGGTTAACTTATTACACCAAGATGTTTCTTTTAAAAAATAAAGCAATATCTCAGCACACCTGCTCGTAAGCTGATGAATTATCCTTGACAGACAACGACATTGATGACAGCGATCAGTTTACGTAATAAAGTCTTTAAATTGTCAAATAAGAAATCATTATAAGGAATTTTATTTGATATTTTAGCAACTTAATTGCAATTATAATATCAGTTTAATAAACTTGAAAAATTATGTTTCAGGTGGGATTCGAACCCGCATCTCCTCGTTTGCCGGGCGAGCACTATACTATTAAGCCACCGAGACACTGCGACACAGCGCGAATTTTTCAAGCATATTCTTATCGTTGTAAGCCAGCGTTGCTTTATCAAATGTTAGGAGTTTGCACCCTTAACACCCGAAAGAAACATCTTTGCAGATATTTGACAGTCAGTTAAGATGAAACAGCTATTTATATGCTTTATTTGATATTTCCGCAACTTAATTGCAATTATAATATCAGTATACATATAAACATCTTCGCATGCCGGGCGGGCATGCGAGGAGATGCGGGTTCGAGTCCCTCCTGAGACATAATTTTTCAAGTTTATTAAACTGATATTATAATTGCAATTAAGTTGCTAAAATATCAAATAAAATTCCTTATAATGATTTCTTATTTGACAATTTCAAGACGTAACTGATCGCTGTCATCAATGTCGTTGTCTGTCAAGGATAATTCATCAGCTTACGAGCAGGTGTGCTGAGATATTGCTTTATTTTTTAAAAGAAACATCTTGGTGTAATAAGTTAACCAAAATAAACGTTATGATTCAATTTTGAAACTGATATTGAATTTCATTTTTTTCTCGTTATCAGTCTGTCCGTTCTTTTACTAGAGTTTTAGTTTTGCTCACCTTCTTAATAATTGCATGATACTTTAGTATCTTGGTTTACTGCATAAGAATTAAATCTCACTGGTCTTCACATATGTCAGCAACACTACTTTCCTGCATCATTCACCGCCCAACAACGACTTTACGACTCCTTCATCAATAACCTGAAATTATTAAGAAATGTGTGTTGAAAATATTTAAAAATACAAGCTGATGATAGTCAATATTACAATAGAAAGCATTAATAAATTAATTAACATCACACAGCAATTAAAAGAATGAAGGGAGGCCGCGATTATGATGCTGGACTTCCATTGTGCACTCGATGAGGTGTTTTAGTTGTAAGGCACGAGTATCGGGCGAGGAGGTAAAATTATAATAAAATACTAACTTAAACGTGCAATGGCTTCATAACAACTCATAAAGACAACTTTAACAACTATGATGTCCACCGCATACGTGGATGCGTGTGCTTTCTGCTCCATCAACCTCTTTTTGGCTAAATCTAGCTCTGTAGAGGCCAAAATGCTGTGTACTTTGTATATTAAGATATAAGTTGTATGTTTATAATTAATAAGTTACGATGGAGTTGTCATTGTCACCATTACAAAAATCGAAAGAGGCGGCCATTATAGAAGTTTTTTTATAATTAATTTCTATTGATTATAAAAAAACTTCTATAATGGCCGCCTCTCCAGTGCTCGGAGTCACGTCAGAGTGAAAACTCTACTACGTTTTTTAACAAACGAATGATAAAATCACATAAATCCTCACTGCAATTAATCAATTCTGATTTCAATCGGAAAAATCTCTCGATGCGTCTTCAAGTGAATGCTAATTTTTATATTAATAAACTTTCCGCAGTTCAATCTCTCGTTAAAGAACAAGTTAGTATTTAAGTACAAATATTACAAGTTGAATTATCTAATTCATAAAGCGTTAAAAATGCATTCATAATTTTCATAACAAAGATAACACATTGCAATACCAAATTGCCTTAAATACGAATCCTTTTGCCACGTCATTCGGATGTTTATTGAAAAAGTCATGAATCGACACAATATGTCACCTATGATATGACATTAATGAGCACAAATACAAGATCAGTATTTAAACTTGAAAAAAATATGTCCCAGGCGGGACTCAAACCCGCATCTCCATGCACATCGGGAGCAGCGCTTTAACATTTAATTTACAAATTATTTTTAGTCCCGCTTGAGACATAATTTTTCAAGTTTAAATACTACTGATATCATGATTGCAATTAAGTTGCTAAAATATTATATGAAGTAATAAAATACTCTTGTATTTTATTACGACTCGAGTGCCTTGATAAGCAAATGTAATTTGCCAACTGCAATGCCTTTGTGTTTCATTGATTTTCTAGAATATTGTATTTCGCTTGTTGTTGAAGCGCTGGCAACTTAAACAAGTCGTAAGAGCAATCGCTTGAAGGCCCAACTCGCAGGCAGCGGAATTTGATTAAATTAAAATTTATTCTCACACTCAAAAAGGCAGTGAAATATCACTTTAAAGTAATATTAATATTTCTTCTTGGTACTAACGAAAGATGTCCTTAGCAGCCTGCAGCGTTTTAGACTTAAATTGAAAAAATTTACAGCATTCTTGCGGTGCTCGCTTGCGAATTCAATGACTTATGCAACCACTTAGGTATAGTTACAAAACAGATTGTAGTGTTAGGTAAGTTGAAATATTTGAAAGCTTGTAGATGCTTGACTATTTTGACCTATATGTATACGTATACGCTTTGCTGCGATGTAAGTATGACACGGGCTTTATATCAAGAAATTACATATTTTTTAAGTTCACTAAAACTCACGATTTTTCTCTAATTCAATAAAACTCAACATAAAAAAGTCCTATTACCTCCAATATTATTGGCGAATAAGCAATTATTTTTTGGCGAATAAGGATTATTTTTTAACTTAGATATAATAAATAACCAACTTGAGCATGCGTCTTTGATGGTATTTAAAAATAACATTATCGTAGGAAATAACTTTTAAAATCAAATCCATTTTATCTAAATGGATACTCGGTGAATTGGAACATACCACTTTTTCGCGCCGGTTGAAGACCACACTGACTCAACAGAACAGGCACCTCCACCCCGCCCCGCGGCGACCCCTTTGGGTTCAGTTCTCACTGAAATAGATCAGAAATAATAATCAGAGCTAATTGGTTTACTATTTGACCATCATCACCCCAAATCAGGCCTCTCAAAATGAATAATGTTCTCGCTTGGACGTGGAATTCGCAGTTAAGCAAATGGCGGAGAGAAAAGGCTGCAGCTTCACCTTTTACGACACCCAAAAATAAGAAGTGGTAATATTCTAGATACATGCTGGCACCACACGGTAAGATTTGGAAAACAAACAAACAAAATCAATGTCCTTGTTCGATCTCCTGTTCCCTCCCAGGTCGGGCCGCGGGGCTCCAGCGCCCGAATGTTGCGATCCGGGACCTACGACTAATTCAATTCATCAATTGTCTTATTATACAACTTTATATATTTTGTTACTATAACAGGAATCATGTAAAAAACTATACAGATTTTTTTTTCGTCGGTAGAATAGATTGAGATGATACTAAAAAGTCTTTCAATAAACATCACAGAATATTTACTTACATTAAACTCCCGTGACCTCACTGGCAAGCCTTGGCAGCTGCACCGCGTAGTTAAGCTTTGGGTTCAGTCGCCTGAAAATTTCAAATAAGACCTAAAATTAGCATACAAGATAAAAAGCATTGTCCGCCAATGCCAACTGACCATTGGGCTGAATGTTAAAAAATGTAGGCATCGTAATGATAGAGCATATTTCTTTTTAGGGACATCAACCACAGACAAAACCGCAGCCCCCATCTGACAGTATCTGAAAGAAGCAGTGAAGAAGATAAATGGCACATTTATACTTGAAAACTATATCCTTACCTTTCTGATCAAACATTAAATCATAATGATGGCGCAGATCACTTTATGACCATTATTGTGAAATGCTGGCAAGCTAAGTCAACATTTTCTTATTATTTGCCTGAATCTGCCTGATAAAATAATAATATTGTGCAATAAAGTACCGGGATGATAATATGTAATAATTATTCCAAGCGAAAGCGAACGAGAAAATAAAATGTAAGAACTTTTTAAAAACAGATAACTTTCGGCGCCCAAGTTTTTTTTTCTTAAACGGTGCAAGTTGCCATGTTTATGCAGCCAATCCTTCGTCATTATCATATTAGGGTAGCTTTTTAATGTTAGTGCAAGATAATAATTATTTATAATCATTTTATAAAAAAAAGTAGAAACAATAACTTTGATCAATCTTTCATTAACTACTTAATCATTAATTAACTAACTACTTCAATTTTGTAATGCCTCAACTCAAATCAGATGACGCTTTGCACAAACAGATTATATTGCACCATGTCTGGTTCCGGTGTGCGGGCAACGCGTTATCACGTTTGATTACGAGTACTTCAAAATTTTCGCTTCTCGCCGGTACATGGTTGATTAGCTCGCCCACACCACTCCGAAACTTAACAATACGTCATGTTGTTTAATGAAACTTAATATAATTATATGTATAGTTATAATGATTTACAGATTCGTCGAGTATTCGTCTTCCCGACGTTTCGAATAGATTTCACAAAGCATAGCCGATTAAACTTCCAAAAGAATCACTTTGTGATCCATGCGAAATCATTTCCATTGGATTATTGTTATTTTAATCTCTTGAAATAAAATATTTCAACTTAGGTTTCGACAAGATACTATCCTTATTTATCTTAAATTCTATTGCGTAACAGGCAACATTATCAGTATCAGCTTAGGATTGATTGTATTAATGATTATGTAAGTATTTATTACCCCGTATGATTTTTTTTGTGTGCGTTCCTTCGATTTACGCGTTCCTCAATTTATTTATGAGCAGGTAGTATTAAGATGAAACTTTGTCGTTTTGTTGTGCTCGCCTTGAAGGCATATGAAAGATTTATTATACGGAGTACGGACTCGCAGGCATAAACTGGTAAATTGGAATCAATCAACTTGCAGAGATTTTCTTTTCCCGGAACACTATTTAATACAATATTGAAATCCTTGGCCCTCTTTGCGTCGCATCTTATTAGGGTTCTGTAGTCAACAATTAATTGACTATTTGTCTGTCTGTCCCCCTAAGGCTGTTTAGGAATTCAGGATAAAATTCACAACAGTAATATATTTAACCAAGTTAACAGAAAAACTATCAGAGTTCTAGGGTTTGCAAGTTAAGAATTCTCCACCAACTTATAGAACATTTGATGAAAATTTAAAAAAACATTCAATTAATAATTAGTTTAATAAAGCTGTTTTGTTAGGCACGTAAAACACCAAGTACCTAAATATTAGTTATAGAATCGTGTGAAATTATGAAAGAATAAAATCGAGTAAATCAGCCTTCGTCACGCAAGTACGGAATGCTTTTTAACCAGTGCTTATTAACCAACAAACATTCCGCTACATTATATTCACATTTAGTATATTTAATCAAATTGATGTCAGATAGATGTTTGTTTATGATTGTTTGTTGTAGAGCGGGACGCTAATTTGAGGATAAAATATTCATTTATTAGTTGTTACGTCCACTTCCAAAGATAATTTAACCGATTTTACCAACGCCAGGACATTAATGAACATTAAATAAACTTATTTTAAAACTTGTATACTAAAATACTTAGTGATAAATTAGGAGGGTGAGGAGTAAAGATGAGACGTATTTACTGGAACAGGTTTCAAGACTAGGTTTCCGTCTGGACGTCTAAAAACTTAGTATCAAATCAGCGTCCAAACGCGTCTCGAGTATTTAGAAGTATTTAAGACTCATACGTCAACGTTACTCACACAAACTTACTGATACTCGAAACCCGCGACTCCGAGGCTCGCGGACGCGTTCCTAGACGCACTCGATTGATGTGTGCGTGAGTTTACTCTAATACTCATTGGAAATAGGGTCGATCTTATTACCAAGTAGTGAAAGCCGCTTATTGAATGCATTTTGAGGCCCGCGTACCTCGCGTCGAAAGGAAGGTTTTCTGTCTCGCTTATTCCCGCTGTTAGACCACAATGCTGTATTGCGTATTGCAATAGTAATAAGGTGCACGTTTCTTTAAAAATTTTTTTTATTCAAAATTTTATCCGTTGTTTCGGCGTGTTATTATTATCAACAACTGCGGTTGGTTATAAAGTTAAAAACTTGAGTGAAAGTGAGTGAAATACAGTGCGATAAATACCACATACCTACATACCTCACCAGCGCGGCACTACTAGCGTAACTTTAAACAATAAAAATTTGAAAATTAAAAACTTTCATACATTTTCAATGATATTTTGTTCCTTAATGCTACTTCACACTTCATTATTATAATGTAACAACCACGTTAGCAAACTCAACTAAAACTACCTTAAACCTTACCTCACATTTACATGCCGACTTACAAAAACTTTTAGTTTAGCGTACAAAAACTTAGTATAATTAAAGACGTTTCCTTCTAAATACTCTTGGAAACTTTACAGTACATAAAAACGCATACTTCTAAATACTCGTGGAACTAGTCTTTGGAACAAGTATTTGGGCGTACTCATACTCGCAAAACTCAGTACGTATTTTGCCTAGTACGTCTCACCTCTAGTGAGAAGTGCACCCAATGTGTTTATGATAATGTACGAGCTAATTATAATGCGAAGGCGGGGAGCGGCGAGAGGATGGATCGGGAACTTTTTTAATGAATATTAATTAAAACAATGCGCAAAGCGAATATATTTCTGACGGTCGCATGTCAAAGTCCGAGACTCCATTACTCTTCGAATTGAAGTTAGTGAAGTTACAGCAAAGTCTAACGCATGAATGTCACCGTCATCGGCCCACGTCATTCTACTACTGGATATCAAGGAATTTACATATTACTATGTAAATCCTTGCTGGACAAAGGCCACTGGTCGATGATGGAGAAAAGATGCTGCTTGTGTGTTACATCCTACAGGATCATAAGACCGCCGGCGATAATTTCAATTGTGTCTGGAATAACCCACAATCGAGGGGTTGATAAAATATCCTTTAGTCGCCTTTTACGACACTCATAGGACGAGAATGAGTGGTGCAGGTTTAAGATAGGCCGGTACAACACGGTCTTCTTGTTACCTATACTACCTACCAGAAAAATGTTTGCTCAAATGAAGCTCGAGTACTTTTAACAAAAATGAATCAACAAAGTAACACATTCTGAGTCTTTGGAAACTATTTTAGGTTTAAACGTTACAAAATGCTTATTGATAAAGCTATTTGCAGGAATTACATTTACTTACACCTTGTACGTGTCAAAATAAAGCCCTCTGTTTTTTATCTGTTGAAAAATAATCGAAATCACAAAAGTAATCGTCCGAACTTAAATTCTTATAAGCTACAGCCAGTGTCTTACGCGTTCTATAAAAGTGTTAATTCATTATGCAGTCTCGCTCCTACAGAGATAGAGAAAGCCTTTTTTGAACGGCTATAAATAGAGAGAGACCAACCGCGTCTCCGCGTGGGTGTGGGACAGAAGGTATCAAAAACAGATAATTCTGCCTGTAATTCGATTACATCGATCATTGTTCATGTCCAGACCGCGTGTACTCGATTTTAGAAGAAAGAGAATTTAGGTTGATTTCCTAAAATGATGCATCCGTACATATAAAATCTTATTGAATTTATTTCCCAATCATTATGCCGTCCGGCAGTGGACCGCTATCATTATAATGATGAATTTTATTACATTAACAACAAATTTTAGATGGCGACCGCCATCTAAAATTTGTTAAAAATCGATGTGTGTGCTACACATCGATTTTTATGGTGGTGTCAGTTTTAATTGGCGGGTTCGAATCCCAGTCAGGTTAATGCAGAACACTATTTATCTTAGTCTACGTGTTTAAACAGTAAACAACTACCGTATAGCTGCTTATTCATATGATTATTAAACTTCTGAAAAGTATTTAGACTTCTTTGTATGATGCATGTGGTTTCAGTCAATATTGGCTATTTTTTATATACCTATTGTACACCTCAATTGTACGAATGAGAACATTGCAAGCTGCTTGCTTCACTTGTTTCATACAAAACCATATTTAACGAATTGATCATGTGAATTCAGTAATCAAGGAAAAAGTTTGGATTTTTTACCTTACAATTAGCTAAAGTAAAGCCAGAACAACGAATGTGATGATATCATCGTTTATTCATATAAATGTTAATTCACCAAGAATATAATATTCACATTTGTATGTATTTATAAAGTTGCTGACGAAATTATTCAGCAAGTTAAAAAACACAAATGTAATACAGTACAAAGGTAACAGGTAACTCTTTCGCTGTGTGGGAGGCTGCCCGACGCGACGCCCGTGGCGCGGCATATAAGGGCTGGACCGGTGCGGCGCGCGGCACTGCTACGCGCCTGCTACGGCTGTTACGGCTGCTACGGCGACTGCTACGACGCGCCACTCGCCGCCGCGCTACACAGGTCAGTGGGATGTGATTCTGTGATAATATAATATCATTAATTCGTTTAACATATTTCAATTTGTGTGTCCAACTAACGGGTTCGGAAATCAATAGGTATGTTGTTTAGTAATAAAGTTTTTTGTATGTTTATGTCTACTTAACAATGTGAAAATTGCAATGATTTTCTTTTTAATGTAGAATCCATAATATCCGTTTTTTATAATCAAACAAAAATAAAAACACTATAATAAAATAAAAATGTTAGGGACTACCTGACTATATGATTTCGGAAATTGATACTTAAAATTATTACGACGGGTAAATAGAAGTAAAATTTTAATTCCTAATTAATTCGAATCTAAAGCAAACAAATAATAATAATATGTTTCTAAAACTCTTCTTTCTTATCTGCAAAGAAAACTTGCAGTTGCACATAAAACCTTTTCTTTTTTAGGGTTCCGTACCCAAAGGGTAAAAATGGAACCCTATTACTAAGACTTCGCTGTCAGTCCGTCTGTCCATCTGTCTGTCACCTGGCTGTACCTCAAAAGCCGTATGTATTTCATATATGTATTTCTGTAGCCGCAATAACAAAAAAATCTAAAAACAAAATAAAACAAATGTTTAAGGAGTGCTCTCATACAACAAACGCGATTCTTTTCCCTTTTTTGCTCGATATCAATAATGGCAACAGGTAGGCACAACACTACCTAAATTTATGTACCTACTATTGTTCAACTAGTCAATGGTACGGAACCCTTCGTACGCGAGTCCGACTCGCACTTGGCCGGTTTTTAAATTTAGTTCAAAATTATAACTTTTAATTCCACTCACGTAGAACTGGCGCAAGAGACTTTCTCCTTAGTATCGTATTAAATGCTAGTTAAACTAAGATTCAACTATTATTTGTAGGCGAATTCGGTACGACGTGATCTCTTTTCCTTGGTTAACTTTTTAACATACAAGTTGTTGAATAAAAAATCAGAATGGGTCTTAGTATTGGCCCTTGCATAGTTTGCAACTGAATGTATTCGATTTAATTAATTTGTGTTCTGTGCAGTTTGTATTTAATAGGAGTTAAATGCAACACTTCAATCGACATTGTGCAGAAGTCTAGCGCGTTGAAATCTATTCCACGCAAGCCTTTATTTTAATATTAAATATATTAACAAACGACTACATACAGACATCGTGGAAACTAGTTTCTAAAAAGCCAAAATATTATTTAATTCAAATATTAGTTGCTTAATTATTAACAAGGCGAATGAAATTGAAATAAAAGCATAAAGTAAATTTTACTCTAAAATCTAATTATAGAAATAGTAAGAAGTTTTAAATCACTGATGACTAAATTATGTATCGCTGAGAAGACCCTTGTTTTGTTTTCTAAATCAATCAGCGCAGTGTAATGGAACCGTAAAAGTTAACTGCCCAGTCTATTCGCAGTGTTATTGATGTCGAGCGCCGACGCAAAAAGAAACGAGTCGATACTAAAATACTAAGGTGCCGTTAAATCACAGATTGGATATAAAAAAACATTTTACCCAAAATATTGTTTGTGCACATTAAATTAATCGCTACTTAAGTTGTTGAATTAATTAACAATGAATCTATGAAAATGACGAAATGATAAATGCGAAAGCAGTTCTGTCTATTAACTTTTCACTCTAAAAATAATTTGTATCCTTATGAGGAATATAAAGTAGTTTCGACTCCCGAAGTCATTCCATAAAAAAGTTTAAAAGGTGTTGAAAGTTTGTAATGGTAACCAATATCAATATTTAAACTTGAAAAAACGCGCCCGGCGTGCGAGGACATGCGGGTTCGAGTCTCGCCTGAGACATAATTTTTCTAGTTTAAATACTGATATGATAATTGCAACTAAATTGCTCAAATCTATACTAATATTATGAAATCTATACTAATATTATAAAGCTCAAGAATTTGTTTGTTTGTTTGTTTGTTTAAACGCACTAATCTCAGGAAGTACTGGATCGATTTAAAAATAGTTACTTGTTATACAAGACTGCAAAGTTCCTTTTTAACCGCGTGCTCAACTTTGATGACCGAGCAAGCAAAGGATTCTAAGATTGAATCACGAGCGCAGCAAGTGATTCAAAAATTAGGATCCTGAGCGTCAGCGAGGAAATTAAAAAAGCACAAGGTGAAAAATCTTTGCACTCAAGTGCAACACGTAACTTTTCATCCCCCCTTAGCGAGGAAATGACTAAATCTATACTCTTACTAATATTATAAAGCTGAAGAGTTTGTTTGTTTGTTTGTTTGTTTGAACGCGCTAATCTCCGGAAGTACTGATTCGAATTGAAAAATTCTTTTTGTGTTGGATAGTCCATTAATCGAGGAAGGCTTTAGGCTATATAACATTACGCTGCGACTAATAGGAGCGAAGCATCAGTGAAAAATGTTGCAAAAACGGGAAAAAATATTGATGTTAATTGCGATCATATAAACAGATATTGATGCGGACGAAGTCGCGGGCAACAGCTAGTGCAAAATAAAACATTTACAAACACAAGATACTTTTATTTCAGTTTTCGTTTGTTTTTTATTTGTTTTCAAGTTCCTTATTTATAACAATACGAATTCAAAATAAAATGGCGAGCGCAAAGCAAATTTAAAACAAAAGTACACCAAGGAGGTTGAGTCTGAGTTTTTAACAAATTAAAAAAAAGTTGTATGATAAATACGGCACCATGGAGATGAAAGTAAATAGGTTTAATGATGTTTTGAAATCACATACCTAGTGCACGCGATGTTCTAAATTCAAATTTACTCTATCCTCTAGCGAATAAAAACCGCTTTTGCACTCAGATATCAAAGAGCAAAAATACTCTTTCCGAGATGGTGGGATGAAAAATATTTTTGTGCTGGATAGACCAATAGGAGCAAAGCATCAGAGAAAAATGTTGCAAAAATAATCGCGGTCTTATTAACAGAAATTGACGCGGACGTAGTCGCGGGCAACAGCTAGTATCATATAAAGTATGTAACCAATATTTTCTAAATTTTGTATTAATGCGACTGAAACTTTTAAGTGATCTTAGAATATAATCAAAAGCGTGACAATCTCGGTTAGATTGTCACTAATTTGTTAACGACAACTTAAAGTGTAATAATGTTAGTAGTTTTTTTTTTTGTTAGGGTTTTTTGTAAAAGTAAAGAGGGCTAGTTAATAACATTCAATGTAAATTTTTAGATTTTGGTTTTTAAATAAATCGTCATTTCTGTTCGCCTATACGGAAGTGCCGGAAGAGTTAGCTAGATTATTTATTTAATTTATTCGAGAGCGTTCAAAAAGTTATATGATTCACAAGACGGTGTGTTCCTTCTTAATATTATTATATTTGACGCTAATTGATTAACACACATTTATTAATTTATTTATTTTACTGTACTGTAAAACTAAGCCTTTTTACTAGAGAATTTCTTTAAACTAGAGTCCTGACAGTGAATGTGGCTTTGCCTTTTATTAGCAAGTATTTACGATGCCTTTACCAAGAAATAAGCTTACTTTTTTGTGCCTGGCTCAAGCCGTGGTCGGGCTTCAGCCGGGTGTCCGGAAGGAAGCCTCACTTCCGAGAAGTAAACAGCCTACTGTTAGAAACGATGGTAGAAAATAAAAATAAATTAAGCGCATTCTGTTTTTACTTCGAATTCTAAGGCGTTCAATCGGTTTTCAATGTGTCGCCAGCTCTGACGACCTGGGCTCCACCGATGTACCACTTTTCAATATTATCGTGGGTTTGGGTATTTGTTGTGGGACTTCTATTGTTTCTAGATTCGTAAAAAAACCGCTTTACAGCTACTTTGTTTGAGTTTAGAACAACCCCAGAACGGATTTGTGTGCAGTTCTGCACCGATTCCAAGATCAGATCGAATTGGCCACGGAGAAGGCATGTTAATAAAATTGTTTTAAAACAGTTTCGAAAAAATACGAGTACATTTAATCTGTTTGTCTACATAATATCTTATCTGTGATATTATTTAATTTTGGTTTTTGAAATCGTTTATGTTGTAATCTTAGAGCATTTCAACTGGCATTAGAGCATTTCGTTGGCTATATAATCAAAGGTTGTAATAGTTATTTATTATATTTAATATAAAATATTTGATCCCTTAACCCCCAGGAGGCACTCGGGTGCCACAATAACAATTGATTTCAATTGTGTCTGGAATAACTCACGATCGAGGGATTAAAAGGAAAAGGACCGCCTTCGATAATTCCCTAAGCGATAGTTTAAGACTCTGTATAGGACATAAAAAATGTTTTATCTTGGAGAAATCCGCTTAAACATTGGTTTGGAAACTTTTTTTGGGAGTCATCTTTAGTAAGTGGAAATGTAGTCATATTTTACCTACCTAGGTTTCTTCCCAGTAATCTACCTATTTTACCATACTAACGGGGGTCAAAACAGCGAGAGGAGCGCAATGATAATTAATGTATAATTTCTATCACCCATCAGGAGCCATCCCATCAGCCAGCATCTCGTCCCCGGCAGCGATGGGGGCGACGCGACGGCCGCGACGCGTGCGCGGCGCGCTCGTGTGCGCGTGCGCCGCGCTGCTGCTGTGCGCCGCGCGCGCGCACGACGCGCACGACAAGCGCGCCGAGAGCGAGTTCAGTGAGTAACCGCCGCTATGAGGCACCAGGGGCCTCATTCAGATATTTCAATTGCGGCTCGATCGTGATTGAATTGGGCGATTTTGACATTTAACCCTTACCAGTAACAGCCTATAATCATCCCACTGCAGGGAAAAGGCCTCCATCATTGAATTCAAGTTACCACAGCAATGATGGGTACTGGCATAATCCCCACGCTTGCCAAATGCGGGTTGGTGATCACAAACCCGAGCAACGTTCGAAAATTCGAAACTTTTTGTTGCCCGACCCGGGGATTGAACCTGGGACTCCGAGATCTTGGCCCGGCATTTAAACCACTAGACCAACGAAACATCCATACTAGAACTGTCAAAAACATGCTATTCAATTCAATTAAGATTGTGATACGATTTGGTTAGCTGAATTAGGAGCCAGCCCCTGCATTCTCTTAAATACGATTCGTCGCTGTGCTTGTGCCTCTGATTACAGATGTCTCAGCACATCGATCGCTGTTGTCACGGCTTTTTGATAACTTTTTGTTCGGTAGCTGCGCGGCGCTAGAGTCGATCGTAATCAAAGTTGTTTAGACATTTGCGCTAAGAGAATTGCACTTCAGCAGTGCTTCTCCGTACAGACGCGTGTGCAGCAATACATGTTACTGGATAAACCTACGCGAGTGTAAGCGAATTGACACAGGGCAACCATTACCATCAAGACATTGAGCAAGTTTGAAGTAAATTGAAAATCAAACAGGCCGTAGATTAATGAAGTAAACAGAAACAACTCTAAAGTGAGACAAGTAGTCGCTTCCGAATTAAACTGTCTAAGATATAAGGATATTTTGAGGGTGATAAGTTTACGTTGTGACTTAACCTTTAAGTGTTTTTTTTTCTATAAAGACGGCATTGTCCAACCTAAAGTCAAGGGGAGCGTTAGATAAATAACTTAAACTCGGACTGTTTGAGTTTTTGTTTTAGTTTTCATAAGTCTGGTTGGTTCTGTATGGTTTCATGTGATTTTGCTCGTAAAACGCTTTGTTTTTATCAAATTAATCAATATCCGCAATCCTCGCGGATCTAGCCGATTCCTAAAAACAGTTGACATTACGACGCGACTCCAGAACTTATTAACTCAGCAACATAATCATCAGTCGTGAGGGCAGAATAAGTCTCTCATGTGCATTGTCGCTTCACATGGTCGGTTGTGTGGGATGCAAGGCATTGTATCATCATATGAAACAAATAAGGAGTTACACTAAGAAAAAACATTCAAACACATTTTGCGGTTTATTAAAACAACATAACTTAAAGAAAAACTACTAGAAGGCTGAGATTCTGTCGCAAAATGGAAGTTTATAAACAGATCTGTGATTTCGTCAGTGTTCTGTCATAGTAGCCTTAGAAAACTGAGATGCCATCAAAAACATAACTTGTAAAAAACCCAATTCGAGCAACTAAGATTTCCTACCCTATAAAGTTGTGCGATCTATGTAATACCAAGTCGGTTCATTAGCCAGTGCCTACTTAAGGGACCTTTGTCTTAAGTTATAATGTAATTAGCTAACCTATCAACATCTTTTAGAAATCTAATCAATATTAAAAAAATCTTACGTTTTAAATAAATAGGTTGACCTGGCAATCGCACTAAACAATCAAATTTATATTAAGCTGTTACTTCTGTTATTTAGCTGTACTTAAAAGTGGCATTAATAACACATTTCAGTACAATCTGCCCATTACCGATTACAATTTTCAGCCTTTTCTAAGTAGTAGGGCAGCCAGGGTTGGATAATAATAGAGTCTCGTTGGCACCCTTTAACAACCGCAGCATTGGTTCAGATCAGTTGATTACTGACAATTATCTTAAAGACGGCTCAGGCTTTTGTATAAAATGATGTAAAATTTTTGCAAGTACTCGTATTATACGCCTTTACAATTTTCAATGTTTTATCCTAACACTGCTTGTAATAACTGTAGGCTGGTGCCGAAAAGCTTAAGGCTTCACTATTGTCAGTCTCTTTTTAAATAATAATCTATACTAATATTATAAAGCTAAAGAGTTTGTTTGTTTGTTTAAACGCGATAATCTCAGGAAGTACTGGTCCGATTTGAAAAAAATATTTTTGTGTTGGATAGTCCGTTTATCGAGGAAGGCTTTAGGCTATATAACATCACGCTGCGACCAATAGGAGCGAAGCATGAGTAAAAAATGTTGCAAAAATAATTACGGTCATAATAACGGAAATTGACGCGGACGAAGCCGCGGGGAACAGCTAGTTATTAATAAGAGATGATATACTAAAGTGGATGCTAAACATTTAGTTAATTAACAGTATACTTGGTATATTTTATATGATATTTTGGCAATTTAAATGCAATTATACTTAATATCCCCGCCGCTCCATGCGTACCGGGCGCATGCATGGAGATGCGGGTTCGAGTCCCGCCGATGGAGACGCATTTAATTAACTGTTTCATCTTAATTGAGTGTAAACATTTGTGAAGATGTTTCTTACGGGTGTTAAGAGTGCAAACTCCTAACATTTGATGAAACTACGCTGGCTTACAGCGATAAGAATATACTTGAAAAATTCGCGCTGTGACGCAGTGTCTCGGTGGGTTAATGGTATAGCACCGTGTATGCATGGAAATGCGAGTTCGAGTCCCGTCTTAGACATATTTTTTTAAGTTTAAATACTGTAGTATACTTAGTACCCATTCTTCAACAAAGTGATTGTGAAATACGATTTACGCTCATTCAGTTGGTAATTAAAATATTTGGGGTAATTTGTCGTAATTCTAATGCAATGTCTCTTCAACGTAGTTAGTACTGTATGTACCGCAGTATGACAATGGTGAAATGACGCTGCTGCTACACTTCTTTAGACAGTACTTCCTTAGCCAGCTCTGAATACACCCGTTTAATGAGAAGGGGAGGTGCTATTTATCTGTTCTGTACTACACAGTGTCCCCGATGCCGTTCCTGATTGGCTCCCGCTACGGCCGCTCTCAGCCGCGGATGATCTCGCCGAGAAACGACAGGTAACAATGACTGAAGTAGGTATAAAGTATCGGCCTAAAATCATCCCACTGCAGGGAAAAAGCCTCCCATCATCGAATTCAAGTTACCATAGCAATGATGGGTTACAAATCACGCTTGCCAAATGCGGGTTGGCGATCACAAACTCGAGCAATGTTCGAAAATTCGAAACTATTTGTTGCCCGAACCGGGAATCGAAACCGGGACCCCGAGATATTGGCCCGGCATTCAAACCACTAGACCAACGGGGCAAACTTAGGTATATTATGTGTTAAATCGTTTAATTTGACCTTTCTTTTGTATATGAGAAACTGACCCGTTACGTAACAAGAGAATATACAGGATGAAAATTTAACCAACTTCCATATAATATAGCAATCTATGAGACAAAAAACAAATGACGTATTTTTTCTTTTGGTATAGCCCAGTACAAAAATGTCAAGATAAATCACTTACAAAAAGTCCGTCAAAAATCTAAAATTTTTGATACGGCTGCCTAGCGACACTTTTATACGCTTCATCGTTCATCATTCATCATTCGTGCGCATCTCATTCATTCATTACGATACTATTCATAAGTTTACCGTAAAAATTGAAAAATATATTGCGAAAAATATTTTCGGGTGAAAACTTGATTTATATTTTTTACTCTATAAAATGGTCTCTAAATACGATACTGAACGCCTGTAAAAGTTTTGGAAAGTGGTTAAATTTTCATCCTGTAATATCTTGTTGTTACTTACTATATATCGATGTGGTTGAAATAGGTTTTTCATGGCCAAGCCCGTACGACGAGCGCGCGGAGGATGGATGGACTCAATGATGGAGGCCTATGCCCTACAGTGTGATGATCCGGTACTTTACTTTACTCATGACATATTTCAACATGATTTAGGCTGTTTATCGTTACTTGGGCAGTTATATGAGAAAGTAGTGTCAAAGCACGTTACATCACTACACTTTTTTCTCTTGTGTCGCCGGCCTTCTTCAGACTGTCAATAGTGTATGGAAATTGCACTTCTTAAAACGTAGTGATAACTTGTTTAGTGATAATACTTTATCCGTCGGTTGAAATAGGTTCTTCATGGCGAGCCGGTACGGTAAGCGCGCGGAGCCGGCGCGGCTGCTGTGCGAGCCGGCCGGCGCCTACCAGCTGTACCGCTGCCACGCGACCTTCGCAGAGCTGGACCACAGGTATTTCGGCGTTGTTTAAAGTAGACGAGAAATGATATAATACAGGTCCTCCTTAAACACAAATGTTTATTTATTTCCATCATGGGTCATGTTTACAAATGACTCGGGAATTTGGTAGGAAGGTTACAAGTTATAAAACTCAGTATAGTTGAAATTTCTTGAATAAATATTTAAAAAAATTGACTGCTTTACTTGTGATTTGAACTCAAAAGCTTTACGCTTAGCGAGCTTACACAGACGTTTGGAGTGTCGAACTCGAAGCATTTATTTAAGGCTTTTCGCTGTAATGGAAACTGGAAAACTAAGTAATTGTTTTTTTTTCAGTAATTAATATTTGATTCAGAAAAGAATTTTAACTTATGTTTCTAATTCATAAGCAATTATTTGACTGTTTTCTCCAATCAGGCAAAAAATTTCGCAAATCTTTAACTCTATTCTAAATTCTGCAATTTTATTTATTGATATTGAAATCCTTGTCAAACTTGGACTCGTATTATTACTTTGAATAGTTTTAGGTAACTAATAAAAGAATTGTGATGTAAAATAAAACAGAAGTATGTAAAATGTAATGGAATATCAAGCTTTAGTTCTTGAAACTTTATAATTACACCTTAGCCATTAGGAAATAGATAGAATAAACAGAAGGAATGTTGTGTACATTCACGAAGAATTATAGTATAATAAGTAAATGACCGATTCATTACAATTTGTATGTATGTTTATCAACAGCAGGGGAGTGAGCGGCGTCGGTGACGTTGGCGAAGACTAGTGAAACGGCACACACCGCGCTCACCGCACCACCGACCTCTTCGCTGCTAGTCAAGCCGTCGCTTGCCCAGCGGTTTATCAGTAATCGACATTCATGACATTATTGATATTCGATATGGACTCTTTTAGCTTTAGGTTGGTTGGGTAAAGAGTTCTAATAAATTCTATAATATATCAAAAGATTTAAATACTTGTGATTTTAATTGATACTGTTGATACGATGATAATTTACAAAATTATTTCGTCAAAATGTAATAAATCTGCCTTCAAAAATGTTAAGGCCATGTCGATTATTGATTATCGTCCCGGACTGATCTGAATATCTCTAGAAGGTGACTGAATGCACTAGACAGGAGTTAGTTGTACTTTAGTATTAGTGAATTCCTTGAGTGCACTCTTATTGAAACAGTAAAGGTTGCTATTTAAGTGTTCCGTTTCTGAACAGTTTCAATGATAAACAAGAAACCTACTCGCATCATCGAATCGAAAGGATAATTAGTTTCATTTAAGTTTTCCGTTACCCAGGCACACCAGATAAACTTTTATTGACGTGACAACGTCTTAAATTAGGTTGCGGCTGGGAGTCACTTATGAAAAAGTGTAACGCTCGGTAACGTTACGATGAGTCACCGAACGAGAGAGAGGCCCGCCGAAAGCCTTGCGTCTCTCTCCCACTCAACTATGATCGGTCTGCCGCGCGCGCAGCACTAGAGAATTAGGCGCATTGAATCGGCGCATGCTTGTGTCTCTGTCTTTGTCTTTCTCGAACGTTCTTGGCGTTGGAAAAACAAGAAAGCGTCATAATACAAGTTCACACGTGTGGTTAAAGTATCGTCAGCTGTGTCTGTAGTGAAAATGTGGAGTGCTTAGATTCGTCATTTACAACAACTACAACAATAAAGGTAAAAATTGTACACTGATATTTCATTAGTTAGTTAAGTTTAAGTTTACATGTACAATGTTTTAGTAAACAAAATATATTTCTATAGTTAAAATTTGTGCAATTCTTATTTTCATTCAATTCCTTGTTCCTATTGTGCAATTTAATTATATTCATATCAATAAATATTCTACCGAGAAAAAGACGTTGTCACGTAAAATCTTCGCCCGTAAAACCGACTTTACAGGCAACCATTTTTTTTATTAAGAACGTTTTACTAGACGACTAAAACGGTCTTAATAAAATAAAAGTTTATTACTTAAGTAGACTCAGTTTAGTTTTAAAATAAAATACTACCTACTGTCAATATGTTGTTTCGATATTATAAGTTAAACTGGTCCTTTTTCTGTAATCGGTTAAATAAATATTGTAAAACTGAGCCACAAAAGTACCAGGCGAATATGATTCGATAAGAGCGCACCGCGAGACGTTCGTGCCGCGTTGCGCTCAAGGCTGGGAGCCCAGCGCGGGACGAACTACCTTCGCGTGTACACAACTAGAAAAAGCGTAGAACGATTGTCTATGGTTCTAATTGGGTGACTACTCTATTATAGTGTTAGTGTTGCACACTACGACAATCTAGACAATATGTATCGATAAAAGAATTGGACCTGCATCAAAAGTTGATAACTAATCACTCCTTTTGTATTAGAAATTGACTACGTTGTGTACATCGCGAGGAAATTGTACTTATTTAAAATTAATTAAGGAAATGTTATTTTAATGTTTAAACTATATGTATGAAATATCAATAAAATAAATTGAAATTTTTCAATTTTATTATTTATCTTCAGGCAGTGAACGAACTAACTTTAATAGAACATTTGTATTAGATTGGATAAATACGAAAATAAGTAGTCCTCTATCATCGAAAACGAATGGTTCTGATTACAGAGTTACAATATTCTAGTAACAAATTTAATGCATGTTGTAACAAAAAAGTCAACATTAGATAGAATCATCACTACAACTGATAAAATAAATATCAGACGCCGCTGAGTGTGTAGGTACGTAGGTACTACTAAACATACGAGTATTCATGTCTCATTAGAACACAAGTGGTGTTATTTTTTAGAACCAAAAAATAAGAGAGATAATTACTGATTCATTCATACTTCTAGTTTCGTTTGTTTTGAAGATTATAGCTTCCTCTTTCGATTTATTCTTTAAATGTGCAGTAATCTAAAAATCTTCTGAGACTTAAATAAAATCTTAAATTACCTTCTTGTTATTCTTAATAGTTGCCGCAACAAAAAACGTCTCGCCAAGTATTATATTAGCTGACCAGCTTAACTCCAAACAAGACCAAAATGTTATCAAGTAATCAAAGTTTCTGGTTTCGTGGATCGAGAGGTGACGAATTAAGCCGTAAAAATAACTTTACAGTAGAGCTTTGTTAAGACCCACATGTTAACAACTGTAAATATATGGCTGCTTTATTGAATTAACATTTTATCAAATGTACGATGACTGGACATAAATACTCGTAGTAACAATGAGACAATTGTTTTTTGCTCAAAAGGGTGGAGTTTGACAGTAAGCTTGGTCTCAATGTAATGATAGTTAAGGAAATTTTTGAAATAAAACTTAATTTTTAAAACTGAAAACCTCAGATGGTTAGGGATTGTTTGTTTTTTTCCAACTCAGATTCCGAGACACTTTTTTCTCTATGTCGTTTTTCCTAAGCTTTCTATCCTTAGGAGTGGAAATTTTTGGGCTAAACCAATTGAAAAAGGTATTACTAAAATAAAATAAAAATTCATAAAAAGGAAACCAAAATCTTTTTCTTTTTCTGGTCGGTTAAAAACCAATAAGATTTACAGAAAATTCACATTCAGACTGCCCGCAAACTAAAGACTTTTTATCGGCCGATAGTTTGGTCGGGATGTTAATCAGTAGAAAGAGAGATATAAAAATGCGCACATTACAGTGGTTCAGATTACAGTCTTTTTGCTACTGATAAAAACCCGACCAAACTATCGGCCTATATAAAGTCCGTAGTCTGCGGGGAGTCTAAATCAAATCGACTCTACCGATTCTCGACTACGAAATAACGTAGAATGTTCGTAACGCGACTACAACCGTGCTACGAGTATTCGCCCATAGAATTCATCCTTGACTGCGTGGAGCAGCACTCTGGCACAAAACGGAGATAGCACCGCTGATTCTCTTCGTATGGTGTCGAGAGAGGCAACTCAAAGAATAACGCCATAAGAAGACGATCATGAGT
This sequence comes from Anania crocealis, assembly GCA_949315895.1. Classification (NCBI taxonomy): domain Eukaryota; kingdom Metazoa; phylum Arthropoda; class Insecta; order Lepidoptera; family Crambidae; genus Anania; species Anania crocealis. The sequence continues at coordinate 22,745,182 of OX438861.1, read as the reverse complement.
ATTAGGATTAAGTCGGGCGTGGCGGTTATGTTGTCTTTATTTTGTAGAGGCTTGTGTGCAGCAGCTAAGTACTCTTCTAATCGCCTTATTCGACGCCCATAGGACGAGAGGGTGAGGGTGGTGCTGTTCTAGTTTAGGCCGGCACCACACTGCAAACTGGGTATAATATTGTTAAAAAATATGGACAACAACAACATACATACATTGTCCTGATCTCAAAGTAATTATTTTAACAACTTTCAAATATAGAAAATATAGATAAAATACTTTTTTTTTATACTTACCCGTATCGAACCCGGTACTTTGGAGCAGGTGACACCATGAAAACCGGCGTGTACACCACGGAAGAAGTCGAATGGTAGAATAGTTGGTAAGTAATGGTCCAGTAAGTGAACAAGTATTTATTAAGTGTATGTAACCGTATCTACCCATACTATCGCCGCTCACATTAGCATAGTCTTGTTTGCGCCGGCCGCGGCACTCAGCGCGAATACAAACAGGATTGTTATGTTATCAAAATTATGCTTATTAAATTACAAATGTTCTTAGTTCGCACCCACGCGCCCATGAATATCAATTGACACTCAACTGTTAGATACTTAGGGGAAGCCGACTCATCTGACAGGGTGTAAAAAAATCTATAGTAAACTTCCAAACGTACGAACCGGGACTAGAACTTACGAACCTCGGATGTGTGACAAGAACCTCCGACCGCAGAGTAAACACCATTTTAAGTCAATGCATGGTATTAAAATTGACCGAAAACATTGATGTCACGCTAACACCATTCGTCTGGGTAGCTTAATGGTTAGAGCAGTCGGTCAGTAGGCGGAAGATTGTGATACTTTATATGATATTTAAGCAATTTAATTGCAATTATAATATCATTATTTAAACTTGAAAATCTTTGTCTCAAGCGGGACTCAAAACAGCATCTCTTCGCATGCCGGGCGCGGCGCTTTACCATTTAGCCACCGAGACACTACCTCATAGGCATTGTTTCATCAAATGTTGGGAGTTCGCACCCTTAAGGAAGATTGTGAGTTCGAGTCCCACCTCAAGCAGTCGAAATTTTTATAAAGAGGTGTCGGATGAAACTTCCTATATGGAAGCGCCAAATTGAGACGGGCAGCAGCGTCTTCTTTCTATAAGGCAAACCATGATCGCTAACCCACCTACCAAAGCGTACAGAGGCGAATATACCAAAATCGTCATCTTTTGGAAAGGCCTGTCTCTAGCAGCGGACTGATGTAGGTAGTCTGAGAACAATTTAGGTTGCACTAAATGTGTATGCATATACGAACTAGATATAAGATAACATACAGTCCCGTACAAGAATGTCCAAGTTTAAAAATAAGCAGGTACTCGTAAAATCAAGTGTCATAATATGAATGTATAATGAATGAATACTTGTCTTAAAGATGAATTTAGCAAAGCTAAAGCATGTTTAGGTGCTCATTTCGTGAGAACCGTTTTTCTGTAACTGGTTATGTCAAATTGTTCATTTTTCTACATTAGTAAAAATAAGAGTTCACGGTGGTTGAAAGGACATTAATACCCTACAAGAAATAAGTATTAAATCACTAGCTTTAAATAAATCAATACCTAGCTTCTTCTGAATACTTAATTGAATTGAAAATTGAAATTATTAACTATTTTATAAAAACAGCTACGACTAAAACTCATAATTTCATAATTGATTAACAGAGTAGCCGACGAGGACAATTTAAATCAGGCAATAGGGAAAATGTAAGAAAATGAGTTCACTGTCAGGTAAAATTATCTTCGGACGCGGCTTGGTAGCGAGTTAACGAAAATATTTATCATATGACGTTTGTTGTATGTACTTAAAATTAAGAATATACATAGAAAGAAAAAAAAACTTATTAAGTCTTCGTTTCGTTTAAATATTTTTCTATGAAGCAAAATTATGATATCCGCGATTAATGTAGCGTTGTAACGTTTAGTCGTAAAGCTAATCCGTTGATCTACAACTATACACTCAAGGCTGAATTGTTGACTCGAAACCACTGTGTGCGGGATCTGGGTGTTATTCACGATTCTAAATTATTGTTTGATGAGCACGTTAATCACATTGTTGCCAATGCAAGTAGAGCTCTTGGTTTTGTTCTGCGTATATCCAAAGATTTCAAAGATATAAAAACTGTTAAGATACTTTATTGCACCTTTGTTCGTACTTGTCTGGAGTATGCATCCCAGGTTTGGAATCCCAGATATGCAGTTTATATAGATCGTATTGAGCGCATTCAGAGAAAGTTTAATAAACATATTTGCTATCGTGTTAATATACCATACCATTCTAATAATTACCTTAACATATGTAAAAAATATTCATCTTCTTCCACTTGACAAAAGGCGTGATATTGCTGATTTGGCTTTCCTTTTTAAAATTACCTCTAGTCAAGTCGATTGCCCTATGCTTCTCTCACTTTTGTCAATTACAGCACCACCCAGACAGCTTCGACACAATTCCCTCATATATACCCCATCCGCAGGAACTAATTACCGACAAAATAGTTTCTTAATTCGTGCAGGCAAAAGATTTAATAAAATTTCCAGTTCAATTGATTTTGATCTGTTCAATTCCAGTAGTGGTCAGGTGAAGCGCAAATTAACCAATCAGTTCTTCGGTGATGATTTGGCACATAAGTAAGTATTAATTGGATACTTTGCAAACCATGATTTGTTACTTAAGCTATAATTCTGTAAATGTTGTATTTAAAATGAAGTTGGCACTCGATAATATGTAAGCATTGTTTAACTCGATGTGTTCGACGCTTAATGTATTTTCGCCTAGTCTATTGTTAATTGCGAGGACCTGTTATTGGCTTTCTGATACCTATCTTTTGTTATTTTTTTATGTTGCATTAGCTGTTGGTCTTCCGAATATTAAATAAATAAAATAAATAAAAATAAATAACTTGGGAAGAGCTTTTTTACATTTAATTGTTACATACAATATGTTATAAAAACCCTGTCAGATCCGAAAGGGTCATAAAGTTGCTATATTAACATAACCAAAATAAGAATCAAAATTACGTAATTCATGAATACAACTTTTTTATCGATTTTTAAAGTCAACAGGTTTATCACCCATTTACCCGACAACGGGGAAATTTTCAAAATGTGTTAACACTCCCCGTCGCGCGGCTCTATTGTCGGCATTGACGCAAGCAAACTACTCGCTTTTCGGCACCGCAATAAACATAGGCGGCGCCTTTGACATAGCGTAAAGGTAGCCGCCCGCTTTGATTCAACTCGCCGCGCGGCACGTGTCGGTGGATATATCCTGATCATGCATTATTATTTATTATTACGACAGGTCAGTTTCGCGAAGACATTACTTCCGAGTGGTCGTACCGTTCTGCTCCGCGAAATGTCGTATTCTACAAATAGTTTTCATAAAATTGTGTGACAGTGAAGCAAAAATGCGTGTGCGGATTGTTGCGCTTAAAGCGGATACGAGTGTGTTACAATCGGTGCGGGACAACCTAGTGCGACGCTGTGATGCCTGTATTTCTGACGGTGGCAGAAATATGGAACAACATCTTCGCCACAACCATCAAATCAGTGTCCTTATTGAGTGACGTCATACTACCAAATAAAAAAGCTACTTGCAGAGCTACCAAGAAGTCTCAGTTTCGTACAATTGACACATTATTATCTGACTAATAAGTACCGGGGTCAACTGGGGTCATGACTTCGCTACCTGCGAGTGCGAGCGCCGGCGCATCTCCGCGCCTCCCGCGCGTCCGGTCACCGCCTCTTGGGATTACCATGTAAGCTTTTTTAATGTAGCGAATTTTGTATTTTTTTTTTCATGAGGTAATTTCTTTCTAATGTTTCATGAAAATTATTACACAAATAGGTAGAATCTTATACATATAGATTCCTAATAACACCTTAATGGATCTGACAGGGTTTTTATAACATATTGTATAGAATATATGGAACTTGAAACCTTCAAGCGCCGTCAACCAAAGCATCGAGTTTTGGATTCATCATAGCATTGACGATCTCCGTGGCGGAGTGGCGTACACACCGGTTTTCAAGGTGTCGCCTGCTCCGAGGTCCCGGGTTCGATTCCCGGACGGGTCGATGTAGAAAAAATGGGTTTTTCTATATTTTCTCGGGTCCGGGTGTTTGTGGTACCTTCGTTGTCTCTGGTTTCCAAAATACGAATGCTTTAAATAGTTATTCAAATTGGGGTCAGAACAATGTATGTGATGTTGTCCACATTTATTTATTATTATTATTTATTATTTTATTAGTGAAAGAAGATATTGTCACAAGGATTGAGAAAGGGATGCTTAGATGGTTTGGACATGTAGAGAGGATGAATGAGAGAAGAATGACTAGACAGATCTACAAGACGAGTGTGAAAGGGAACGTTGGAAGAGGAAGGCCTAGACGAACCTATCACGATCAAATCGGGGATGTTCTGAAGAAAGGTCAGGTCAAGAGTACTCTAAACCGATGAGCATGCATGAAAAGATTGATGAATGTGGAAGAAGCGAAAGATGTATGCCAGGATCGTAGTAAGTGGAAGGCCTTGGTCTCTGCCTACCCCGTTGGGAAGGAGGCGTGATAATATGTATGTATGTATTATTTTCATTTATTTAAAAGATGACTGGTAATCAACTCGGTGAATTCTATATAATGATATTCTCAAAGAAAAATTAAATCAAATGACGTAATGAAAGTTATCAAAACAGGCGCACATGTTTGATCTTTAGGACGCCCCAGGAATAACATACAAACATAAAGTGTCAAACACATTACCCTCCTGGCGCAGTCTAGTAACTGTTTATCAGTACATCACATTACCTGTGTATGATAGAATTTAGTAACAGCCTATAATCATCCCACTGCAGGGAAAAGGCCTCCATCATTGAATTCAAGTTACCACTGCAATAATGGGAACTGGCATAATCACCACGCTTGCCAAATGCGGGTTGGTGATCACACACCCGAGCAACGTTCGAAAATTCGAAACTTTTGTTGCCCGACCCGGGGATCGAACCTGGGACCCCGAGATCTTGGCCCGGTATTTTAACCACTAGACCAACGGGGCTAGAATTTAAAATAAATTAAAGAAAGTTTAGACGACACCGACGATCAAGCCACGGCTCGCCCAACACAACACGGCTTCTCAAAACTATTCCGATACAGGTCGGAAGGTACTCGTATTTAAGTTTTTGCATCATTTGAAACCTTACTGCCCCAATCGCTTGGAATTAAACACAAATAAAATGGTGATCGCATTTTTCAATCTAAGCGGACAGTTTGCAGTTCTTAGAAACTAATTATGAAATATAAATTAAAATGAAATGCGATTACAGTTTCATTGTAAATCAGCCTTATTACGAGTAGATATTAAAACTGTATTTTACGTTATCAATACCGAGGACAAATCACTTTAAAGTCTTACAAGCTTTTTATATATTTGATGAAATGAGGAAAAAACCAGATGATTCTCAATTTAATGCATACCTTTTTATTTTAAAGAATATGAGTATCTCAATTCGACCCGTAGCTACGAGTATATTTTTGTTTATATGACCATACTTTTTACAAATGTCTGATTTCAGAGTTTTTTGTGTTTTTTATGTAATAGACCAAATTTGTTTTATTTTATAAAAACCAAACGAGCCAAAATAAACAGGGTTGTTAGCATTGATGAATAATAAGAACTAGACACACAATCCCATATTAACACGACACCTAAGACTGTCCATTTGAATGATTGACTTTGACTCTAATTTAGTGCCTTACGGCCGGTCCCAATAATCTATTTATCTTCAGTTTTGGCATATCGGTGATAGAAAACAACATCTGTCTTTGTTTCTCTGGACGGCAAAATCAGTGACAGAAGATGTTTTCTATCTCAGATATGCCAAAACTGAAGATAGATAGGTTATTGGGACCGGCCGTTAGTGTCGGCATGCAACAGCAGATATTTGTCATGTAACCTTTCAATTTGTAGTACTAAAAGTCCCCCTAAAGTCAAATGGATGCGGATTTTAGTTGAAGCACTTTTCTTGACGCTCTTTGTGTACATATTATACATATCTAGTTCTTTTGTATATTACATCACAGGTTGTTAGCTTTCAAAAGTTAAAGAAATAGGACCTTTGTCAAAAAAGCTTTACCGACGAGTAACGTGAGTGCCTTGGTGGCTTTCGAGGTCGTCGATAAACAAAAATATAATTTTAGTATTTACACTAACGCCCCGCGCGTTGGTCTAGTGGTTTGAATACCAGGACAAGATCTCAAGGGGTCCCGGGATTGACGCCCTAGTCGAGCAACAAAAAATATCGAATTTTCAAACCTTGCTTGGGTTTGTGATCATCGACCAACATTTGACAAGTGTGGTGATTATGCCTGTACCCATAATTGCTTTTTGAAACTTGAATTCCATTTTTGCAGAGGCCTTTTGGGATAATTGAGTCCGACTCAAAATTGGTGGCTATTTGCACACTTTTCATCGATCCAATTTTTGTAAAAATATTATTATATAATTAAGAATTCTCAACAGGGTAAAGTTCAAAGTTTATCCTACTTTTAGGTACCTACTTGAAAAGAAAAATAAGTACGTTAGAAATTCAAGCTTATTTTAATTTGTAGTTATTATTTATTAAATTTAATCGTTATTTTCATCACATAACATACGATTAGTAGTATGTACCTATTTGTTTAAGTTATATCACAGATAATTTATTTTAGGTACGAGTACCTATCCTAAATTTATCTTACACCTTGAAAGAGTTAGAAATATAATAAACAATGTTAGGATAACATAAATTATCCTAACATTTATGGGTCAAATAAATTATGTTAATAAGTATTTAAAACAGGTGCAAGTTGACAGAAAAGCAAATAATACTTTATGTTTCATAACATACGGACTGTTTACAGAGATGATACGTATGCGTAAAGGCTACGAGAATTTTATACTTTTTGTAAGTTGATTTAATTATTTAGGATTCTTTACGTAATCTGATTACGGCTTAGTAGAGAGAGATAACCCGGGTTGATATAACATCTACTGTTTTTCAACAGACACAAAATGATCAGCAGGCAGATAAATTGAAGGGTATACTATTTTTTTTAAATTTTTAATATGTAACACAACTTGTTGCTAGATTTTGCTTGCTCAATTTTCTTTACACTTTATTTTAGATAATATATATTCCCCATACCCTCTACTTTACTATAATTTACTTTACTTTACTATACTATACTTTATTTTCTTACGTATTTTTTTCCAGTTTACCGCTGGACACGGATCTCAAAGAACATTTGTGAAGAAAAAACCGTTGTTGCGTTTTATACAGTGTGTTCGGTAAAGGGACATAACAACCCGAAATCAGTCGATGTTTTATTATGTTCAATCAATCAATCAATCAATCAGCCTATTGCAGTCCACTGCTGGACGTAGGCCTCCCCAAGGGCACGCCACAGTGCACGATCCCCCGCTTTCCTCATCCAGCCACTACAAGCGACCTTCTTCAGGTCATCGGTCCATCTGGCAGGGGGGCGTCCTACACTACGTTTGCCGAGACGTGGTCTCCATTCGAGAACCCGTCTACTCCAACGCTTAATGTCTATTATGTTAATATTAAGATAAGATAAGATAAAGAATTATTCTGTATAAAACTTAGCCTAGATACAATTAAAGTCATAAGTTATGTAATTCTATTAGTATACTAATTTTGTTGTCGATACCTAAACAAAGCAAAATAGTTTTGCCTGTGTCTTAGGTATTCATAAAATGTAGGTTAGCGCTTACTCAACAATAAACACATTACAACAAGTTAGAACTATTAATATTACATTATTTTATTTAAATTAATCTACTTATCGAGCAATACTTTAATTTTAATTATGAAACAACTAATAATAGATTTTCGGTATCATAGTATGTTTTAGTCTTTAGCCATTTTTCAATAGCTTTTTTACATGCCACTTTGTTCATAGGGTAAATACATAACGACTTATTTATTCTATTGTACAGAAAACTACCAAGAAAACAAAAGAATCTGTGGGAGTTAGTTCTTTTGAACAGTTCAGAGGAACACTCCACTGGTTGACTGAGTCGAAACCACTTTGTGCAAGTTGGAATACATCGCTCCATGTGTCCGCAATGAAAAGTAAAGCTGTGTCATCTGCGTCAGTTATTATCTTACCGTTCAAAGGAAGGGGAAGGAAGCAGAGGTCATTTATATAAGTTAAAAATAAAAGGGGCCCAACCAAGCTACCCTGCGGAACCCCGCACTCGACAGTCAATTCCTCACTCATTGCGTCCTCTACCATTACGCGCTGGGTCCAATTTGAGAGATAATCTTTAATTAGATTATAAGCGATTCCTCTTATGCCTAATGTGTATAATTTCTCAAGAAGAATAGGTATCGAAATTGTGTCGAATGCTTTTGCGAGATCAAGAAAAATTACTAAGCACTTTTTTTGTGAGTCCAGCTGTCTTGCGATGTAGTGAGTAAGCTGGTGTACTGCATCGTCAGCTGATCTGTTAGACCTGAAACCGTATTGAGTGGCTGCCAATAGTCCTTTATTCTCTAAGTATTTTACAAGTCTAGTGTAAATGAGTCTTACTAATATTTTCGAGATTGATGGAAGTATAGCAATGGGGCGATAATTATTCATACAACTCTTGTCTCCATTTTTGTGAATAGGACGAATAAGAGCCTTCTTTAACGCTTGTGGGAATATTCCTTTTGATAAGCACTGGTTAAATAGATATGTTAGCGGGGTAATTAGGTATTTTTTAAACTTTTTAATAAAAGAGCAAGGGATTTTATCGACTCCTGTGGCACAGTCATTTCTCAGTTTCATTATTATATTGTCAACTTCAAGTTCATCAGTATCAAATAAGGCAAAAGAATGTAAAAATTGTGAGTTGGGTCAATGCTGGTTGCAGGGGAGTGGCCGTGTGTAGCCGAGTTTTGCTTTTTCAGCAAGATTCCTACCAACATTGACGAAAAAGTGGTTTACACGGTTAATGATATGTGCGACCGATGCAGTATTCGCAATTAGTTCATGGGCGGGTGATTTGGTGTTAGTCGGGTAAGTAATATTTTTGATGACTTTCCACAATTTCTTTTTGTCTTGACCTGCATTATGAATTTGCGACCTTTTATATTGTCGTTTTAATTTCTTTAATAAATTATTGCAAAAGTTTCTATATTTGTAATAGGTAATTTTGTGAACTTCATTATCCGGGGTTTTGGAGAACTTTTTGTGGAGTTTATCTCGTTGTCTTATACAGCGTAATAGTCCTGGAGTAATCCAAGGTTTATGACTTTGTTACGGTGTTTAAGCTTAACAGTACGAGTGTTGGTCTCAATAATATTTGCTAAGGATGATATTAGATATTCAGTGGACTTATTGACATCTTCTGTATCGTAGAAGGCAGTTAAGTCGAGATTTTCTAGGTCATGTATTATAGATTCATAATGCAGGGTAATGCGTTTGGTTGTTGAGTATGTATTATTAAAACGCCGTTGCAAACATAACAGCAAGGAACTATGGTCTGTCAAGGTGGAGGTTAGTACTAAAGTTTTCAATGGTTTGTTAGTTTTAGCTAAAATATGATCTAAACAGTTATTTTTTCTCGTTGGATGGTAATGTGTGGGAAGAAATCCTAAACAAGCTTATATTATAAAACTAAAGAGTTTGTTTGTTTGTTTGAACGCGCTAATCACAGTTTGAGCAATAAATTATGTTCTATTCTATTCTATTCTATTCAGGCAGTACTGATTCGAATTGAAAAATTATTTTTGTGTTGGATAGTCCATTTATCGAGGAAGGCTTTTTTAGGCTATATAACATCACGCTGCAACCAATAGGAGCGACAAAAATAATCGCGATCATAATAACAGAAATTGACGCGGACGAAGTCGCGGGCAACAGCTAGTATGCATATAAATACTATGAAGAAGTCAGAAATTTGATATCATCATTTAATTTTTTAAATATTTTCATACAAAATAAAATTTTGATATTCCGATTTGTATGTTTTTTTTTCAAAAGTGACGATATTAAGTTTCTCACTTCATCATAGTACTTATATGCTTATATTGACATACGCTAGTTTCGGCTTGTATTACTTACCATTTATTTACCTAACATCCTGTACCTATAATAAAGTTTGTGGGCCTGCAGGTTGTCTGAAGGAGATCGGTTAATGCAAGAAAAACAAAATGTGTTAAATTTACTTTGCCTAATGTATGGTTTGCGGCTACAAACGTAATTGTAAAAGATGAGCCATTAGGTACTGTAGACTCCTCTACCTTTTTAGGTATAACTGTAGACTCTCGCTCGACTGCAATGGGGTGCTCATATCAGGTCTCTGTCTGGAAAACTTAGTTCCGCTGCTTATGCTGTGCGAAAGATAAAAACAATTGACTGATGTTGGAACGGCAAGATTAGTATATTTTAGCTACTTTCACTGTATAATATCATACGGAATTCTGTTATGGGGCTCAGCGGCAGATGTTGAGTTTATTTTTATACTGCAAAAACGTGCTGTGCGGGCTATTTACGGCCTTCGACCCCGTGACTCTCTTAGAGAGCTATTCAAGGAGATCAACATACTTACAGTTGCATTTCAATACATTTTCGAAAACATTATGTAAAAACCTAGAGTTTTTTAATCAAAAATAGTGACGTACATAATTTCAATACCAGAAATAAAGATAAACTTGCCGTTCCAGGATTCAGACTGCGAAAAGTGGGTAATTCGTTCATGGGAAATTGTATTCGTATTTTCAACAAATTACCACTGTCAATTGCTGAACTCCCTGTACATAAACTCAAATCATATGTCAAAGTTGTTTTATTGAAAAAGGGCTATTATACTATTAATGATTATATAAATGATAGGAACGTTTGGCTTTAAATTGCCCCAGCTCGCACTGGCATATGTCTTATGCAAACATGTTTATTTAAAAAGAGGCTGTCAATAGTGACCGAGTTTCTTGCGCTGCTTCTTCTCGGCACTAGCCCACATTTGTCCCGAAGCAGTGGAAGGTTTAAATATTGGGACGTGTAAAAGCGCATCCAGGGGCCTATTTGCAGAAATAAAACTGATTTTAACTGATGATCGTTTTTATCGATTAAAACGCCTAAGCTGCATATTTATTTAGAAATTTGACTGTTATCACTTTGTGTGGTGTGAGATAATGAGTACCTATTACCTATCTAGGGTGTTATGTTACTGTATGTCACGTCCGACGCCGCGCAGGCCGATGCGTCTGATAGTGCCGCTACACGCCGCCCGGCGCTGCCCGCGCGACCACCAAACAATACTTGCAAAGATAAAAATGATAAAATATCGATCAAAAATGTCCAAACAGCCCAAAGTATGAAGTATTTTATTTATATCTGAAAATAATTCGATGCCATCGCAGAAACAAAACTAAATTACGTTTATATTGTATGATTATCAAGATAGAAAACGGTCTTGTTAGAGCTAACAAAATTTTGTATGTAGTACATAGTAAGTAACAGCCTATAATCATCCCACTGCAGGGAAAAGGCCTCCATCATTGAATTCAAGTTACCACTGCAATGATGAGAACTGGCATAATCACCACGCTTGCCAAATGCGGGTTCGTGATGATCACAAGCCCGAGCAACGTTCGAAAATTCGAAACTATTTGTTGCCCGACCCGTGGATCGAACCTGGGACCCCGAGAACTTGGCCCGGTATTTTAACCACTATAGACCAACGGGATGTAGTACATAAACGGGCTCATACCAAGAATTGGTATTTAAGACAAAAAATATTGGAAAATCAAAATACACAACTGTTAAATAACTAATTTTTAATAAGTGAACTTGGAATACAAACTATAAAGACAAATCGGATAAATTATGTACGAGGTCTTGTTAGACTTAAAGTTGCACGTAAACGGGTAAAATCGTCTGCAGACGCGTTTACACCGAATACAGGTAGATAATTGAGACAACCACTAAAATATTAATATGAAATAATTACTCGAATAAAAATTTGGACTTCCTGAGCTGGGACTCAAACCCATAAACTTTCGCTTACCGGGCCACTATTAAAATGAAGTACTACATTACCAAAAATATAGCTGCGTGAAAACTATTGAAGAACGTGAATTTAAAATAAAAACTGAAAAGAATTAAACAATCCAGTCTTTTAACTTACACTGTTGAAATAGTCTTATAATCGACACACACGTAAAACCATCTAATTATACCAATGGGAGCTATCGCTAGTGAATTTGCCACTAGAAATATACTTAATTGAAGCAAGAAGGTCAGCTGACACATTGTAAGGGGTCTTTTCAACGAGTTCCTTTGAAGTAATAGGCACTAGTATTGCATTTTTTTTTTGTCAAAAGTTACTTTATTTAGTTTTTGATACAATACAAAAAGATTTACGCAATAATATGACTATACTTAAGAGCTATAAACAAAATAAAAAGTGGGAAAATAATCGGCAATTTCATACTTTAACCCCTATTAAATAAGGTACGCGACATTAAAAACGCTCCGAAAAAAATAACCCTTATTAAATAAATTGCAAGATGTGTTAATACGGGTTTTACCTAATATTTTTTACATTATTGCCACACAATTTGAAACATGAATTAGTTACATTAGTTACTAGATAAGCTACCAAAATATTACATGCATATTCCTTAACACCTAGCCATTTTCGGAGTGTTTCATTAACCATCAGCCCACACCAGTCATCAGCCGGACATGGTATTTTCTCCAAAAACAGGATTTTGTCATTAGTTACCACCCTTCTTGCGAGGAGAGATGACGAAGAGGAAGACGTTGCCGCCCGTACCTCTTACGTCAACAATACGACGAGAATTGTGTGTTATTCTGTTTTGGACAGCACAGTACAAGTATCAAATAAAAATAGCTTCGGTGTGCGTGCGGCCGTAGGCTGTCTGTTGCCCCGCGGAGTGTTTGCCGACGACTCGACGGCAAACGGCTTCAGGCCCGACTACTGAAGTAATACAATACAAATTAAGAATGATTTACTAACGCGCAACAAACTGTTTGTTTATTAAAACGGCCTTAGTGGTTGAATTGACACAGTTTTCAAGGTGACTAGCCTGAGGTCTCGGGTCCACTCTCCGGCGCGTCAATGTAGGAAAACTATTTTTTTATATTGTTTAGGGTCAAGGTGTTGTGGTGTAGTGTCTCAGTTTCTCCTTATAATATTCGCTATCTGCGAGTTATAGTGTCGTCAAAATCAGTCAAGCCGTTTCCGTGATTAGCCGAAACATACAGACAGACAGACAAAAGTTTCAAAAATAGATTTTAGTGTATGTTTATAGCGTATTAACTTTCATATGTATATACCTAGTGTAAATATCTCGGGGTCCTGGTTTCGATCCCGGAGTCGGGCAACAAAAGCTTCGAAATCGTACATTACTCGGGTTTTCGATCACCAACCCGCATTTGGCAGGCGTAGTGATTATGCCTGTGACCTTCTTTATTCCCTCAACCCTCAGGAGGCACTCGGGTGCCACGATAACAATTGATTTCAATTGTGTCTGGAATAACTCACGATCGAGGGATTAATATGGTAACTTACTTATGGTAACGCATTTACCCAGCGGTGGGATGATTATAGGCTGTTATAATTAATTTGAAGTTACAAACAAACCCTTCCCTTTTATTGATTTGTAAAGATAAATAAAGAGTCCTTATGTAGGCGAAGTGACAACTTTCCCGAAATATGAACGAGTCCCGCTCTGGCTTTGGATATATTCTTGTCCGCGACACAAATGAGCGATTAATAAGATTATTTGCCCAAGACGAATTTGCCGTCGCCGTTTGTTCCGGCCGGCATTATTTACTGGACCTTTCCTGCTATTTCGGATGTATAAACATGTTTTTGTAGCTGGCAAATATGAGGAATTAATAATGTGATAGAGTTTTTGGTTTAGTTATTATAACAGCATTTAGAAGCTTTTATTGGTTCGAGCGTGCTAATTCAATTAGACGTATTTACTCCAGCTCTAGTTTTCAAATCAATGTCTTGAACCAAATTAAAAGACAGCAATATCAAAACTATTCTTCTGGCCGTCTACGCCCAGTCACGGAATTTAATTGTTAAGCTAACTGAGGCAATTAAAATGGAAACGGGACACAATCAAAAGTTTCAGGAAGATTACGAAAATGAGTAATAATATTATAAATGTTAATGTGAGTATGTTTGTTACGCTTTCATGCCTAAACTGCTGAACTGATATTTATTAATTTGGTACATAGATTGATTAGAACTTGAGTCTACATAGGTAGGTACCCTTGTTACGAATTTAATCGGTTATCGGACCGGGCCCCCCATTTCTGCTAATTTATAATTGAGCCATTTGTAAATTAGCGGAATTGGGGCATTTTAAGTATAGGTAGGTATACTTTTTTTTACTTCTATTGTCTATTTTTAATTTTCCTCTCTTTTTATGCATTTTTTTCTGTCATTATCTGTTACTAGCTGTTGCCCGCAACTTCGTCCGCGTCAATTTCTGTTATTATGATCGCGATTATTTTAGAAACATTTTTCACTGATGCTTCGCTCCTATTGGTCGCAGAATGATGTTTATTATATCCCGAAGCCTTCCTCGATAAATGTACTATCCAACACAAAAATATTTTTTCAATTCGACTGACCAGTACTTCCTGAGATTAGCGCATTCAAACAAACAAACAAACTCTTCAGTTTTATAATATTAGTATAGATTCTGTTCTTCTCTTCGCGGTGTGCTTTTGTAACTTTTTAGTTTTTCGCTTTAATATACCTACTTATATTATTATACTGATACCTACTTACATTATTATTCCTTTAGGTACTTTGAGCCCTGTTCGGTTTACCCCTTTCCCTTACTTTTTAATACCACTTTATATTTTGTATCTCGCTGCTAGTCAGTGGGCACAGGTTCGCCCGTGGCCTTACCTTTTAATTGTTTTTTTTTATGCTGGAAAAAATGCATTACGCATACCTACTGCTTCAGGGGCAGCAGTAGATTATGTGGGAATCTCTTGTCGGTGCCCGACAAGCATACCCACTAAAAAGACCGGCGGTGTACCTTGCAACGTATGTTGGCAATGTATGGATTTCCCTTAGGATGCCCTCCATGCACAAGCTGTGCAATGCGAGCGTTGATCCCCCCGCCCCAACGCCCACTAGCCTGCTAGAGGGGGGAAGTTGAGTTCGGCGTATGTCTTCTCGTCCTCCCCCATCTAGGACTTCGGATCGGGTCCGCATGCAACCTCGCCGACCCGAATCGTGGCCACCCTTTGCAACGACAGACGACAATGCATGTCGTTGCGCGTGACCTTGCCTGCGTCAACCGTCAACTACACGTTACTTACATCGAGCTGGCGGAAACCTGGGACCAGTAATGGGATACAGAATAGCCGTTGTCCTTTCTCGTCGTTATAACGACAGACAGAGAAATAGGCAAACAGATGGACAGACAGAGTTAATTTCTTATTTATAATATTAGTAAGGATACTTCCCCGCAGTTTGGCTGCTAAGCGAATGACGTGACCTGCTCCACGACCAGCGTCAATGGTCGTTGTAGATGCAACTTTAGGCAAGCAAGTATGTATATTATATACTGTAAGGAACGACCCCTCTACGCCACCTCCCTACCTGCCTTCGTTAATAAAAATGAGCGCACCGATCGTCGGAGCTATATACCCGCCCGGTGAAGCTGTAACGGCCTTCTGCCACAGCATAGGTCCTTTCAAAAAAAAAAAAAAAAAAAAAAACGTCGGAGCTCATTTGCTACTCGGTGCTCGGAACGGACGGACGTCTTCGGGAATCTCTGCTGGTCGATTTAAGTTCACGTGAGCTAATTTTGATGTACCTACTTCTTATTCTAATATTGAAAAGTGTGTTATTGCTATTTTTCTTTGGTGTTAGTTTTATGCAAGTTGTGGGTATTTTTGATTCGTATTGTTATAAAACGTAATAAAGAATTGTTGTAATAATTAAAGTGAATTGTTATTCATATTAGTCTTTTTTTAAATCAATTCTACGTTCGAACCTAATATCAGGCGTGGGATAAAGAACTGTTGCGCTCACTAAATTAACAACCCAGCTTGCTAAAACTATAACACCAGTTAATTGTTAATTTTCAAATTAGTGTTTTAAAACCAAATAGCGTTAGATAGTTTGCTTGTCTTTTAAAGAAGTGTGCTAAATTTATGTTTGTGTTCGTTTTAAAATGGTGCGTTCTGGATCCCGTGGCCGTGAACGGCAACGCACTCGAGATATGTCGCGCAAACGACGTAAACCTCGAAGTAGGCGGGTTTCGGTAAGTAGGTCGCGTGATCGTAACAGTGACGTTTCGCGATATAACTCGAGTTGCGAACGGCATGATCCACGGAGTGGCTCACGTTACCGTGGTCGGCGTGATTCCTGTAGTACCGAAAGACGTTCACGTAGCGGGGCTAGGCGTCGCTCGCGTAGCGGCTCGCGTTATCGACATCGGCGTCGTTTGCGGAGTGGTACCCGCGATAGGTCGATATCTTTTTCGCATGGTAAATCACGGAAACGGAACCGACATTCGTCGCGGAATAATGCTTGTAAAAGATTAGACCCCAGTTCTCGTAGTATTTCGCGTAGCCCGAGACGTCGAACACATATCGAACGCGATTTGACGCCTAGAAAATCGTGTCCTGTACTAACAGACACATCGCCGCGACAGTCTCCGCTGGGTTCGGGTGTCCCGTGTTCTGAGGCTTCGACTCTTGCCCATGCCTTAATGCAAGCTATTAAAACTATCCAACCCATAAAGTCACAAAGTTATTAAGTGTCAAATTTCGATCCTTTGATAAATAATATTGAAGCATGGTGCGAGGAAGTGGATCGTGCCAGAGATGCGAACGGCTGGAACGATCATGAGAGCTTATCACGCGTAGCTTCTTGCCTAAGAGGCGATGCTAAGGTTTGGTTAAGCGAGTGGGTGTCAAACGATAGAACGTGGTCCAATTTCAAAAAAGAATTCGTGTCTCTCTGCCCTAGTAAACTCGACTATGCTAACATATTATTAGACGCCATGAATACAACATCCGATAAATATTCTACCTTTGCGGAATATGCACGTCGTACTTTGCTGCGCTTAAAAATAGTTCAAGGGCTAAGCGACGAGTTGAGGACACTTATTGTCATTCGCGGTATAGACAGTCCACAAGTACGCGCAGCCGCTGCCAACGCAAACTTAACTCCTGATACAATTGTCTCCTTCCTTTCAATTTATACAAAGCCGTCTGCTGCAAAAAGAGATAATTCAAGTTTTAATAAGAAACAGGTTCATGCGAAATTAAATAACCGTTCCGGTCCCAAGTGTTTTAGTTGCAACCAACGGGGGCACGTGAGTCGCGATTGTAAACGTCCTAAACCCGACGCGTCTACTAACCCAAAACTAGGCCAAGGCAGCCCTTGCACATTTTGTAAGAAACAGGGACATAGTGAGGACGTCTGTTTTACTAAAGCACGATCAGAGCAAAGAAACCAACGCAACGTCAATCTTTGCGCCCAGCGATTAGACTGTACTCATAACAACGACATCATTTCCGCGGTAGTAGACGGAGTCCCAGTAGACGTACTCCTTGATAGTGGTGCCCTTGGTGTGTCCCTCATCTCCTCTGAAGTTCTCAAGCACATATCGTGCCAACCCAAACCAAGACATTGTGTGCTAAAAGGTATAAGTGACAAAGAGCTTATAACCACGTCCTATGTCACAGTCACTGTAGAGTTCCCCGACATATCTGTTGAGGTAGATCTGTTGGTAGTTCCAGCGGCTTTTATGAGCACCGCTATTATTATAGGAACAGACGTAATGAATCGCGACGGAATAACTTACGTAAGAACCAAAGATAGACAGTATCTAACGCGTAGTAATTGCCCTGTTAATTCCGTTAAGGTAGACGATACGTTTAAAGTCAACACATCTATTCAAGGTGAGGAATTGGAAAGCCTTATGTGCGTTATTAACGAGTTCTCAGACTTTTTAATCTCAGGGACTGCCGCGACTACCGTTCGAACAGGCCAGATGGAAATAAGGCTTATGAAATCGACGCCAGTAGTGTATAGGCCGTACAAGCTCTCCTACCAGGAGAAGCTTAAGGTTAGAGAAATTACTAACGATCTATTGGATAAGGGCGTGATTAGGCGTTCGAAGTCGGACTTCGCTAGTCCAATTATACTCGTTAAAAAGCGCGACGGTTCCGATAGGCTCTGTGTCAATTATCGGGCCCTCAACCGAATTACAATTAAAGACAGATACCCCCTTCCACTCATAGATGACCAAATTGACAGGCTGGGTGGCTCTAAGTTTTTCTCTAGCCTTGACATGGCTACTGGGTTCCACCAGATCCCTCTTAAAGAGGAATGTATTCACCTCACTGGTTTCGTAACACCGGAAGACCATTTTGAATATGTGAAAATGCCGTATGGCTTGGCAAACTCACCTATTGTCTACCAGCGTATAATCAATGACACACTACGCGATCATATAATTGAAGGAAACGTTCTGGTTTACGTCGATGACGTACTCCTTCTGAGTGATACCGTAAGTCAAGGGATTGAGTTGTTACGTAAAGTGCTTAGGACCCTAACAACTGCCGGTTTCTCGATTAATCTTCGGAAGTGCTCGTTTCTCGTGACCGAAGTAGAGTACTTGGGTAAAGTTATAAGTCAGGGTCAGGTTAGACCGAGTCCGCGTAAAGTGGAGGCTCTAGCCAATACCACACCCCCAGAAAACGTAAAGCAAGTACGTCAGCTTCTCGGTCTAGCTGGGTATTTTAGGCGGTACATTAAAGACTATGCCACAAAAACCGCCCCTATTGCTCACTTGACTCGCAAGGATGCCAAATTTGTTTGGACTCCTGAATGTGAGGCTGGACGACTTGAACTCATAAGACACCTAACAAGTGAACCGGTCCTTGCAATTTTTGACCCAAGTCTCCCGACTGAGGTTCACACCGACGCTAGTAGCGCAGGCTACGGAGCTATCCTTTTACAAGTCCACCCAGATTCAAAAAAACGCGTTGTCGCCCACTTCAGTAAGACCACTCAAGGAGCTGAGAGCAAATACCACTCCTATGAATTGGAGACTCTCGCTGTTGTCAAAGCTCTTCAAAATTTCCGACATTACTTGGTAGGGCTAAAATTTACAGTTGTGACTGATTGCAACGCTTTACAATTAACTGAACGAAAAAAAGATTTACTACCCCGAGTTGCCCGCTGGTGGATATATCTCCAGGATTTCGATTTTTCGATAGAGTACCGTAAAGGTGTAATGATGCCCCATGCAGACTATTTAAGTCGTAACCCCATTTCTCATGTCAACCAAATCTCGAGACCTCGTAATTGGGCACAAATAGCCCAATCAGCGGACAATGAAACCCAAACCCTTATCCAAAAACTTCAAGATGGTAACTTAGACGCCACTAAATACACTGTACAAAACGGAATTTTGTACTACAAGTACGTTCCAATAGGTGAACAACCTCGACAGTTGTGCTACATTCCGAAGGGTCATCGACTCAGTCTTCTTAGGGTGTTCCATGACGAACACGAACACATAGGCCCAGAGAAAACCATTGACCTCATTTTGAGACACTTTTGGTTCCCAGGACTCAGACATTTTGTGGGGAAATACGTAGGCCACTGTCTTGTATGTATTTCACAAAAAAGAGTTCCCCGTGCTCCGTTGCAGAACATTACTTCATGGGTAAAACCAGATACCCCTTTCCACACGGTGCATGTCGATGCTCTTGGTCCTCTACCTGTCTCTGAAGGATACAAGTTTGTCCTACTATTGGTCGATGTTTTTACGAAGTTCTCCCTTCTATACCCCATAGTCAGACAAGATGCCGTCGAACTAAAGCGTGTCATGACACAAGCTATCTCTTTGTTCGGAGTACCCAAGCTTATGGTTACAGATAAAGGACGCATGTTTGAGTCGAGTGATTTTGTAACATGGATTAATGAGCTTGGCTGTGACCTCCACTACATAACACCAGAGATGCACCACGCTAATGGTCAGGCGGAGCGGTATATGCGAACGGTCCTCAACATGTTACGTATACAGGCTAACCACAAGGATGCATCATGGTCAGGCACTCTGTGGAAACTGCAGTTGGTGCTTAACATCACTAAGCAGAAAACTACCCAAGTTTCCCCCTTAAATCTTTTGATAGGCACAGAGGGTACTACGCCGCTTATTCGTGCATTGGTGCGCGATGTAGCAGTTGAAGGGTCGACACCCAATCGAGAGGCCATACGAGAGATTACCAGAAGCAGGGCTCGTCAGTTGTTAAAAGACAATCAGGCCAGGCAAGATGAACAAGTCAACCGACGGCGACATCCACCTCGCCAATTTAACCTTAATGACTGTGTGTTCGTTATTAAGTGTTCACAGTCTACGGGTAAGCTTGACTCTGGCATGCGTGGGCCCTATAAGGTAGTAGACGTACTACCTGGCGGACGATACGCACTGCGCCTACTGAGCGGGGGCTACGGCAAGACAACGCAGGCAGCAGCGCAACATATGGTACCATGGCGGGGCGAATGGTGCCCAGAAACATGTGCTGCTTTCTTCGAAAGTAAGTTGTTTTACAGCGTTTGCGCTTATTAGCTTTGTGTAAGTGCTGATCGCTATGGTATCAGACACTCAGGCGCCAGTCGCTTGGCGTTTGTCGCAACACTTTGTTTGTATGTACACTTTGTTGCTCTAGCACTTGGGCTCCAAGTGGCTTCATAAGCTAGCTAGCTTGATCAGCTTATGGTCCGTGTGTCGGACGGCTCACACGTACGAATACGGTCTGCGTGTTGGGCAGCTCACACGTACGAATACGGTCTGCGTGTTGAGGTGGCTTGCACGTAAGAATACGGTCTGCGTGGCAAGCGGCTTGATGTACGAATACGGTCTGCGTCAAGTCATGTTACAGGTTAGCTGGTGGTCGTAGTCAGCTACTTCAATGGAGAAGTCCCTGGTGAGGGGCAACCACAACTGGTGAAGCCAACAAATTGGGTTTGATTATTTTAAAAGAGACGTCTCTGCTTATTACTTAAACACGTTGTATCGTAAGCTTGTGAAATTTCTGAAAGTTCGAAGTTTGAATTGACTAAATGGTGATCGGATGAAAGATGTCCTTATTAGGATGAACGTAGTTGGATTAACCTGTGAACTATGTCTAACAGAATGTTACTTTCAGACGAAAATTCGGAAGACGACGATACTACGTCAACAGGACCTGGTCGTGCATCCGATCCTTCCATGCCTTTGTTGGACGTTGCCCCAATAGAAGCTGAGCCAGCACCAGGCCCCAGCTGCGATCATCAAGTACCTAGTATCGAGGACGACACTCAGTCAGGAGAGGCCGTGTAAGGAACGACCCCTCTACGCCACCTCCCTACCTGCCTTCGTTAATAAAAACGAGCGCACCGATCGTCGGAGCTCATTTGCTACTCGGTGCTCGGAACGGACGGACGTCTTCGGGAATCTCTACTGGTCGATTTAAGGTCACGTGAGCTAATTTTGATGTACCTACTTCTTATTCTAATATTGAAAAGTGTGTTATTGCTATTTTTCTTTGGTGTTAGTTTTATGCAAGTTGTGGGTATTTTTGATTCGTATTGTTATAAAACGTAATAAAGAATTGTTGTAATAATTAAAGTGAATTGTTATTCATATTAGTCTTTTTTTTAAATCAATTCTACGTTCGAACCTAATAATACATAGATTTACTGCAGTATTAGTTTTTTCGATTCATTTATTTTAATGCTTAGGATTAGGAATTCTTCTTTTTTTGTAAGAGAGGTTCTTAACGCATTTCCTACCAAAAAATATTTATATTAAGTTATTGATGTTGATATTATTCCATGTATATCTAGTCGTGCTGTCTGCTGTAACAAACTTTGTACATACATCTATCCGTATTCGTACGTTTCTTTGCAGTTTAATTTTTGTTTTATAAATTTAAAAATTAAGATAAAATGAACTTCATTATGCGCCTACTACTGTTTAATTGAAGTTTGTTTAAGTCTAAAATAGGCACTAACACAGCTTTTCGACGGTACCTACCAGAAATTCTAAACTATTGTTGCTGATCGACCCCCTGGCCCAGGACCAAAAGGGGCGTTTTACGAAAACAAAGAGTAAAAAAGGCCTTAAGAACGGGCTTGTTGTATGGGAGCCACCCTTAAATATAAATTTTAATTTGATTTTAGTATTTGTTGTATAATGAATTACGAAAGCTCACAGCGGTGAATACTAATAATACTAATAAAAAAAAATTCAAGTTAAACTAATTTATTAGAGATAGAAATTACATTTAAATTATTGATCTAAGCGCGAATGACAATGTTCGATGTTAGAACCAAAGTTATGGCCGAAAAGTCCGTGACGGCCGTGGTGGGTCGTAGGAGCTACGTTTTGTCGACTCAGCGCTTCGTGCTGTCGATCGACGCAATTAGTGAGGTCAGTGGAAATTCGGGTCGGTGTTGCATATGCGTTTATGCATTTCAATTAGGGTACCGTGGTATAACAAATGCGGCAACAGAAATACACAATTTGTGAAAATTTCAACTGTCTAGTTAACGCGGCTCTTGAAATACAGCCTGGTGACAGGCAGACGGACAGATAGCGAAGTCTTAGTAATAGGCTCCCGTCTTTATCCTTTGGGTACGGAACCCTAAAAAACGATGTCGTCCTCGAGAATGGTGGATGCTAACAATACAATTTACCAATGCGAATGCCAATCACAAAATAGCCGGTACGCATAAATGAAAAAAATGTTTGACTCGTGCCCAAAAAACGATAGTGAGCGAGAAGCGCGAGAGTGTAAGTGCAGTATTAATGTACCAGTGAGTAGGATAAATAAAATAAAAGTGAGAAAACAAGGAAAGACGCTCCTATTTGACTCGGATCCACGTTCTCGCGTAAAACTCCTGTAATCCATACATTTCAATGAGTTAGGTTAGTTGAGGTTAAGTATTTATGATATTTTATGTATTTATTGAAATGTACAATTCCCACTAATGACATGGCAGTATGGTCTCAGACATTAGCCGATTCCGAAAGGGACAAATTAACAAAAAAAAAATCTGCTGTCACACAATCTGTCATTTTGACGTTTCTCTATGCGAAATGTTTGTTGTTGACGAAAATTAAATTTCCGTTTTGAGGCTTTTATTAAAGAAATATGGAAGACCCATTTATAGTGTGCTTTACAAGTCGCTGCAACTATAATTCGTCCTAAAAATATCAACTGTACATTTGCTAGAGCGTCTTTATTTTCAGGTACCTGTTAACAATGTGTTGTTTTAGAAGTTTGTGTTAAATTAAAAATAATCCCTATTAAAATATTGTTAATACTGTATCATCAAATGTGTATGTAAGAGTACTCTCTCGTCATGTTTATAGTAAATATTTTTTTATTTAAAGTAAAAAAAAAAACTTCTACGTTTTTGAACTTGAAACTTTCAACGATGTTTAGGATACCTTTGTAAGGAAAAAGGCGGGTGCTGCTGCAGCATATCATCCTTAGTTTACCTAGTCACTAGCCTAATATCATAGTGTGTAATAGTAAGAATAGTTTGTCTAAGAATTCACATACAGTTGGGGTTAGCAGGTGTTGAAACCAAATCGCCAAAAAATTTTGTCAGATTACATATACATATAGGTTAATAAGTTGTGCTTAAATTCTTAAATTGCACTATTGATATACCTAAGTAAAATAATGCTCAAAATTAAAAAGTATGAAAACCAGTTTTATGGCATAGGATACTACTACATGTAGACTGTGACATAAACAGTAATCAGTTATAGTAATAGATATTATGACATTATACCTCTTTGGTAGGTAAATAATCTGTAAACAAACAAACACTAGTGGAATATAAAGCTTACAAAACTGTACTGGTTTCAGAAAATCAAGATCAAGGACTATGTTGTGCAAGAATTGTAAAAAGTGCAATACTAAGTTTGACATTACACAGTTGGTCTACTGCACGAACTGCAATGAGTACTTTGACCAGAAGTGCGCTAAAAAATTATGCGATGAGGCAGGAGAGTGGGCTATTCCGCCAACCAAGGCTGTGAAGTGGACCTGTACTAAATGCCAAAGGCAACAAGGTTTGTATTTAAATTTAATACATTATGCATACATACATACATATTATCACGCCTCCTTCCTAACGGGGTAGGCAGAGACCAAGGCCTTCCACTTACTACGATTCTGGCATACATCTTTCGCTTCTTCCACATTCATCAGTCTTTTCATGCATGCTCGTCGGTTTAGAGTACTCTTGACCTGACCTTTCTTCAGAACATCCCCGATTTGATTGTGGTAAGTTCGTCTAGGCCTTCCTCTTCCAACATTCCCTTTCACACTCGTCTTATAGATCTGTCTAGTCATTCTTCTCTCATTCATCCTCTCTACATGCCCAAACCATCTAAGCATCATCTAATACATTATGTCTTTTTGGTTAACAAATGCTGTCCACCCGATTGCCAAGCGTGCTGGTTGTAGCAAAATTCCTTCTCTGAGAGAGGCCACAGATTAGCCATTGAAGAAAAGAACTCTGCTGATTGTCCTTTTCTGGCAGTAGAAAATCGTGTACAAATATCAGATTGCATCCTTAACTGTCAAAAAACTCTGGTTCTCTTACTATCTATGTTGTAAAGGGCGACCAATTCATTACCAGAAAAATCAACACATGTGTGAGGCTTTACAATTGATGTAACAGCATGTATGACAAATGTATTAGTATAACCACGAATGTATAAATCTTACGATAGAGATCTGTATCGTAAGGTTTATTACAAATAATTTAAAAAAAATGTTTTCATAAAAATCACATTGGTGATGGTGATTCTTAGAAACTCCTTAAGTTTCTTTTTAGTAAGCTTCTCATAAGACGAGAAAAGGTGCTTTATATTTTAGGCCTTTAGGCCGACTGAACAGAAGGAAATGGGAAGCAGTGTCTTCTTTTCACCATTGGCCAAATCATGATCAAAATCCTTCTCTTGTAGCAACCTATGTTTAGCATAGTAGGTACTGGTATGGGGGCATATGATAAAAGAAATAGTTAAACTTAAAACTTAGTAACAACCCATTTACGCTCACTGTTGAGCACGGGTTATTTTGTGACAACAGCAATAAAAAAAGGTTATTGCTTGGTACTGCTTCATTGGTTAGAACTCCAGAATAACTTTAAACAGTATTTATAGTTGTCTCTTATTATACTCATACTCATAGGCTACTCGTCAGCACTCACCAGCTTTTTGCCAGCGACTCTGCCCGCGTAAGTTACACCCAATAACGCATGCGCGGAAATCTATGCCCATCAGTGGGATAAAGACTTTCTCAACGTGTTAACCATCTTTGTGCCAAATTTTATCAGATTAGGTCAGAAGTTTAAGCTTAACCATTGGGTTATTCTAGACACAATTAAAAGCAATAGTTATCGCGACAGCCGGCTGTCGCTTGGTGTTCGAAGCGTTAAAATAAGCGTAACAAACAGACAGACCGAATTACTTTAGCATTATAAAATGAATTAAATTAAATAAAAAATAAAAAAGCCTTTTATTTCCCATTGGCAATTTACACTAGGAACAGTATAGTATATTCAAATTTTAGTCCGATATGCATGCCACCTGGGCCCCTCTTTGGGTGAGGGCCTCCTCCAAAGATTGCCATTTTTCCCGATTTTTTGCCATGTTAAGCCAATTTCTTGATCAGGTTCTTTTAGTACTTTAACATTTAGACAAATAATGTTTGTGTCTTATGAGACGTGTTTATGCGCCAGAGCCGGCGAGGAGCGCGCGCGCGTCGTGGAACAGCGACGAGGTGTTCGCGAAGTCGTACACGCGCTTCCCGACGCTGTGGGACCCGGACGCTACTGAGGTATGTTTCTTTATTGTACAAATCATTTTCAGTCTTAAAGATTATTATTTAAGATGGAACGGGATTTATCGCGAACATACCTTATTTTATTTGCCTGACGTTTCTTTTAACCGAGTTGCATCGGCCGTGGTCACAGGTTGACTGGAACAGCGATGATGCACGCTGAAATGTTTGCGATAAATCCCGTTACACCCTTAATAATTATGCAATGCGATAGTTTAAAAGTAGTTAAAGATTATTGTTTACAAATTGATTGTCTATTGATTTAGTTAAGATGTCTAGTGCTTCTACAGACTAATACAGACGCACAGAAACGGTAAATCACAATCAATCTCATTTGCACTCTGCCTCTATCACACTTACGGCCATTTCCAATAACCTATCTTTCTTCAGTTTTGGCATATCGGAGATAGAAAAAAACTTCTGTCTTTGTTTCTCTGGACGGCATAATCAGAGATAGAAACTGTTTCCTATCTCCGATATGCCAAAACTGAAGATAGATAGGTTATTGGAACCAGCCGTTATATGCATGCAAACATTGGTATCCCATTAAAATGACTCCTACCATACTGTGTAACACTCATTTGCAGTCACTCACACCTCATTAACATTCCATCGTTCTAACTTGCAATCACATTCCTTCAATCCTAATACTACTCACAAACACTAGCACTCAAGTGTGTCGAATTTATTTATTAGGTCTGTCAACATTTACATTACATAAAGTATGCTTAAAAGTAATTGGTTTAAATAGGTTAATATGTAATATCAATTAAAGAAAAACATAATATGCCCATGTTTGTACCAATAATTCTGAACTGTTCCATCCATGCACAAAAGTACATTTAATTATAATCACATACTTTATTTAATAGTTAGTTAGCGACCTATTTAGAAGAATCTCAGTGAAGAAATTTAAAAAGCGATAAAAATAGTCTTATATTGTCACTGTTTCGAATGTAGATTGTAGTTTGCACTTTGATTATGTGGTGTTCTTATTAAAATTATCTTTATTTCGTCTTTAATAAGCTGTAGGTAGTTCTGTAGTCAGTAAGTAATCACCACAAGTGATTTAATTTTGAACTTTATTCTTTTGTGCATAAGGCTCAGCTGAAACAGGCGTGGGCGGCGCTGGGCGCGGCGCTGGCGCTGCCCGCGACCACCCGGCGCCGCCTGCCGCAGCGCTGCCGCCAGTTCGCACAGAACTACAAGAACATCGTGAGTGTTGGAGCGCCTTTGTAGGACGTAGGCCATCGATATACAGAGTGTTAGGGGAATGGTATATCAAACCAAAACCAGCTTATTTTAAATTATGAATTAATTTAATTAACATATTTATTTATTACTAGCGGACTCGACAGACGTTGTCCTGTCTTTAACTATAAATATTGATAAGGAAATGGTATGATAAAAATTATTATGTTACAAGTAGTTTATTATTATTATTAGGCTTCATGATGATACACAACACTCTTTGTTTTTTTTTTCTGGTCGGAATATAAATAGCTTTGTTGGTATTTCGACACGGTAACAGGCGACATTACTGGCCATGTGCAAAATTCAGTTTTTTCCCCCCTATTTGCAGCACGCATTTTGTTAATGTTATGTCAAACGCCAAACATTAAAAAAAGTTTAAATAATTATGAATTAACATTTATGCATATAAATAGTATGGTGAAGTCAGAAATTTGATATCATCATTTTTTTTACATATCAAAATTTTTTGGTTTCGATTGTTTTTTTTTTCTAAAATTATGATATCTAATAGGCTATTTGACAATGCGAAAAATAGAATGCGAATGAGTTTAAAAATGGTTATTTAGTATCAGAAGTTGAAAATAATAAACGATTTATTTCTAAATCCAGAAATAAAAATGCATTTATTTAAACGTTTGTCACGTGACACGAAACGCACCTGATTGGTCGGATTTATGATGACGTCACCTGCTTGATAACTTCGTTTGCCTACTTGTGTTTTAATAGCTTTTCAAAGTGTTTTGATAATAATTTCCTATAATAATAGTATCCATTGTTTTAGTGTGATTTATTTCCAATATTTTACAAATTCTGTCAACAACTTTTACCATGGACAATTTTGTAAAGCAGAAAGCAGTAACCTGCCCATTCATTTAAAATCTGTAACAAACAAACTAAGTATTTGGGATCTTTAAGTGTAATGTTTATTGAAATATTATAAAAACATCGAAAACATTCGAAGTGAGTTGCAAGAGGCATTCTGTTAAAAACATTAAAGGTATTATAATCTCAAACCAATAAAAAAATATTTACATTCCTGATAATTATTAAAAGTTATAAATATTATGTTTACTTACATCGAAATGATCCTCACAGAAGAAAATATTTGTACTATTCGCTATGTTATTAGGATCCCTCCGAAATAGTTACATGCAACCACTTTCGGCACACTAAGATTTTCTTTTAAACACTTAGAAATAGTTTATACACATTTTGGTACTGCATGCCATTTGAAACTCATTTATTACATAGTCAGTCATTGTTAAAATATAGATCCAATCGCACTATCGTTATTTGTTTGCAACAAATGTATGTAGATGATTATGTGCTACAGATCACAAGACAGGCAGGTGATGTCACCGACCGCATTGCAGCGCCATATTGACAAAATAGCGTTATGGCGCGCTATTTCAATTTTGAATTTTCATTTTGATATTTTTCAGTAAATATGTACCAGAATTTTAAAAAACTACTTTTACTGGGTTCTTCAACCTCTACTTCTAATATATAAAATTCTCGTGTCACGGTGTTCGAACTTGAACTCCTCCGAAACGGCTTGACCGATTTTGATGAAATTTTTTGTGCTTATCCGGTATCTATGAGAATCGGCCAACATCTATTTTTCATCCCCCTAAATGTTAGGGGTAGTCCACCCCTAAATTTTTTTTTATTTTTTAGACAAAATTTTTAATTTCTATTTTTTTATGATACAACATACAAAAATACATACAATCCTAAATTTTTACCCTTTTATCACCAACCCCTATTTTTTAATATCCATTTTAGTAATTTAATCATTTTTCATCCCGCTCGATAACTGATCAATTATCGTCTTTTTTGTAAGGGTAGGGTAGGGGTAGGGAAGGGTTTAGGGTAGGGGTGGGGGTAGGGTAGGGGTAGGGTAGTAAAATATTAAAATTTTATAAAATATATACACCCCTAAATGTTTACCCTTTTACCACCAACCCCTATTTTTTGTTAGCCATTTTAGTAATTTAGTCATGTTGGGTTATGTCCGATAAATAAACTCTTGTGATCGATTCCAATAATTTATTCTCACTTTCTTTTATTTATACCTTGAACTTAACAATATTACAATTTAAGATACACTTAGCATTCCGTGCGCAGTTCGACTATAAATCCTTCTCCTACCGACTACCAAAGATAAAGCCTCGCTCAATCACCCCACCACGCAGTGGTGGTCTGTCATTGTAAAAGCGAATGAGTTGAAAAATAAACACGGAAACGGAAGTAAAATTCATTAAACATTAAAAATAAATCCATATAATCAATTAAATATTATCTTAAATAGTTTTAATCAACTTATAAATTATGTAATATAAAGTAAGACCTAACACGAATGAGTTGAAAAATAAACACGGAAACGGAAGTGACATTCATGAGACATTAAAAATAAATCCATATAATCAATTAAATATTTTCCTAAATAGTTTTAATCAACCTATAATACCTAAATTATGTAATATAAAATAATAATAAATTAAATATAAAGTATGACCTAACAGCTCGGCCATCCTACTTAAAGCGAGTCCCATCGCTTTTTTTTGTTATCATTAGTTTTTTTTTCTACTACGTTCTTACAATAATTACATCAGATAATCTTAGGCTAAAATAAAATACAGATTGTAAAATTAAACTTCACATTATAATAGCAACTGCAAAAACTGAACTTCTACTTATTCCTTCATTACACTTTTAATGTTGCCCTACAGTTATTTTTTTTTTATTTGTTTATTTATTATTTACAATAGTATAAGTAATTTATAATGCGATCTGATCTGTTCACCAAGGAAACATCTATTACTCATCTTTTTCGGTATCATTGTTAGATGATTCAGATTCGAAATTTCTATCAAAACTCATCCAAGGTTGGATTTTGTCTAAAGCAACGATAGCTTCATATTTTCGACCACGTTTTTGAGTCAGAGGTGTGTCCTTGATCAAAAATCTATCATTATCGAGCATTTTTACTATGCGATAAGGTCCTTGGTATTTAATAAACAGTTTTTGTGATTGACCATCGTGAGGTACCTGCCTTTGGACTCTTACTAAATCTCCCTCCTTGTATTGTGTCGCCGTCTTTCTGTGTTTATTATAATTAACAGTGTCTCTTACCTGCTGTTGTTTAATTTTTTTCCCTGCTTCCTGCCTCAGCTCGGTCAATCCTTCCACCGGAATTTTGTTTAACGTTTCGTTAATTACTTCACTTAACTTACCTTCTGTTTTACTGAGGACATTGAAGCCGAAAAGTAATTCAGATGGGCTCTTTTGTGTGGTTTTGTGTTTTGTAGTGTTTATTCCTACCTGGATATCTGGAATGTGCTCATCCCAAGACTTGTCATTTCCATTATGGTTAGACGTAGATAATGCATCTAAAATAGTTCGGTTGAATCTTTCAACCTGTCCGTTGGCCCTAGGCGTGGCAACAGCATTTTGAATGTGTTTTATGCCGTACGACTCTATGAAACTTTGAAATATTTTACTCGTGAAAGATGTGCCTTTGTCTGTAATTAAGCGTGTCGGAACCCCAAAATAGCTTACGAACTGTTTCATGACGTGCACCGATGTTGTAGATTTTGTATTTTTGACTGCACTAATACTTACATATTTCGTAAAGCCATCCACGATCACTAGCAAGTAGCAGTTACCCTTCTTACTTTTGACGAACGGTCCTAAATGGTCGGCATGAATCGTGTGGAACGGCGTACAAACCTTTTCTATGGGATGTAACTCACCCTCTCGTTTCCCGCCGGGAGCCTTATGGTGTGCACATTCTAAACATGAGTTAACATATTTTTTTACAAACCTGCGCATTTTCGCGAACCAATAATGTTCTTTGATGCGTTGTAGGGTTTTTTCAAATCCCCAGTGCCCCACGTCATCGTGATTCATCTTCAAAATCTGCCATCTTACACCACGAGGTACAAGCCATTTAATTTCTTCTCCCACAATGCGGTAAACTTTGTCATTTTTGAGTCTATAATTATTATGAATGTCCATTGCTTCTTCAACAGATGGATCCAAAAGGATTTCCTTAATCCTCTTAACCTCATCATCAGCTGACTGCACCGTAGATATCCAGTTCTGGTCGGATTCTTGTATTGGTAAGACATCTAAGATATGCTGTTCGTTTACAGCATTACTTACCGGATTCCTGCTAAGCGCGTCTGCATGAGTCATCCGAGTGCCAGCTCTGTATTCTATTGTACAGTCGTATTCCTGCAGCTGAATCCACCAACGAGATATACGCGGTATCAAATCCCTCTTAACCAACGTGGATCTTAGTGCGTTGCAATCTGTTAAGATCTTGAACGGTATTCCTATCAAATAAACTCTAAATCGATTTAATGAGGCAATCACAGCTAGGGTTTCAAGTTCATACGAATGTAGCTTACGTTCATCGCTAGTTGTCTTACGACTAAAATATGATACCGGTTGTAATGCTCCACTTGAACTTCGCTGGAGTAGTATTCCAGCCAATCCTTCTTTGCAAGCATCCGTATGTAGTTCTACTTCCGCTTTGGGATCGTACAATGCTAATATTGGACGACTAGTGAGCAATTCTTTGATTTTCTCAAAAGCTCTTTCTTGCTCATCGTTCCAGTACCATCCTACATTTTTCTTTAAGAGATCTGTTAATGGAGCAGTTATAATTGCATACCCTCTTATGAAACGCCTAAAGAATCCGGACAGTCCAAGAAACTGCCGCACCTCGTGTTGGTTTTTAGGACGCGGGAACTTAGAGACTGCTTCACATTTCCTACAGCCAGGCTTGATCCCATTTGCACTAACGTCAAATCCTAGAAAATCGACAGAGTCAAGAAAGAAATGGCACTTACTTAACTTTAAAGTTAATCCACCTTCTCTCAAAAGCTTTAACACCTCCTCCAGTCTACGTAGGCCCTCGTCAAAGTCTTTTGATGGAATCAAGACGTCGTCCATATAGACAATGGCATACTTTATTTTAGCTTCTTTAAGAATTTTATTTATCGTCCTTTGGAAAACAGATGGTGCATTTACTAAGCCAAAAGGCATGCGATTGAATTCATACTGTCCATCAGGCGTTACAAAGGCAGTTTTGGGACGAGACTCTTGTGAAAGAGGGATCTGGTAATATCCTGATGCTAGGTCTAGGGATGTAAACAAAGTATTACCAGCTAATAGATCCAATTGGTCTTCAACCCGCGGCATCGGATAATGGTCCTTTTTGGTTTTCCTGTTAAGGGCCCTATAATCGACGCATAGTCGTTTTTCACCAGTTTTCTTCTGGACCATAATAATAGGACTCGCGTAGGGTGACGAAGATTCCCTAATTATGTTGCTGTCCAACATTTCCTGAACCATATTACTCACGGTCGACCTTTCTGCATGTGACATCCGGTACGGGCGGTATACAATTGGTTCCCCATCTATGAGCTCTATCGTCATTTCGGTACATGTCGTAAATCCTAAATCATGCAAACCATTTGAAAAGCAACTATCATACCTGTTAAGTATTGTTTTTAGGGCTTGTCGTTGATCTTTTTCCAATTTCGGGTTACAGTTCACGGAAGCATCCATCACCGAGTCATTGAAGGCAACGCTGAATGAAGTTTGGGTGTTATCTGCTGCCCGGTTCTGGTATCGCTCCAAAGATCGTGTTAAAAGGGTACCTTTTGTAATATGCAAAACACTCGAGGAGGTATTGTAAATCAAAACTGCACCAGAACCGTTCCTCACGTCGTATTGGCCAGGTAGCAAATAATACTCCTTACCTTCTGGTCCGTGTAATGAGCCTTTTTCATGAACCTCGCAGTTCTGAGATTGTGAATTTGTTGATACCTGTATCACCTGCATTGTTTGGGGAGTGATTTCAAAATCATGCTCAGCATATAAATTAATTTTATTCAGATGTAATCTTTGGAATCTAATTGCGTCTGGGGTTTTGATTATGATAATGTCAGGTTTCTCTGTAAAAGAATGGCCCAACAAAACAGGGTGCATTAAAACAGAATCTTCTACGACATAAAGGTTGATTAATTCTGATATGCCTTGAACTTCCACAGTAGCATAGACTACTCCAACTGGAACAACTAAGTTGGCTCCTATGCCTCTTAGTGTTGGTAAATCCGAACTTAAAGTTATCGGTAGGTTTAGGGAATTTGCATCACCAACTCTTATAAGAGAACATTGACTTCCTAGGTCTATGTGGCAAGAAATAATAGAACCATTTACTTTTATATCCATAACGTACTTGTTTATCCCAGTATCCTCCGTCATTATTTCCGATACAAGTTTTTGTTTTGAACCGTTAGTTGGATGAGACCTTTTTTCGGTCTCAGTAACCAATTTTCCCATATTTCTATAACAATTGGTGGTAAGATGACCGACCCGATTACATGTAGTACATTTAGAAGGTGATTTATCACATTTGTAGCTACGATGACCTACCTCGTTGCAATTGTGGCACTTAACGGAGGAAACTGCTTTTTCACATTTGAAACTAGGGTGACCAATTTCGTTGCAATTAAAGCACCTGATCGTGGGGTTAGTGTTACCTGTTTTTGAAGAATCGGCTCGACTTGTGTTATTCCCGAACCTACCTTTTCGCATAGTCTCTTGGTTTTCTCTGCTTGGCCCACTTTTGACGGTTTTAAAGTAGTTAAGTACCTGTTCTGGCTCCCGGAATTGAGCTGCCTGAGCGCCAACTTTTACTGCCCGATCTTCTATTCCGTAAAGAAGACAATCTACTGCCTTTTTGCCCGCTATATTACATCTATTTAACAAGTTCACTTTCGCATAATAGTAATGCTCTAATGACTCGCCATATTTTGCCCTTTTGGCCAACATTTCGGTCAAAAGTTCAGCGTAATCCTCTCTACATGGAAATGATTCTATAAGCTTTTTTTTCCATTCAGACCACGTGTGCAATATCGAAGTTAGACCCTGATACCATGTCTTAGCAACACCGCCTAATTTTGGTAAGGAATAGTGGATAATCTCTCTCTCTTCCCAACCATAAATCTCTGCGCATTCTTCTACTTTGGTAATCCATGTCAAAATAGATTGATTTTTCGTTAAGGGGTCGAACTCCGGTATTACACTCGAGTTAAATGACATCTTAGGTTTATCGGAGCTCTTAATTTTCTCTAAAAATGACATAAACTTATCTAACAACTTACTATCCTCCCCTTCCTTCCTAGCCCCTGATAGTCTCACCCTTTTTGGAAATGGTGTTTCACTCTCCGACTCATCTGATGAATAAACGATACGGCCTCTGCTCCTCACGGTACCTGATCTATGTCTCCTCCGTAAACTTCTTTTTCTCGTTGATTGGGGGGTGTTTAAATCTTCATTAAAGTCGGATGATCCAGAGACCAGCTGTTTCTTTTCCTTTGATCGAGATAACTGTTTTCTTTTACCTTGCGAAGGACCTTGTCTTGAAAACTGCACAAATCTATCTTCATCAGTTGAACTCCCTTCCCGAACCCTTTCCCTAGATTCTTTTCTATACCTTGTCCTAAACCCTCCGCCTAGGGTTTTCCCTTCTTTAGACCCTCCACCAGGGCCATAAGATCCCTCACCTAAGATAATAGACCCTCTACCCTGGGTATTCCTTGTCTCAGACCCTCCACCTAGGGTACTCCTCCTCTCAGACCCTCCACCTAGGGTACTCCTCCTCTCAGACCCTCCACCTAGGGTACTCCTCCTTTCAGACCCTCCACCTAGGGTACTTCTCCTCTCAAACCCTCCTCCTGGGATATGCTCATCACTCTCTTCAATCATCCTCCTTTTACCTGAAACTTCCAGAAAACAGCTTAAAATCTTTCTTTGTATTGTAAATATTTCCAAGGATACTATGAAAGTCAACATTTATTAATAATCACTCCATCAATCTAGTGAATAAAATTAAAATAACTTAACTTTCAATTAACGTTAACTTTCAATTCCATACTATACTCGTAATTTGTAAATTAACATTGCACTACGTGAGTCATTGTAAAATGATTATATACCTATGTGATTACATTTTTTTACAATCTTATTCAGACACCTTTTATTTAAAAGCAACTTAAAGTTCATACTATGATTCGCTTGAATTATATATTCGTTTAGTGTATAGTTAAAATAAGGAAAACAAGAATTAAAAATGTCCATATTGTATACCCACATACTTAATGTACGAAAGTTGATTGTAATATAACACTAAATATTGAAGATGAGCTTATATGGAGGTCTTTATCAAAGCAAATGAACCTATACAAACGGTTTTCATTTGAAACTTTGTCTGGTTATACACGTACCTATCTCACATACGAAAAACTAATGTATGGCATTGAAAGGCAGCTTAACTGATGTGTTGCTTGAAGTTCAACTTGAAATATAGACTCAATTTAGCCGTACGAAAATATTTGACAACCACAGTTTACAATTTAGTATATCTCGGGTCTTATGTTATTTAACGAATTACCGAATATAGAAAGGTATCTACTTAATTCTACATACTAGGCGTATAAAAAAAAATGGTCGCAACTAAATCCGAGCTGATTTTGTCACTAGATTATTGAAATTAAGAGACAAAAAAAAATAAGCTAAATACTCCAGCAAAACAAATTGAGGTTACTTATTTTTATAGTTTTTGTTTGGGACAGTAAAATCAGAACCGAACTTTTAATAGGCAGCTACCAGCGTATCATATATAACTGTTCTAAAATTGCGGTAAGGTACCCGAATCTGACTTAGCAGCGTTTAGTTATATTAGCCGTAGTTCTGTAAATAGTTATAATTTGGTGGGTATTCTTTAGACATTTAATATTTAAAAGCAACATGCTAATGAGATAAAAGCAGTACTTACGTTTTCCGAGCCGTGGGCGTAAGAAAAAGTAGAATTTTCTTGGTAATCCCACTTGTGACTTGTTGGGTTATGTCCGATAAATAAACTCTTGTGATCGATTCCAATAATTTATTCTCACTTTCTTTTATTTATACCTTGAACTTAACAATATTACAATTTAAGATACACTTAGCATTCCGTGCGCAGTTCGACTATAAATCCTTCTCCTACCGACTACCAAAGATAAAGCCTCGCTCAATCACCCCACCACGCAGTGGTGGTCTGTCATTGTAAAAGCGAATGAGTTGAAAAATAAACACGGAAACGGAAGTAAAATTCATTAAACATTAAAAATAAATCCATATAATCAATTAAATATTATCTTAAATAGTTTTAATCAACTTATAAATTATGTAATATAAAGTAAGACCTAACACGAATGAGTTGAAAAATAAACACGGAAACGGAAGTGAAATTCATGAGACATTAAAAATAAATCCATATAATCAATTAAATATTTTCCTAAATAGTTTTAATCAACCTATAATACCTAAATTATGTAATATAAAATAATAATAAATTAAATATAAAGTATGACCTAACAATCATTTTTATGGCAAAACAACGTTTGCCGGGTCAGCTAGTAATAATATAAAATGGTTAAAACTTCCAAGGTCACTATCACTAGAGTTAATTGATACGGGGTTTATACCATGTACCTTAGTTTTTATGAGTTCCCGATATTTCGGCACTGTTGCAAGGTACATGGTATAAACCCCGTATCAATTAACTCTAATATAAAATGGATTTCAAAAACCAGTCAAATAGTCTATATCTCACTTCACTATAGTATTTATATGCATTATGCATAATGTCAACAAAGGCTCGTTTCTGCTGTTTATACCATTTACCTAACACGCTGTCTAATAAGAACTAGATAACAGTCCGATGCGAAAATGACACCATAAACGTTATGATTCACGTTGATATTATGTCAGAGTCAACTTTGTAAGCCAATCGAATTATGCCTCTCGTCTGTGAGATGGCGCAAATATACCAAAAAATAAAAAGACGCATATGTGAAATAGCAGAATTCCGCCATCGAGCGACGTGCGTATTTCGCGGCAAAACTCGAAGCGTGTCAACTGCTATCGCTTTAAACGCAGGCGTGAGTAGTTTTATCATAGATTTGGCTTCACAGTACACTTTCTTAGTACAAGCGCGTAGAGAAAAAAAAAGGAAAATCGCCGCGTTCATACAAAAATGTTGCCGTTTTGAGCGTGAACTTTGCGAGACAATTGCTGATTTTTGATAAATCCTTCGTGTTTTTTAGCAGATTTCTTGATAAAACAATGATACGTCACTGGTCAGTAGAGGTTGTACTAAATGTGCACAGTTATGTCATTTGGGTGCACACTCATTTGGGAACTTGGGACACATTTTTGACATTGATTGTAATCTAGTTTTTCATAACTTCATTGCTTTTATGCTAATTAGTCATCATCAGCCTTTTGTGGTCTAACGCAGATTAAGTGCACTCCTTTGATATAAGAATGCACGTTTAGGACAACCTACATCAATCGAATATTTACAACATGACATAAAAATTCCTACTTTGCATGCTGACATAATTTTGCCGGGTTATAAAGTTGACAATGACATAAAATCGACTCTTATCATTCAGATGAGGTCATTTTTAGGTGTTATTTTTGTATCGGACTATGTTAGATACACTATTAGTTTTTGTAATGTAGGATGACTTTTTAATCAGTATCCTACCTTTTTCCAGACATCAGGTATCGTTTATAGACATCAAGTATTCGTATATCGATGCATATTGGCAATATTTCTATTGTACTCGGTGACAACCGCGTGTTCCTTATGTGGCAGCTGCGGCGTGTAGCCGAGCGGCACCTGTCCGCGGCGGACGCGCTGCGGCACGCGCCCGCCTGGGTGCGCGCGGCCGAGCTCAAGCTGCAGTGGCTGCCCGCCCTCATGCAGGTATGGTACCCGTGTGTTGTCGTACGGCAGCTGCGGCGTGTAGCGGGGCGGCACCTGTCCGCGGCTGCCCGCCCTCATGCAGGTATGGTACCCGTGTGTTGTCGTACGGCAGCTGCGGCGTGTAGCGGGGCGGCACCTGTCCGCGGCTGCCCGCCCTCATGCAGGTATGGTACCCGTGTGTTGTCGTACGGCAGCTGCGGCGTGTAGCGGGGCGGCACCTGTCCGCGGCTGCCCGCCCTCATGCAGGTATGGTACCCGTGTGTTGTCGTACGGCAGCTGCGGCGTGTAGCGGGGCGGCACCTGTCCGCGGCTGCCCGCCCTCATGCAGGTATGGTACCCGTGTGTTGTCGTACGGCAGCTGCGGCGTGTAGCGGGGCGGCACCTGTCCGCGGCTGCCCGCCCTCATGCAGGTATGGTACCCGTGTGTTGTCGTACGGCAGCTGCGGCGTGTAGCCGAGCGGCACCTGTCCGCGGCGGACGCGCTGCGGCACGCGCCCGCCTGGGTGCGCGCGGCCGAGCTCAAGCTGCAGTGGCTGCCCGCCCTCATGCAGGTATGGTACCCGTGTGTTGTCGTACGGCAGCTGCGGCGTGTAGCCGAGCGGCACCTGTCCGCGGCGGACGCGCTGCGGCACGCGCCCGCCTGGGTGCGCGCGGCCGAGCTCAAGCTGCAGTGGCTGCCCGCCCTCATGCAGGTATGGTACCCGTGTGTTGTCGTACGGCAGCTGCGGCGTGTAGCCGAGCGGCACCTGTCCGCGGCGGACGCGCTGCGGCACGCGCCCGCCTGGGTGCGCGCGGCCGAGCTCAAGCTGCAGTGGCTGCCCGCCCTCATGCAGGTATGGTACCCGTGTGTTGTCGTACGGCAGCTGCGGCGTGTAGCCGAGCGGCACCTGTCCGCGGCGGACGCGCTGCGGCACGCGCCCGCCTGGGTGCGCGCGGCCGAGCTCAAGCTGCAGTGGCTGCCCGCCCTCATGCAGGTATGGTACCCGTGTGTTGTCGTACGGCAGCTGCGGCGTGTAGCGGGGCGGCACCTGTCCGCGGCTGCCCGCCCTCATGCAGGTATGGTACCCGTGTGTTGTCGTACGGCAGCTGCGGCGTGTAGCGGGGCGGCACCTGTCCGCGGCTGCCCGCCCTCATGCAGGTATGGTACCCGTGTGTTGTCGTACGGCAGCTGCGGCGTGTAGCCGAGCGGCACCTGTCCGCGGCGGACGCGCTGCGGCACGCGCCCGCCTGGGTGCGCGCGGCCGAGCTCAAGCTGCAGTGGCTGCCCGCCCTCATGCAGGTATGGTACCCGTGTGTTGTCGTACGGCAGCTGCGGCGTGTAGCCGAGCGGCACCTGTCCGCAGCGGACGCGCTGCGGCACGCGCCCGCCTGGGTGCGCGCGGCCGAGCTCAAGCTGCAGTGGCTGCCCGCCCTCATGCAGGTATGGTACCCGTGTGTTTTCGTACGGCAGCTGCGGCGTGTAGCGGGGCGGCACCTGTCCGCGGCTGCCCGCCCTCATGCAGGTATGGTACCCGTGTGTTGTCGTACGGCAGCTGCGGCGTGTAGCGGGGCGGCACCTGTCCGCGGCTGCCCGCCCTCATGCAGGTATGGTACCCGTGTGTTGTCGTACGGCAGCTGCGGCGTGTAGCGGGGCGGCACCTGTCCGCGGCTGCCCGCCCTCATGCAGGTATGGTACCCGTGTGTTGTCGTACGGCAGCTGCGGCGTGTAGCGGGGCGGCACCTGTCCGCGGCTGCCCGCCCTCATGCAGGTATGGTACCCGTGTGTTGTCGTACGGCAGCTGCGGCGTGTAGCCGAGCGGCACCTGTCCGCGGCGGACGCGCTGCGGCACGCGCCCGCCTGGGTGCGCGCGGCCGAGCTCAAGCTGCAGTAGCTGCCCGCCCTCATGCAGGTATGGTACCCGTGTGTTGTCGTACGGCAGCTGCGGCGTGTAGCCGAGCGGCACCTGTCCGCGGCGGACGCGCTGCGGCACGCGCCCGCCTGGGTGCGCGCGGCCGAGCTCAAGCTGCAGTGGCTGCCCGCCCTCATGCAGGTATGGTACCCGTGTGTTGTCGTACGGCAGCTGCGGCGTGTAGCGGGGCGGCACCTGTCCGCGGCTGCCCGCCCTCATGCAGGTATGGTACCCGTGTGTTGTCGTACGGCAGCTGCGGCGTGTAGCGGGGCGGCACCTGTCCGCGGCTGCCCGCCCTCATGCAGGTATGGTACCCGTGTGTTGTCGTACGGCAGCTGCGGCGTGTAGCGGGGCGGCACCTGTCCGCGGCTGCCCGCCCTCATGCAGGTATGGTACCCGTGTGTTGTCGTACGGCAGCTGCGGCGTGTAGCGGGGCGGCACCTGTCCGCGGCTGCCCGCCCTCATGCAGGTATGGTACCCGTGTGTTGTCGTACGGCAGCTGCGGCGTGTAGCGGGGCGGCACCTGTCCGCGGCTGCCCGCCCTCATGCAGGTATGGTACCCGTGTGTTGTCGTACGGCAGCTGCGGCGTGTAGCGGGGCGGCACCTGTCCGCGGCTGCCCGCCCTCATGCAGGTATGGTACCCGTGTGTTGTCGTACGGCAGCTGCGGCGTGTAGCGGGGCGGCACCTGTCCGCGGCTGCCCGCCCTCATGCAGGTATGGTACCCGTGTGTTGTCGTACGGCAGCTGCGGCGTGTAGCGGGGCGGCACCTGTCCGCGGCTGCCCGCCCTCATGCAGGTATGGTGGTACCCGTGTATGATTATAAACACGTACCTTAGCAATGTGCCCATTAGAGTTGCGAAACTATATATAGTTTGGCTCAGTTAAATGAGAATTTTAAGTTGATTTTAAGTATAGTGTCGTAAGTTACACGGGAGCGGAATGTAAATAAAAGTGTCCGTCACCGAGGAGAGCATTTTTTTCACTAAAACTAAATAATATCATATACTATCGCTAGTATCGATACTATTATATCATAATACTATCGATTGTATCGATTTTGTATTGTTACATTAAATCGTAGAAACTATCAATATTTTTAAAAATTACGATAGTATTACACCATCGATAATTTATTAACTGCCGATGGTATCGTTTCCTAATTCATGTTTATAATTAGTATTTAACCATGTGGCATGTTCATCGCAATCGGAAGGCAGTCAGTCAGCTTGTTATCTTATTCCGCGCGTAGATACCATAATGGTTAATTTTGGCCGATCTTGATTTTTTTTTACCATTTTCAATACTATTGAAAGTATTGTTTAGAAGCAATATATTGGTCTTCAACGTTGTAAGTGAATATAATAATACTAATATCGATACTGTCGCTAGACTATCGATATTATTGAAATGATGTCAGCTTTCGATAGAATAGTGGACTATCGAGGGGCAACTCTAGTGCCCATCACGTAAGAGGAAGAAAAGCAGTTTGTTTGCGTGCTATGTAGCATGTACCAGTATAGGCGTGTCTGCGTACAGAACGTGTGCGGGCAGGAGCCGGGCGAGCTGGTGCTGGAGCTGGCGCGGCAGATGCGCGCGGCGGGGCAGGGCGGGGGGCGGGGCGGCGCGGGGCCGGGCGGGGCGGGGCCGGGCGGGGCGGGGCCGGGCGGGGGCGCGCGCAGGGCCCGCCAGCACGCGCTGCGCACGCTCGCCGCGCGCCTCGCCTGCCCCACGCGCGCGCTGCACGACATCTGGTGAGCTACAGCTGATAACAAGATAAATAGATTAACGAACTGTAACCTGACTACGAAAATGCAATTCCCAAAGTCATCGCTGTATGTTTCCAGTATTGTTTAAACATTTTTGTATTCTTCCATTTGATATCCCACTTGTTATGACTGCAAACTTTTTTTTAACAAAAGGCAACCTATGTTACCCATACTATAATCACATGAATAACTATTCCCACCAGAATACAAGCTACCTATATGCAGCCCGCTGTTGTTCCACTCACACATAGCGCGGCGATGTACGCGTGACATCTCACCGACGCGTTCACCGACGCGTCGCCGGGGTAAGAACTGGTTTTCGCCGATTCAGTTGCGGTATAAATGACAGGGCTGCCGCCTGCACGTCGCGCGCATTAGACGACATTTATTTGAGTTATTTGGCTGTCGAATTGTGATTTTACCATTTCTATGATTCAATTATTTATATAATATTGATTATGGAAAATTGGTGTTAAGACGCTGACTGCAGCCGATGACCTTGAGCAATGAACACGCCCACAAATTTATTCGTCTTTGAATTTCTTTGGAACGCGCCACAGCCATCACTGTCGATTCTCGTAGGAGTGACAGAGAAAAAGCGCATGGAATAGAAGGGCCTAAGTGCCAAACAACAAAATTCGTTGTGCAATTTAAAATTACCATTTTATTAAAAATCTAAAACAGCCATTTGCTTAAGCAACATGTAATATACAATATAGCAAAATTTTATTATCATTGTTATACCGACTGCTGAGAAAAATGGTAATTTATGTATTTACAGAGGCTACTTTAAGATTTTTTTCTATCGAGAAAAGTTTTTAGAATCGTGTTTTGGAAACAGCCACCTGGTCGAAAATATGATTAATTACAACTACATAGAATTTGGCAACAATACGAGCCATAGGCTTTAAGCAAAACAACCTTCATTGAGCTCAATTTGGCTCATGTCAGCGTCTTAAATCTAAATATATAAAACAAAGGTTCAGTTACGCACTGCTATGGTTTGTTGCCGGATAATTGTATAGGAAATGTCTGGATCGACACAAGAACAAGAAATCGGAATCCTATCGGAAAATGCCATAAATATAAGCAATGATTCCCTATTTATTCATCGTAAAGACTTTAATGTAGGTAACGTATCTTCAGGCCGGGTTCATTAAAATACCGCCAGGTCCAGATAATTATGTTAATTTTATTGGTGAAATGGAAAAAAAAAACATAGGTACCAAGATTATTTTAATAATGATCCGAGAATTCAAAATATTGGGAATTAAATATAAAAATAAAATTATAAATTAATTATCTTTTGGCATGCCATGCGAATGTTTTCCGATCAGTTATTTAAGGAATTTGTATATTATATTCAGACTGTATCACACGTTAAAAAGAAATAAGAAATATTTAAAGAAAATAAATTATTTAGGGTTAGCCATTTATAAACTAATTCAACTTTAGTATTGTCAAATTACACTAAACCTTATATTTTATACCTTTTTAAATACATGTTTTATTATGTAGGTAGGTACTTACCGTATTTTATTTTTACTCCCTATTTTTTTTTTGACTTGCAACAGGTGTCAGCCCTATCAGAATAGTTTAAAAGTTAAGAAGCTTGTACTCTGTAGGAATAGTTACTCATGTGCTATAATATCCTCCGAAATCTCTGCTCAGTAGTTTAGCCGCAAATGTGGAACCAAAACCACCAAACCTATGTTGGTACTAAATTAAAAATCACTGATAATCATCATGCACCGACTCAAAATTTGCATTTTATTTCGCGCTTTCTTTCACTTTAATTTTGCATAAGAAAAGCTAAGTCTAATTGAAACTTATCATTCTACGATTACTTTTTTAATAGATGGCAGATTAAGTTGGTTAGGTCTAGGTCTGTGGTAGGTGCCCGCGCCAATTTCACTTAGTTTGCAGATACTAAATTGAGAAATGTTAATCGAAAATATACCGACCTAAGTTAGGCTTTCGACAAAGTATTCTATAGTGTTCTTAACATTCAGTAAATAATATGGTTTCACTTTTTCGACGTTTAACATGTTGAAGTTATATCTGTTTAAGTTCAGTTTCAACTTTGTATTAGCCATTAACTCAAAAACTATGGGTTTACTGCAGGGATCACGTTTGGGTCTGCTCTTTCAATGTCTTAATTTGTGAAACCACCACCACTTTCACACCACATGATGATTCTGTAATGTTTTCTTAAATTTACACGAACACTATTCCTAGCAAAAAAAAACTCTAAAAAAATGCTAGTTAAATACGTAAATCCTTTTATTTCCACATCTTTCTGTCAAGATTCTGATGCTATCTGACGTCTAGGTACATCAAAAAATGCGCAAGTGGAGCTTAATATTACTACTATATACCTACTCGGTTCTGGGTTCGATTCCTGGTCGGATTTAGGTATCGATGTTTCTTCATTGGTTGTAAGGAGTAGGCCCCTTCCGGGCCGGGAAACGGGGGGAGCAGGCTAGAATCGGACTACCGAAGGCACGTTAATCCGTTGATCCCGTCTTCTGGCGAAGGTGAAAGTCGTAAGAACAATCGACGTCAGAGGCCTGTTAAAGGTGGTTTGAAAAACTCTTCACTAAACAATCCACTATGATTAATCATACGATAAGAAGAAGAAGCGTACTTATAAAGGTGTACCTCAGTGATCACGTCTAGGTCTAATCTATTTTATATAAATTAGTGTCTCAGAGCTTTTCCATCTAGCAAGAGATCGAGTGAGATATGCGGAGCTGACTGCCAACCTTCACTAGTTGGAGAGGCACCAAAAGAAGAAGATTAGTACTTGGTTAATATCTGCTATTACCTCATTATATCCTCTTGTTGTATCTTGATAGAGGCTTTTGTCCTGCAGTGGGATCATTACAGGCCGTCACATTAACATTAGCTTGTGCTGCATGCACCAG
Source organism: Anania crocealis (assembly GCA_949315895.1). Taxonomy (NCBI): domain Eukaryota; kingdom Metazoa; phylum Arthropoda; class Insecta; order Lepidoptera; family Crambidae; genus Anania; species Anania crocealis. The sequence goes on along the minus strand of OX438861.1, from coordinate 22,700,545 downwards.
GACGCAGACGGTCCGCGTGTCGCTGCAGAAGCTGCAGGCGCTGACGCTGCTGGGCGACGCGGCGGGCGCGGCCGACGAGCGCGGGGCCGAGGACGTGACGCTGCGGCCGCACGAGTGGCTCGCCGTCGACGACGCGCTGCTCAACAGCAACCACCGCGCCGAGTGGCTGGTCAGTACTCAGTACTATATCACTAACGAGTATGAATACTTTAAAGAACTGACCGGACTACAAAAATGCGATGATTTCAAAGTCAACCTGTATATTTGCTGTATTTTGATTTGTGATCAAAGCGGGCCAGTCTAGTTTAGCTAAAGCATCATATAAACCCTGGTCGGTTTCCCATTCAGATTCCCTTGTTCAATAGTATGTGGCGGGCTGATGATTACTCTGAAATGGTAAAAATTATCACTTTTCATTGGCCATCACTATGCAGCAGTTAAGAAATTCCCCAACGTTAGGTGGGCTACCTGCACTCGCAGTCGGTGCTGCTGCTGGCGCTGCTGCGGCTCGTGCAGCAGTACGCGCTGGAGCCGGCCCCCGCCAGCCCCGGTGCCCCTGAAGCCCCCGCCGCCCCCGGTGCCCCCCCCGGCGCCCCCGAGCCCCCGCGGGACATGCGGGCGCGGTGGCTCAGCGCCCACCGCGCCTACACCGCCAGGTCAGTACCGCATTTAAGTAGCGCCTTAAAATTTTGTCACTGCGTAACTTAAGCTAAACAAAGATGCTCTTGTACTGATACTCACGAGGCATTGATACATTTTAAAGTATCGTTACTTTCGTTCTTATTTTCTATCAAAAACAAATTATTATTTGCTACACAAAACTGTTAATCCATAATAAAGCAATTTTTAAATTTCAATGTAAAGTCTTTTAACCTGAAGGTTAGTTTAGAATTTTTTTTTTTCCTTTTGGGAAAGTTGTTTAGTATCATGATTGGGTACTTTAGCTTTGTTATTATCAGTTACTAATTTAACTTCACCTACAAGAGAATAAATAAACGTGGACAACACACAAACATTGTTTTGATCCTAAAGTGAGTAACTATGTAAAGTAATAATTTTGTGAAAATTAGAAACAACGAAGGTATTAGGGGTTAAAGTATGAAATTGCCGTTTTGTATGGACGAAATCGAGAAAAGTCATTTTTCCATACTAACAATTTTTTAGTTTTTTTAAAAACGCCTGAACCGTTTTCGATGCAATTAAAGGTGAAAGTTAGATGGTTATAAAGCTACGCATTATAGTAATTTAATTTCTGAAAATCAAAGTATATATAATACAAATATACTTAATTGAAGCAAGAAGGTCAGCTGACACATTGTAAGGGGTCTTTTCAACGCCTTACTTTGAAGTAATAGGCACTAGTATTGCATTTTTTTTTACTCACAAGTTACTTTATTTAGTTTTTGATACAATACAAAAAGAATTACACAATAATATGACTATACTTAAGAGCTATAAACAAAATAAAAAGTGGGAAAATAATTTCATACTTTAACCCCTATTATTACACACATTTAGACTCGCGAAAATGTAGTAAAACACTTTTTTCTATGTTGACCCATCCGAAAATTAAACAAAGGACCTCAAAGCAGGCGACACCAACAAAATTAGAAAGCACTAGTAGACATTTTTGATACGATACCGGTATCGAACGAAATGTCGTACTTTGAAATTGCAAGCTTGTGCGTGTTGCAGCGGGCGCGTGTCGTCGGTGGTGGTGCTGCAGCGGCGCTGGTGCGAGCTCAAGATACAGACGTGGGACGCCGCCCTCCGCAGGGCCCGCGGCATCCCGCCCCGCGCGCCCCCGCTGCCCCCCGCGCACGCGCTCGTCGCCAGCAGGTGAGCCCCGCCTCCGCCCCGCGCGCCCCCGCTGCCCCCCGCGCACGCGCTCGTCGCCAGCAGGTGAGCCCCGCCTCCGCCCCGCGCGCCCCCGCTGCCCCCCGCGCACGCGCTCGTCGCCAGCAGGTGAGCCCCGCCTCCGCCCCGCGCGCCCCCGCTGCCCCCCGCGCACGCGCTCGTCGCCAGCAGGTGAGCCCCGCCTCCGCCCCGCGCGCCCCCGCTGCCCCCCGCGCACGCGCTCGTCGCCAGCAGGTGAGCCCCGCCTCCGCCCCGCGCGCCCCCGCTGCCCCCCGCGCACGCGCTCGTCGCCAGCAGGTGAGCCCCGCCTCCGCCCCGCGCGCCCCCGCTGCCCCCCGCGCACGCGCTCGTCGCCAGCAGGTGAGCCCCGCCTCCGCCCCGCGCGCCCCCGCTGCCCCCCGCGCACGCGCTCGTCGCCAGCAGGTGAGCCCCGCCTCCGCCCCGCGCGCCCCCGCTGCCCCCCGCGCACGCGCTCGTCGCCAGCAGGTGAGCCCCGCCTCCGCCCCGCGCGCCCCCGCTGCCCCCCGCGCACGCGCTCGTCGCCAGCAGGTGAGCCCCGCCTCCGCCCCGCGCGCCCCCGCTGCCCCCCGCGCACGCGCTCGTCGCCAGCAGGTGAGCCCCGCCTCCGCCCCGCGCGCCCCCGCTGCCCCCCGCGCACGCGCTCGTCGCCAGCAGGTGAGCCCCGCCTCCGCCCCGCGCGCCCCCGCTGCCCCCCGCGCACGCGCTCGTCGCCAGCAGGTGAGCCCCGCCCCCGCCCCGCGCGCCCCCACTGCCCCCCGCGCACGCGCTCGTCGCCAGCAGGTGAGCAAGTCATTGCTTCAAACAAGATAATGTTTCCGAAGGACTAAGAGATACGTGATCTCTTTGTCGATCTCTATACTTTATTACAAAGACAAAAAACACTGACGAATCGATTGAGGCTATAGATGCATAAATAAACAAATGTGATATGTACAGAATTCAATAAAGCATTCGACCAATTTTCACACAGCCGCAAAACTATCGGACTTTGAGTTTGGTAGTCCACTGCTTTGCTCGGTCGGAGTCTTATTTGTATGATTGTTTCTTTTATGTTATGGTAAGTAATTTTACATCACGTTCTCTTGAAATAACATTTGGAGTACCACAGGGATTTAACGTAAGTCCTATTTTGGTTAACATCTTTATCGATGATTAAAATATTCATGTCACAATTTAAAATTTTCTAGAGTAATGTACACGTTCGACAATTTTATTTTGTTTCAGGATATTGACTCTGACTGATTAGTTTACAGTCTATGGTATGCAACTTAATTATGAAAAAGTTTACTATAAAAGAAGTTGAGAGTTATTTAAAATGAGAACACATACATGGGCGAGGGGACATGTTTAAGGTCGCCTCGTTTCAAGTGAAAATTTTTTAAGGGTCGGTTCAGCATAATAATTGAAAAAAGAATTTTTTTTTTCGAATATTACATACATGGGTAACACATTTAAATCAAGAAATAAAATTAAACAACCCGTTAAATATTCTGTGCAGCGCTCGACCTTGTCCTTATCCGATACACGTGCCGCGGCCAAAGAGCGGGAGAGACTGAGGCGTTGACCGTTGAGAGTAGACAGGATGCTCTTTAAAATAATTATTTCTTTTAATAGGAATAATAAAATGACAACTAGCCAGATTAAAAAAATATATTGATAGGGTTTAATTTTTCTGATATAATTAAAGATTCTGAATAAATATTTTCACTTCAAACGAGGTGACCTTATACACGGCAAGGCCAGCGGCGACCGAGATGTCTGCATATAACTCAAACGCAGTTTATTGCGTCCCTCCAGGTACCCCCACATACTGCGCGGGCCCGCGCCGCGCTGGGCCGCGCTGCGCGGCGCCGGGCTGCTCGTCGACGTCACCGTGAGTGTACACGCACACGCACACACACACGCACACACACACGCACACACGCACACGCACACACACACGCGCACACGCACACGCGCACACGCACGCGCACACGACACACGCACACGCACACACACACGCGCACACGCACACGCGCACACGCACGCGCACACGACACACGCACACGCACACACACACGCGCACACGCACACGCGCACACGCACGCGCACACGACACACGCACACGCACACACACACGCGCACACGCACACGCGCACACGCACGCGCACACGCGCACACGCACACACACACGCGCACGCGCACACGCACACACGCACACACCCACGCACACGCACACGCACACACGCACACGCACACACACACGCGCACACGCACGCGCACACGCTCACACGCACACACGCACACACCCACGCACACGCACACGCACACACGCACACACGCACACGCACACACACACGCGCACACGCACGCGCACACGCACACACGCACACACCCACGCACACGCACACGCACACACACACGCGCACACGCGCACACGCACGCGCACACGCTCACACGCACACACGCACACACCCACGCACACGCACACGCACACACGCACACGCACACACACGCACACACGCACACGCACACACCCACACGCACACGCACACACGCACACACGCACACGCGCACACGCACACACACACGCACACGCACACACACACACACGCACACACACACACACACACGCTCGCTGTCCGCCCACGCTCGCACCCGTGGCCGCACCTACACCCTATTTACAACCTTCGACCCCGCGACTCTAAGAGCGCTATTCAAAGATATCAACATACTTACAACTTACATTTTTTTTAATATCGTAAACTCATAAAAAACAAGGTACATGGTAGAAATCTCGAAATAACTAACTTACACTTACAATTGTTTCTCAATACTTTTTGAAGCTGCTAAGCTTTATACTTCCATGGTCACTATTACTAGAGTTGATTGATACGGGGTTTATACCATGTACCATAGTTTTTATCCCGTGATCATGGCGCTTGCAACAGTGCCGAAATATCGGGAACTCATAAAAACTAAGGTACATGGTATAAACCCCGTATCAATCAACTCTAGCTGCTAAGCTTTGCTTTAACACATATTCGAAAACATTATGTACGGTGGGGGTCTCCGACGCCTAACCACTTTCAAACGAAAATAGCGTGCAGTACTACAGAAAAACGGACGTCACTTCAAACAATAGGTGACGCGAGTTGCAAGCGATTTTGCTCTTAAAGGTGGTCAGGTGACGGAGAAGGCGATAATACAAGCGTAAGAACCTCGAATAATTTGTTAAAAAAAATGACGCACACAATTTTAATACCAGAAATAAATATAAACATGCCTAGAAATGTTTTGTAGACAGTGTAACAAATACACAGGACTAGAATTAAAAAAGAATACATAGGTAAAACTAAAAAGAACTTAAAATAAAGCACACATACAACTCCAGTATACACTGAAACTTTAAACTGGTACAGAATAAATAACACTGTATTTACTATTTTCGTATTAATTAAATAAAGGAAAAGCTATTTTTCCTAGTACATATAATAATACTAGCTGCTGCCCGCGACTTCGTCCGCGTAAATTTCTGTTATTATGATTGCGATTATTTTTGCCACAGTTTTCACTGATGCTTATATAACATCACGCTGCGACCACTGCGTGATGTCGTAAATAGCCTAAAGCCTTCCTTGATAAATGGACTATCCAACACAAAAATAATTTTTCAATTCGAACCAGTACTTCCCGAGATTAGCGCTTTCAAACAAACAAACTCTTCAGCTTTATGATATTAAGTATATATTACGTATTTAAAATAAAAATTGATATTGAATTGAATTTATTTAAACAAACAATTGTAGGCCTGCAGAATATCCAAATTAAATACAATATAATATTGATAAGAATGTCTAAATAAAATACAAATTTTGATATATTTTGGAAATGGCAATGTTTGTAAAGTCAAACCAACATCTCTACCTGCAATTAAAAGAAAAAAGCAGCAAAAGTATGAGAAATCCAAACAGGCTTATCTTAGACATCCTACCACACACAAAACGTTTTAACAAGAATGGTTATGCGATGTCTATAAAAATATTTAATAAATTACCCGACGAAATAAAACTATTACCATTTAACAAATTTAGAATAGTATTAAGAAATTGGTTAATGGAAAAGAGTTTTTATTCAATTGACGAGTTCTTTAAATTTATGATTATGCTTTAGGTAGGTACACCTACACATTACCTGTCAAAATAGAAACTGTGTTTAGTGAGGTACTCGTATTTAAGACATATTTTAAAATTAATTGATGACTTGACGACTAATTTGTATTAATTATGTAATGAATGTAAAATGACATCAAGAATCAATTATTGTTATTATTATTATTATTATTTAATTCGAAATTCAATTTTAATTCTTTAATTCAATGTTATTTAATTTATTTTGTGTGTAATTTGCATGCTATAAATGGAAATAGCTAAATAGATTTAAGGATCTTTGACGTATTTTTAACATCTACATTATGTACATACCCTATTTAATGGCAAATAAAGTATTATGTATTTTTGAGAATTTATTATTATTATACAGGATGAAATTTTAACCACTTTCCAAAATTTTTATATGCGGTCAGTATCGTATCTAGAGCCTATTTATGAAGTAAAAAATTTAAATTAAGTTGTCACCCGAAAATATTTTTCGCGATATAGTTTTCAATTTTTACTGTCCCAGACCTGTTAAGGTATAAAGGGAAACACAAAAACTTATGAATAGTATTGTAATAAATAAATGAGATGCACATCGCGTAAAAAAAGTGCTACTAGGATGCATTATCAATTTTATTTTATTTTTGGCGGACATTTTCAAAGTTCTTTATCTTCACATTTTTGTACTCGGCTATACCAAAAGAAAAAATACGTCATTTGTTTTTTGCCTCGTAGATTGATATATTAAAATTTGGAAAGTGGTTAAAATTTCACCCTGTATAGATAATTAATCAACCTATATATTATTACAGGAGGAGCAGGTGAAGGAATTCAAGGACTACGTGGAGCCGCTTCCACTGGCAGGTAATACACACATTAATATGTAAATGTGCTTGAATTTACATTTAAGACTACTGTAAGGTTCGGTGACGGACGATAAAAGAAACACTGCTTCTTATTCAAAGTTACATGATTTATTGATCGATTATAAGTGCTACAATACTATTTATAAGATTCAAGCATCTTACGTTACATACATATACTTATTAGCTATACTCACACCACCACACTACTCTTATCGTCAATTATCTACGAAGGCTTCGTATCAGGATGATATTTGACTAAGCAACTTTCCACAGATGACGACCTATTACTGCAAGAAACTAAAACTTGTGAAACTGTCGACGAGCCGCCGCCCGCCGCGCCGCCCGACGCCCGGGACAATATAAAGACGCAGGAAGTGGTCGCGCAACTAAAACGAGATGTCGAAGAACTCAGGAAACTAAATCAATTGCAGGATATGAACCTAAGACCTTTGATACATTCGTACGAGAACGATCTATCCGAAATGACTAATAAAATCAACAGCAAACCTGCAGATGAGAACTTATCGGCGCTGGAGGAAGTGGACCCGAAAGTGTCGTCTACTAGTATCATATTCGACAGCGATTCTGATGTGGAAAACGACAATTTCCACCAAAATGTTGTTGAAAAAGACAGCGATGAGGACTGTAAACTCATTGAGAGCAAAATCGAAACGTGCGAACTGAGCGACGAATCGGACGTAGTGTTCAAAGCTAAGAAATCTAATATCGGCGTTTGTTTCACCGTCTCTAATGGTATTGCAGAGAAACTTGGAGACGATTCAGTGATAAATGAATATAACACTATTATGGAAACTGACTCTGTTATAGGTAAGTTACTCTTATTTCATTTCATATTTTTAGGCAAACGTTACTTTAACTTAAGGTACAGATAAATCATGAAATATGAAATCAATAAAAAATTTCAGATCCTAAACTGAGAATGGTTCCAATCGTGCGTGTGGTGCGAATAGACGACAAAAACCAGGATGTTTCCAAAAGTTGCCAGGACGCCATCGAAGCTTTACAAGAAGATCTGGCAGGGTATTATATGTCTGAAGATGCAACCAGCAATAAAAGTGACATCGGAAAAGACAGCACAGCAAAAGACTTAAAGTCAAAGAGACCCGAAGTTGTTAACGATACATGTGAAGATGCCATTCTAGCTTTAAAAAAAGAATTGATAGACCAGACACTCGAAGACAAAGGTGAGGTCGAGGCGAGTGATCAGCCCCCGGCTAAGAGAAGGCAGGTGCGGGCGCGGGGCTACGCGGGGCCGCTGCGGGGGCCCGCGGGGGCCCTGCGCCGGCTCTGTACGCCCGTGTCTGTGGTTTTGGAGAAATTGCCGGAGGAGGTGTTGAAGAAGTGAGTATAGTTTTATTGCTTTAGTCATTTTAAATTGGGTTGTAATTTTAGTGAATTAAAATAATATACGGATTTAATTTATCATAAACAAGTCATTATTGGTATTATGGAATCGAAACTGAAGAAATCGTTGCATGCATTTGAGTATTCTGGGAGAATCTCAAAAATACCGAAAGGAACCGCAATTTTTATGTTTTTTTTTTTCAATTATTAGCTAGTATTTGTTTAAAAGGTAAAATCTTAATGACAAGTTGAATAGCAATAATTATATAAATTCGATATATCGATATTTTAGTTCGTGTATCTATTTCATGTAGTTATTTGCATGTTCTTACTTGTTAGTTTCGAATAAGCAGGTAATTAGCAAAACATCAGAATTACGCTACGGCATTAACCGGCCTTCAGCCTTGATCAGTATAGAGTTAAAGCATTTCATTGAGGAGCTCTCAGCCTGTAGCCTTAAATACCGGGTATCCAAAAATTAAAAAAAAAAACAAAAATGTAATCGTTTTTAGGGTTCCATACCCAAAGGGTAAAAACAGGACCCTATTACTAAGACTTCGCTGTATGTCCGTCTGTCCGTCGCTCTGTCACCAGGCTGTATCTCAAGAGCCGCGATAGCTAGACAGTTGAAATTTTCACAGATAGTGTATTTCTGTTGCTGCAATAACAACAAATACTAAAAACAACATAAAATAAATATTTAAGGGGGGCTCCAACAAACCCGTTTTTTTGGCCTTTTTGGTACGGAACCCTTCGTGCGCGAGTCCGACTTGCACTTGGCCGGTTTTTTAGATACTTTAACTGGTACCAAAAACCAGTAATAGTAATTAAATAATTAATTCATAATAATATTTATTCGTAATAACAGCTTTTAAAACTTGTCATTAACGTTAACAACTAGGTACATCAGTCAAAGACTGTACAGCAGATAGTAGCAATTAGTATTGCCGTTCGATAGTTGCCTCGAAAATCTATGTAGGCCTATCGATAGTATAGATGATTTGTGAACCTTAGCTCAGATTGGTATCAATATAGTGCAATACTATCGATAGTATCGTGACCTTTCCATCAATACTAACCATATTATCGTTATTATAAAGTTTTTTTAAAATATGTTTTTATCGAAAAATCTTTTGATATTGTGTTTCAATACTATTGGTAGAAGATAGATAATATTTATTTGCTATTAACATGCAAAGCTGTTACAATATCAAAATGAGTCCTCATGTTTAACCTACAGGTCATGTAGACGTGAAAAAAGACGCGTGGCACTCGGAGACTGCCGCGGTAAAGCTATTGCATAGCATTTTTTATCAACTTATGCAATTATAAAACTAAAAAGTATCACCGCTGTGCCCATCAAAGTGGGGGGTGTTAGGTTATTTTCGTTACGGAATTTCTGGATTCGGTCTCCACTCCTTCTAATTTTGACTTTTGTAATTGAATTTTTCTGTTATTTTGGCAGATATGGTTACCATGGCAACCATACTGTCAAAATCCTTATTTTCTTCTAAATTCTTTTAAATTTCGGAAATTCAAAATTGTTCGATCGTGCCTCGCCCCGAGTGTTAGGTTAGATTATTTTCGTTACGGAATTTCTGGATTCGGTCTCCACGCTCAAGGCCCGCGATAGAAGCTATGCAATAGCTTAAAAAATTAAACAACAAATGTCACAAACTTCATATAAATTATTTTTTCTTTGTCATCACTAATTCTAAAAATAAAAATACAATTGATCAAAAATTACAAAAAATATTGAAATTATAAATGTTACAAATAATAAATACAAAATGAAAAATGTCACATGTGAACAGAATAAATTCACTATAGAGACCGATCGATACTGTAGATAGCCTATCGTTACTATCGACAGCCTATCGATACTATTAGTATGACGTCAACTATCGATAGAATATCGAACGGCAACACTAGTAGCATTAGTACCTATCGGTGACTAACCCGTGCCTCGTACCCGCCGACAGCGCCCCGCCGACGAGCCCGGCGGCGGCCGTCGCGTGCGTCGCGCCGCAGCCACACGCAGGTATGCATGTTCCTTTAAAAACACACAGGATATTATAAGCGATCGAATTTTGTTTGTTAACATTTACTGATAAAACAGTTTACTTAACACAATGCACGTATAACATCACACACAGAGACACACACACGAGCGAGCGCTACATTTACATACTTTTAATACTTAGATACTATTATTTTATTTTGATTTTATAACTATAGTCCTTAAAATATAGCTTGATTAGAATGACAGTTCTCACTGAAGGAGACGATGTAACTTTGTACCAGCGTCACACAAGTGAATCACATTTGCAGACAAAAAAATATTGGTAACTGGCATGTTAAGAAAAAATTTTTATACGTTGCTGTATATATTAATCAATTTAATTATTTAAAATAGATATTTAAAGTTAAAATCATTAAAATAATCCAGTCACAACAATTACACCTAACTTGAAAAGACGTCTTTACAAGGTTACGTCATTTTTCATAATCGCTAGTGATAAGGTAAAATCGACAAATCGAAATCGACAGACTAACAGTATTTCAAAACCGAAGTAATGTAACATAAATGTTACAAATGATTAAATGAGCATTGCTTGATGCTTAGAACATCAAATTGCAATTATCAATAGTTGACGAAAAAATTTCAATTAGATTCTTTATGCGATAAAAAATTTCTAATTGATTTTCATGATTGTTACAATTATTCTCATAATGATCAAGACACTGACTTACTGTTAAATCTTAATATAGCTGATTTTCATTTTATTTTATATGCCTTATCTGTTTTTTTTTCGTTTGATCAGTCAAGTCAGTCCCATCACTAGTCACCTCAGTTTGACAGGTGTCATTCTAATCAAGCTAAATTTTATGGACTATAATGTCTTTAATATTAACTACAATTTTTTTTTAAGTCTATGTCTTTTGGTTGACACATGTCGATTCCCTACGGGACAGGCCTAACCTTAGTAGGAATCATCGCAAGTGTGTTAGATGCTGTTACTTATTGAGAAATAAATAAATAAAACATTAGCGTTTGTCCAGCCAGCGTAACTGTGAACGTATGCGCAGCGTAGACGCCGCGACAACGCAACGCATACGTTGCGTTATCTCCAAACCCGCACGCCCACACGCACGCAAATACTGTATTTCTGCCGCATTCTGTATTTCTGAAACCGCATACTGTTTTACCGATCGTTTGCACCTCAACGGATCTGGTTTATGCTCGTCTTCATATAACAGTAACACGAGAGTTATAAGATAACCTGATTAGAGTTTCCAAGACACATATTTCAAGCCTCTGAAGTGACTTATTTTGACGACTTTCATCTATAATAGAAAATAGTACCGACAACTCAACGTGCTTTCCGATGCACCTATAACCGACGCATACCTTCCAAACCCTAGCAAATTTACAAATTACCGTATCATTAATTTACTGACCTAGAATCGACTCCAGGACCTTTACATGCTAAGCCAACCACCACATCACTTGCCCAATCGTCGTTTCTCATGTTTCGGCGGTGGAGCTGACTTATCTTTATAATTGTATTCAGTAGAAGAAGCGTCGCCGCCGCCCAGCAGAGCTGAATCTTTCGAATCATCGGCCTCGAGTAAATCGGTGAGTCACTCCAAACACTTTTGCATTACAATCCCGGAATTTGTACACTTAAGAATTGACAGATTCAACTCGCTTCGATTGCCTTGTTGTAAAACTGATTAGTCATTCGTATCATTTGTCATCAGTCGCCGGATGCGGTGCTGCTTAGCCTCAGAACTGAGCCATATGACAATTGATTTCTGTTGTTTCTGGAATTACCCACATACACGGGGTTAGGGTACCTTATGTTGTTGAATTAAGTTAAGTGCGATTTTGCAAATGATAGAACCTGATGTGAATCTTCTCACATAATATTTGTAGATCCTAAGAAAGTTACGGTATTTAATTAAACCCGTTTAAAGACCCGTGAAAAGATTGATGAATGTGGAAGAAGCGAAAGATGTATGCCAGGATCGTAGTAAGTGGAAGGCCTTGGTCTCTGCCTACCCCGTTGGGAAGGAGGCGTGATAATATGTATAATATGTACGTTTAAAGATAACATTTTTAAACGGGTTTTATTAACTACCTTTTAGTAGGATTTTATACTGTATTTTGATTTATCTAAACTTTTCGAACGCTTTAAAGCTTTCGTGGTACGAGGAATGGGTAAGTTGCTAGTAGCATTTAAAATTCATATTTAAAACAATTTCAGTGCATAGCCTAAAATCAGATGCCTTACTCTGCAACACGAAGCCTGTATTTACGGATATATCTGTCTCTTTCATATACTTTAAGACATCGGTATGAGTGATAGGGACAGATGGATTCGAATATACGGACATTGTGTTGCTTGATAACTTATTTCGATGATCATTTGTTTGCTAACGGCCGGTCCTAATAACCTATCTATCTTCAGTTTTAGCATACCGGAGATAGAAAACAACTTTTGTCTTTGTTTCTCTGGACGGAAAAATCAGAGATAGAAACTGTTTCATATCTCTGAAATGTCAAAACTGGCGATAGATAGATTATTGGGACCGGCCGTAAATGGTCATCGCCTTCTCTCCCCCACTGACCAAGCTGCGATCGCCCGCCCGCCTGTCAATCGTAGCGATTATGGTACAATATCGATTTTGTAGATGAGGACTATGTCCAGCAGTGGTTTGATGTGGCCCGGTGGTGATGACGATTATGAATTGTATGAAACACTTATTTGTTTATACCGCAACGATCGCTACGCGGCAGAAACTTCCAGAGGTTGACGTCATGGTATTGTTGGTTAATTATTTGTGAATTAAGAATTACTGGTTTGATTTGACGACTAGGATGCGCCGCTGATAGAGGACTTCGGGCTGCTGACTCCACCACTTGTCGACGAAGGTAACTAATAACGACACACAGTCTTAATAAATAATAACAAAAATAAATACTTTGATCGAGGTTGTTAAAAATAATATTCACGCAGATATATTTAGTAGTTAATATTTCGAATACATATAGCTTCAAAGTATATGAAATTAATACATATAGCATAAACATAATTGCTTGCATATGCAAGATTGCGATATAGCCCAATATGTCAATCTTTAGAGTAACGCTGCACCTATACTGCAAAAAGTCAAATATCTGCTAAATATTCTATTTTTATTAATCGGCTAGAATTAAGTAGTTTTGTTTTAGTAACAGTACCTGACGCCAAGCTGTAGGTATTTTTTAATTTGTATCATTTTTTTTTTTAATTTTTCATGAAATACAGTAAAAAATATCTGATGACCCTGCTCTATAGTTTCAGACCAAGATGGCAACCTCTCGGAGTCGGAGCTCCAGATAGTACTGAATGACATAAAGGTATGTGAAATAAAATAGTTTTCGGAGCTTTAGATTCGATTTATTTATTTTAAGCAAGCTCTATTCCCCAAAATACATGACCTAGTTTGGGGACTACTAGTTAATCTGTTTAAAACTATTGCTTTATCTAATTTTGTGTATCTCAATTATTGTTATTGCATTTCTTTTCTAATTTAAACGATAAGTTATAGGTTAAACGTAATTCATAGACATAGCTTATAACGCCCCCTGCTGGGCACAGAAGATATTTACATTGCATTCGTACTGGACACCATCGTAAAGATCGCAGGGTATGAAAAAACGTCAAGCAAATGTACAACAATGAAAACAACAAATGAATGAATGAATACGAAGTGTCATTCATTCATTTGTTGTCTTTACCCATTTTGTGCACGTCGCGTTGTCATGTAGTAATTTCTTTAATTTAAGTTATTACCGTTTGTTGCTGAGTGTAGACTTATTGTACAACAGAGATATGATACCTAGTTCATGTCACAGTCAGTAACACCAGCTGCACACAACCTACCCGATAAATCAGATTGCTCTTATGTCGTCAGATACGAATGATGGCAAAAACGCATTTTGTCTGAATATGCAAGTTGACAGAAACGCAACTCTTCTAATTAATTATTAGGAAAACACGTAGTTTATCAAGTAAGCAACGTGACAGATGCGTATTTTAACAAAATATATGCTATTTGAATGAGAACTACTACAACTTTTGTTTTCACATTTTCGGATACATGTGTCAACAAATCAAAAATAAAAAAAACAAAAATGTATTTATTTTATCAACTGTAATCATTTTTTTTAAATATTTGCAGTTTTCTACTTGAAGGTTATCTGAGCGAGAAACAATTATTTACAAATATTTGACGAAATATGTACCTATTTGTCAAATTGCGTGATTTGCGCGCCTGTCTATTTGTTACTGCCAAGTTGCATGTTTGACAGGTAGTGAATCGGCAAGACTAGACCTTGTTTAACATAGATTTATTAAATCTATGTTGTTTAATGATCTGACTCTTTCCGAATAATCCAAATAACTTAGATGATATCCTAAGTGGGCCACGACCGGCCCGTACCACGAGCGAAGTAGTCTCACGAGGGTCAAATATGAATTATGATAATTTTGCTAATAATTTCCGTTAGTTAATATGGGCCTCGGCATCTACTCCACACTACTCGCACCGACACAGAGTGAGTAAGCGTAAAGTAGTTACTTCATGCAAGAAAAGCGCTTGCCCTCCTAAAATTACATACAGGTTTCTATGAAATTGGTCGATGGAACGCAGCGAATGCGACAATATTTTCTAAGGATGCCACGTGAAGTGGCGAAACGCGTTGACGTTTTTCTTATTGCTGGGTACGAGTGATCGCATTGGCTGTTCTGCATGCATTCTTATGGGAGAGTGGAAGGCTTTCTTGCTTGTAGCATATATGCAAGAAAGTGCTTGCTTAATCGATATCGGTGCGAATACTAAGGCCTGTGTGAAAGTTGTGAATTTCCGCAACGTAACGCCTGATTCTATGAATAGTATCACGTGTCTCTCTCGCAGAAGACGTACTCCGGCGGGGCCTCGGCGCGCGGCGCGGCGCCCCCCTGCTGCCTGGCGCGGCGCCAGCGCGTCTACAACGACGCGCGCCGCCGCCTCGCCGCCGCCGCCGGCCGCGCCGGGGCCTTCGTGGACCTCGACCTGCACGGGTGAGTGTAGCCTCGCCGCCGCCGCCGGCCGCGCCGGGGCCTTCGTGGACCTCGACCTGCACGGGTGAGTGTAGCCTCGCCGCCGCCGCCGGCCGCGCCGGGGCCTTCGTGGACCTCGACCTGCACGGGTGAGTGTAGCCTCGCCGCCGCCGCCGGCCGCGCCGGGGCCTTCGTGGACCTCGACCTGCACGGGTGAGTGTAGCCTCGCCGCCGCCGCCGGCCGCGCCGGGGCCTTCGTGGACCTCGACCTGCACGGGTGAGTGTAGCCTCGCCGCCGCCGCCGGCCGCGCCGGGGCCTTCGTGGACCTCGACCTGCACGGGTGAGTGTAGCCTCGCCGCCGCCGCCGGCCGCGCCGGGGCCTTCGTGGACCTCGACCTGCACGGGTGAGTGTAGCCTCGCCGCCGCCGCCGGCCGCGCCGGGGCCTTCGTGGACCTCGA
Source organism: Anania crocealis (assembly GCA_949315895.1). NCBI lineage: Eukaryota > Metazoa > Arthropoda > Insecta > Lepidoptera > Crambidae > Anania > Anania crocealis. The sequence continues at coordinate 22,684,749 of OX438861.1, read as the reverse complement.
CCTGCACGGGTGAGTGTAGCCTCGCCGCCGCCGCCGGCCGCGCCGGGGCCTTCGTGGACCTCGACCTGCACGGGTGAGTGTAGCCTCGCCGCCGCCGCCGG
>OX438861.1:22484648-22677148 GCA_949315895.1 Anania crocealis | reverse complement strand
AGGGCATAAGCCTCCGTTATTGAATTCACGTTGCCGTAGCAATGAGCAAATGCGGGTTGGTGATCACAAACCTGAGCAATTTTCGATAATTAGACACTTTTGTTTCCTGACCCGATGATTGAACCCGGGACCTCGAAACCATGGCCCACTATTTAAACCACTAGACTAACTGGTACTGGCTACTCATACTGCTTTGATCTTAAAACAAACAAAATCTTAAAGCACTTGTTTTTTTAAACCAGAAAAATCAATAATGCTACAATACATATTATCACGCCTCCTTCCCAACGGGGTAGGCAGAGACCAAGGCCTTCCACTTACTACGATCCTGGCATACATCTTTCGCTTCTTCCACATTCATCAATCTTTTCATGCATGCTCGTCGGTTTAGAGTACTCAAGAACTCAATGCCACAAGAAATCAGAATTACAGAATCATCTTATTCTGTCTTTTGTACTAAAGTATTAAGAAGTTTTTCTCTACGAATTAATATTATCTTTTATATGTTTCACATTGTATAAGAATTACCTACTTTACTTGATAATAATTATTATATAATTCATGCTACATTTTGTCAGAAAATTGTTTGCTTTTTAAATAAAGTTTAGAGAAACTTTGATTTAATAAAAAATAAATTATTTCAGGACGAGACTCCGTCAGATAAAACCGGTACGTACCATCATTATTTACCACGCCCAGGCATTTACCTAATAGGCCCAAAATAGCGTTAATCTTTTTCTAATCCTAACATATTTCAATACATTGGATCATCTTCTAAGATGAAGAACCATGCCTTAACCCAACCTAAAAGGAGATTTGTTTTTATTAACAAAGAATCTTTTATTGCTGTATTAGAGTTACAGTATAATTAGTTATCTTTATTAGTTATAAGTTAAATAATTCAGGAATCAATAGCTATTACATACTAACGTATTTACTTACATTGCGTTCCAGTTTTGCGTAACGTGAGAACTTCGGTAATTGGAAATTCCATTCGCATTTGTGACAAATTCTGTTGCTGTACCTGTGTGAAATGAAATTGCATATCAATATAGTTTTAATAAATAAATAAAAAATGGCTAGAATTATTAATGATTATCATAATATTCTTTTTCTCTCATTAAACGTATAACGCTATAACAATAGAAATCGAGCTGTTTTTTGCGCTTCTTCTTTTCGCCACTAGCCCATAACTGTCATAATCATCTGAACTACTCGTATCATCCGTGGATGGATAAAAGTTACGATAATCAGAATCAGCCATTTTGGATCATATGTTTTAGGGTGACGATATAAAATGTAATAACAAGATAGGTACACAGTTTATATAAAAATGAACTAGTTATCTAGGCGTCATACCGTAATGCGTATGTAATTCTTTGACATAAAGATGAATGTAAATAAAGTGAAATAATTCCCAATTGTTCAATGAGTACATCATTTAGTTAGCACGCATTTCTGCCTCTATTCTCCTTAAAATATAGCTTGATTAGAATGACACCTGTCAAACTGAGGAAACTGGTGCTGGGACTAAATCGACTGATCAAATGGAAAAAACCAGTTTAGGCGAATAAACTAAAACAAAAGTTAGGTAATAAAGATTAAACAATGAGTAAGTATCGTGATTATCATCAGATTCAATGGAACAATCATAAACCTCAACTGTAAATTCGTTATTGCATATGGATTCGAATAAATCTGAACTTTTTTTGTAAACAAATATTTATTGAAAGGAGTTGTCCCAAATTGTATAGAGGCTAGGCCCAGAACCTGTACACATTGCCAAAAGTTAGGGCAATATACCTACAACACTTTGTTATTATCCAAATTCTTTAAAATGGCTTCGTTTAATGGCTCAAACAAAAATGAAACTTATTAGAATAGCAATACTAAACAACAAAAACTATCATGGCGGAAGATGACACTTTGATGACATCTATCAGTATTGACAATTTTAAAATCGCTTAATTAGTTAACTCGATTTAAACAAGTGATATTGTTTGCTTACTTGTGCTTGTTGTATTAATAACAAACAAAACAACGAGTTTTAACTTATGTAATGCCTAAAGGATATATACTCGTATTTGCGAAAGATATAATATTAGCTTTTCACGCGAGATTATGACGAGTGACAAAATCTTGAAAAGAACGGTTATGTCAAATATTGACAAAATAAATCTGACAGCTACTGACATTTCAGAGTTTATGGTTATCTTTTTTTTTCGTCAAAAGCCATCTTGTATGCTTGATTGAGAGGGATATTTATTAGATTGTATTTATTTTTGAGCCGCTAAATTATACGTTTTAAACAGTTATTTGTATTTTTCCTAAAGTCAGTAGATTTTTCTTTATTTTTTAGAATACAATGTCTGGGCCTGTTACGGGACATCTCTTTTGATGTCCTTGGCATTTACCAATGCTTATTAATATATTTGTAACATGTGTATGACATTATATCGATTCTGAATTATCATAATAGTCATTCGATTTAGGTTTCTCTATTTTACCTCATCAATAGTAATTGTGAATTATCACGTAACCTTGTAAGGACGTCTTTTAAAGATAAATTAAAAATTTGTGACTGGATTATTATGAATTTTTTGAGTTTTAATTATTATTTTATAGTAATTTTGATCTGAATGTCCAGCAGTGTATAAAAAATATTTTTAACATACAAGATCCCAATAATTTTTCGTGTGCAAATGTGTATCACTTGTATGACGTTTGGCACAAAGTAACATCGCTTCTGTCAGTGATACCTGTCATTCGCATCAAACTATATTTTAAGGACTATAATATTATAGTCCTTTAAATATAGCTTCATTCGAATGACAGTTCTCACTGAAAGAGACGACGTAACTTTGTACCAGCGTCACACAGTGCGAGTCGAGTCAGTGCCATCACTGGTCACCTCAGTTTGACAGGTGTCATTCTAATCAAGCTATATTTTATTGACTATAGTTCTTCTTATTTTTCAACAATGCCTTGTCGCACAGAAGAAGCCAAGGGCGCCGCCCCCGCCCCCGCCCCCGCCCCCGCCCCGCGCGGCGCCGCGTCCAGCGACGAGGAGCGGCTCGTCATCGCCGACCCGCCGCCGCAGGTGAGCCCCTACTCGTACAGCTGCAGCCTGCGGCACCGGGACCAGTTCCACAATCTTGATTGGCGGTGACGAAGTGACGAAGTGCCGGTACTCCCGGTTCCTCGTGATATAATTCAAAATTATCATACGACTAGAAACAGAAGACGAAAGTTGCACCTACCCATTTGTTTTATCATCTGTATATATACCTACAGGATGAAATTTTCTCTCTCATGAGAATCTCATTTATTCATTACAATACTATTTATACGTTTTTGATTTACCCTTTACACCTTATCAAGCCTAGGACCGTAAAAATTGAAAACTAAATTGCGAAAAATACTTATTGTCTTTTCGGGTGATAGCTTGATTTACATTTTTTTACTTCATAAATGGGCTCTAAATACGATACCGTACGCCTATAAAAATTTTAGAAAATGGTTAAAATTTCACCCTGTAGGTGTGTTTTACTGAGTTTTTACAAGGGTAGTATGGGCTAACTACGCCAAAAGATCTCTGAATGCCCTACGTATTCAATATAATAACATCTTCAGGATGTTGTTGGGACTGCCACGCCACTGCAGCCCATCTGGGATGTTTGCGCAACACAATACCGACGGCTTCCACGCCGTCATTTGGAAAAAGATAGCATCCTTATGCTTATTAAAGCAGATTGCGTGCCAATCAAACAGCATTCTTAAGACGGTGGCTGACAGGTACATATTATTATCGCCTACTTATATGGAAATGTAATGTGGCAACCGGGAGACGGAGTAAAAGAACTGTTAGGCGCAACGTATAGATTTAATGTGTCTTAATAAATTGCTATCCTAAGCTTATATACTACTTGAGTACATAGTGCGGGGTGAGGTGTTACATACACTACACCTCCCCCGTTTTTTTTAATAATAATAATAATTTTATTTTTTATTTTTATATCAAATATCCATTACTGAGATTTGAAAAAAAAATCAGGTAGGTACTGATTGTTGAAAATAAATCAAACAAAAACAGTAAGACTTAAATGAACTAACAGTAAATTTGGATAACGAGCTCAAATAAAACATTTAAAATTTTCTTTTAAAACATTTGGCAGAAACTAAGATCATGAAAGGTAATATGATTTTACAAAATTACACAAACTATTAAATTTTTTGAAAATGACTATTCAAATTTGCATTAAATAAAGCTTAAGACTAAAAAGATTTATCTAAAACACAAATTATAAAAAAAAATATTAAAAAAAATAATCTGCGTCAAATTGACAGTAATGTATATTTAAAACATTTTAATTAATATTTTTATTTAAGACCTAGGTAAGTGTACTAACTAAAACGGGCTTAAACATCATTTAAATAGAGATGTTTGAATGCAACTTGTACAAAATTCAAACGTTAAAGATATTAAAAATATATATAGGTTACTACTATAGTTGTATTAATTAATTTGTATAAGTTAACAAAATATTTGTCACAATAATAGAATTTCTGTAATACGGACTTGATATGATATTTAACTGCACTTTTTATCTTATTGCTATGTAGTCAATATGTACCTTTCTAAATAACTCCAATTTTTATAATACTCCATGTTAATTTTAAATCATTTCTTAATCGTTTAAATTATTACAATCACGAATAATACTTTCCTTCAATACATACTCTACAGTAGAAACAACACACATATACTTTACTTAACTATGGTCATAATTATTTGACTCATAATAATGGTACTTATAACCTCTTAGGTATTTTATTTGGGCTAGCCAGTCCCTTATTTACTTTATCAACATTTATTTAGGTACAGTATTTTATTTATTTGTCGACATTAACGTCATACATTAGACTTTCAGTCCTAAGCTTGTATACCTACAGCTTTTTTATATATACTGTACCTTGTACCATTTATTCACAGCGTATGGTTCAACATTTAAGGTTACCTATATGACCTCCAACTGTTTTCACAGAGAAATCTCGTTTGCACTATGATCAAACTGAAGGATGAGAACCTATACCTACTCTCTTTAGTGTGTGTTCTACGTGTATTATTCATACTTATTTCAAATACCTATACAAACAAAACAAAACATAATCTAATTCACAATACCAATTTAAATCCTTCAGAAGAATAGTTTACGCCTAATTGGGTGATCAATCCAACTAGGTTGATAAAATATTTAAGTGAAGTCTTCCCATCTATTAAAATAATAACGTTTCAACTACTCGTATAACAAACCAACATTCACTGATTATATCCTGATTACATACAACATTGAAAAACTCATCTATCAAATCAATTAAAGATTAACGTCCAAAGAATATTAATTTCTCCAATATGACCTCATTACAAAATCTATTCATAGCATAATATTACTACTTTCAATTAAGACTTTCTACTGAAAAATAATACCATTTCAACCTTATTTTTAATCCATAACAAAAGCATCAAACAAAAAACTTCAAATAAAAAATACAAAAACCATTACCATAGGTCCGTTAATTGACTACATTCGTATTAAATCATCTTTTGGAGACATCAAGTGAACTATGTTTTCATTCAACTACTTTTTAATCTTATACATATTCAACTTCTTTAAACAAAGACATTATCATAAACAATATAATTATCTAAAACATTCTTGAAACAATATCGGATTTGGTACGAGTACATCATCAATTTTCTTATAAGGAATCGTTCAACATTTCGCAACATAAAACTTAACAAACAAAATTAATGCTGATACATAGACATTCTTGTGTTCCTAATAAGGTGTGATACACTGACTAAGTCTCTATCCTAATGTACCTGAGTTGTGAAACAATCGGTTTTATAAACTCTGTAGCAACTAAGCAAATATAAGTATATCTTTATCTTCAGAAAATCAGTTAAAAATCAAAATCAAAATCAATTTCAACATTTTTACCTACGAACACAGAAACTAATGAACATTTTGTAACTCAAATGAGAAACATATTGAATTATTGAAAAGCGTAAAGCATAAAACAAGAAAAAATAACAATATTACTTAACACTTTCCAATCTAGGTTTTTTAAATCAACAGAACCTGAATACTTTTCATTATACGAATGATTATACATAGTTGATAATGCACAATTTAAATTAAATTACGATTTACGATACATTTGACCAATTAGATTTGAGGCTTCTTGAAGAAATAAAATATTAATAAATATAAAGAAAATTAATGAAGTAAAACTGTGAAAATATATTATTTTGTCCCGTATAGTTAACACTTATTTTAATTAATTAAAGTTTATATAGGCATACTACATATTTACGTTATATAGGTATTTAGTATTTAAAAAGATTACATAGAAAAAATAATGTTACGCCTTAATAAAACTAAAACCTTTTCATTTCATTTACCACCAACGGCTTCAATCTTTCCTTGACTCTAACTACTCCCTGCTGCCATGTATTTACCCACTTCTTTCCATCACGACTCGAACACTCCCTGCTGCTAGCAATAGTTCAGCCCTTCGGACACCATCATCTCCCAGCCGCCAGCAAAATCCATGTCCTGTCATCTCCCATGTTCATTCTTCTTTAAATCGTAGGACTACAGCTTAATCCGGTTTATTATAATTTGTCCGATGTAATGTTAATAATTTTTATCTTACTTGAAAGTAGTACACGCACTTCATTCTTATTAAGTCTTTCACTTTTAATTCACTTTCAATGTTAATAATTTGAAATATCAGAGTTCCATGTTTTATACCACAAATATTTTATGCTATTTTAACTGCGCAGCACTGCCCAGAAGGCAGCACTGGCAGGGTCGCCATGTAATGTGGCAACCGGGAGACGGAGTAAAAGAACTGTTAGGCGCAACGTATAGATTTAATGTGTCTTAATAAATGGCTATCCCTAAGCTTATATACTAATTGAGTACATAGTGCGGGGTGAGGTGTTACATACACTACAGAAATATGAAACGGAGGGTATTAAAATGAGAGCTCATTTTTAGAATTTCTATTTTAATCACCCTTGTTAACAATTTTTTATTATTTCCATAAATTTAACGTTAATTTTCATGAGTCATTATTTTAATCCGATATGAACTGTATCATCAAAAATTGAACAAAATATAAAAGTTTGACCTAGCTATTATATTTGTTGGCGACACTGATCTAGAAGCGCGCGCCCGAAAAATTTGAAATCATAGTAGTCAATTACAGTAATTTTATGGCACCGAGAGAACCGGGATTATCGTGTTTGTACCGGTATCCTAGTAATTTCAGAACTGGGAATTCCAGGAAGCAGGCCTTTCGGACGTCACCGTTTGGACCATATAATAAATATAATATGAGCCAGCGTAAACGAGACACGCTACGACTTGCTTGTTAATGCTTCTGTTGTCTCAACTGCAAGACAAGACCGCACATAGTATCGCATTTTAGTAACGGTAAACACAACCTTTAGATTTCTGTTGTTGTTTTTGACGTGACAACGTCTTAAATTAGGTTGCGGCTGGGAGTCACTTATGAAAAAGTGTAACGCTCGGTAACGTTACGATGAGTCACCGAACGAGAGAGAGGCCCGCCGAATGCCTTGCGTCTCTCTCCCACTCAACTATGATCGGTCTGCCGCGCGCGCAGCACTAGAGAATTAGGCGCATTGAATCGGCGCATGCTTGTGTCTCTGTCTTTGTCTTTCTCGAACGTTCTTGGCGTTGGAAAAACAAGAAAGCGTCATAATACAAGTTCACACGTGTGGTTAAAGTATCGTCAGCTGTGTCTGTAGTGAAAATGTGGAGTGCTTAGATTTTCTATAGTTAAAATTTGTGCAATTCTTATTTTCATTCAATTCCTTGTTCCTATTGTGCAATTTAATTATATTCATATCAATAAATATTCTACCGAGAAAAAGACGTTGTCACGTAAAATCTTCGCCCGTAAAACCGACTTTACAGGCAACCATTTTTTTTTACACTTATGGTCTTTCGTTCTTAATTTTGGCAGCAAATACATTATTATTTATAAATACATTCACATTTTTATCTATTTCACCATGAAAACGTTTTTACATTAATTCAAAACAAAAAAAAAAAAACATGTTACAAATTTCGCCGAAGTTAATATTGCTTCGTTATATTCCCTTGAAATAATATGCATTGCGATTATTATAATTTTGGGTTTAGTAAACTCTAATAAAACAACATTACTGCCAACAGCAACCGAAACGCAAGAGGCCGAATAAGAAAAAACGAAAAAAATCCTTTGAACCTGAACCAGACACAGCTAAGAAAGTACAGAAAACTAAAACCGCAGATGACGAGAGTGACGATGAGAGACAGAAGAGGGAAGATTACAACGAGTGGATGCGGCAGAAGAACTCGCACCGGCGTTTCTTCGCGCCGCCCGGCAGCGGCGACACCGTCGTCTACCTCTCCAAGAAGAAAGACGTCGTCGTCTTGCGCAAGGGCAGCATCGCGAACCGCTCAGATGATCACACGTACGCCAATGTAGACCCGAATGAGCTGATAGTCACGAAACTAGCCGCGTCTGAGGCCGCCCCCGCCGCGAATCAAAACGAGCCCACTTTAGATCTAGACAATCGTCCCAGTGCTCAAGATCCAAACATAAATACGAGTGTAACTTCTAACATTGCATATATTGTAACAAATGCCCCTATTAAAACAGATCAAACCGATTCTCATCAGCAAAACGCTTCAGCTGTCTTCCAAACTAAAGAACAGCCCGGCTGCGAGAGAATTCCTAATTTGATACCAATAGTGATGCAATCCAAGAATAGCTTACAAGGCAATAATCAAGTGGCCAGTCAGAACCTTGTGTCGTCTGAACCTAACAAAAGCGAAGTCCTTTCGCAGGTGTTCGTCACCCAGCAAAGCAATTCGACCACACCGCTCGATAACCACCACACGATGAACTACTTCATGATATACCAGCAGCCGTCGCCCGCGACCGGCGTCCCGACCCCGTCCATGGCCATCGTGCCCGTCGCGATCCGCGTGCCCCTCGACCAGCCCACACAGAACGTAGATCTTCAAGCGACGAGTGAAAAGAAAACTATTTTCCAAGAGATGTTCAGACAGAAGATGGTGCAGAATCTGTCGCTACTGTCGGGCGGAGGGGTCACGGAGGACCACATCAAGCAGTCGGGGTCGGAGGTGACGTCGCCGCGGATCTTCGACGACGTGCCGGACGGGCCGGGAAACCGCAACGTCTACGACGGCTTGCCGTTCGCCTTCCCGACCATAACCACGATGGAATCCTCCTTACCTACGATGGCTTGTTTGCCGGCAATGTCCTGCGGCCTACCGACGATAGCTTGCAACGTACCGACTATGGCCACGTCTCTACCGATACTGGCCACTAGTATGCCGATGCTGGCCCCGTCGGTGCCCATAGTGACCAACAACTTCTCCGTCGTGGCCCCGCTGTCGATGACGTCCTCCAATGTGCCGATAGTGACCTCAGTGCCGATAGTGACCTCCGTGCCCGTGGAGGCCCCGCTGCCCAAGATCACGAGCGTGACGAGCCTGGCGCCGCCCCGGGGGCGGGGGCGGGGGCGGGGGCAGGGGGAGGGGGAGGGGGAGGTGACGGACGACGAGGACGACTGCGTCATCACGTCGCCGCCGCCGCTCGTCTACATCAAACCTGGTTCGGAGAACGGTAAGTCAAGTATATCAACTCACTACTGAAAGTAGAACTCCGTAATAAGATAATTTTGCCCTTTCCTTGATCGTGGGTTGTTCCAGACATACCCGGGTACCGCGTGGGGTTCAAAGCGTTAATCGTATAGCTTGGCAGGCGGGTTGGCGATCGCAATTTGGTCAGTGGAAGATAAGATACTTTTCAATTTAATAGAAATTTACTAAAGCTAAAGAACATTAGTTATAATTTTATAAAAAAAAATCACGATAAGTTAAGTTAAGTAAACAGTTTTGTCTTAAATGTGTTCACGAGTAAGTCTGCCACAACATTTTGTATTTTATTGAACATTTTAATAGCCATAAAAGAGAAAGTATCGCTCACCCGAATTCTTCCACACGGATGAAGGTCAATAAAATCAGATGTTTTATCCTCATTTGATAGAATCCTCTACGAGACCCCTGTCAAGAAATTTAATTATGGTTTCTAACTGGGTAGTTGCTAACGCAGAATTAATGATGCTGATGTTCTGCCATTAACACCAGCTTTTGCTGATGCTGATATCTCAACATACCTGGCTTCTATCATCCAACAATATCGTCCCTTCAGACAACAACAGATACGCGGCCACCAGGGCGCTGAGCGTGAGGGCGGACCAGCTGTGCCGCCCCTGGGCGCCGCGACACATCTCCGAGTTCCTGCGCGACGGCACGCCCTTCGCCCTGCTGCGTGTAGCCCACGCCCAGCTGTGGGCGCTGCCCAGCGGCCACCTGGTGCTCAGCGACGCCGCCTCCGTCGGCAAGGCCTGCAGGTGAGCCAGCCCACGCCCAGCTGTGGGCGCCAGCAGCAGCTTGGCGACGTACGTAAGCTGACGTACGCTGAACATACAGTGACGATTAATCTCTCGTCGTCATCATTACCTCCGCTAATAACTCTACACACACAGATTAGCTTATTACTGATTCTATCATGCAGGGAAATACCAATCACCGGGCACATAATTGCATAATAAAGTTCCGGCTTTTTTTGGTTTATCTTGAAAATAAATTGAAACTGCGACTGTAGCAGAAAATGCCATCTGTAGTTAATTACAAAAATTAGAAATCTACTTGTTCTGTTTGACAGAAGTTAAAGAAAGTAATAAAACTAGGCATTTATATGCTTATACCTAGGTTAATATATATACGCAGATGATTTAAAGTCTTACTCAACCATAAAAAACTTAGAGGATGCCGTATTGTTTCAACAAGATCTAGACAGATTAAGTACATACTGTAGCAAGAATAAGCTACAGCTAAGTATTGCCAAATGTCATTATATAAATTATACAAAAAAGATAAACATCATCCACTTTAACTACAACCTATGTAATATACCCTTAACCAGAGTATCTGACGTGAAAGACTTAGGGATTCAATTGGACTCTAAACTACAATTGAACATACACATTAGTAACATTATCAGAAAGGCTTATAAGATGTTTGGCTTTGTAATAAGGGCATCCGCCGATTTCAGACGTCCCGCTATTTACTTGTATTTATATAAAACTCTAATTCGAACTCAACTTGAATATGCTGTACCTATATGGGATCCCTATTATAAGAAATATGTAGGAGAGATTGAGAAGGTTCAGAATAAATTTTTACGTACTATGCATTATAGATGCCATAAAACTTATTGTTCACGTGACCTACTGCTAACCAAGTACAATGTTATGTCACTTGAAGTCAGACGTAAATATTTAGAAGCAATAACCTTGTATAAAATAGTCAATTATAAGGTGGACTGCATGGAACTAACCTGTAGCCTATGCTTTGTTGTTCCTAGGAGGGCTCAGGTACGGGCACTACGTAAATATGGCCTATTTGCTGTCAACACGTGTCGCACAAACTCGGGCTGGCGTGCTCCTATACGGCGGATGATGCGGTCTTACAATGACAACTTTAATGTTATTAGTACGAGTAATATTTTTTTTTATTTTATTTATTTCAACTCTTACAACTATTTTTACAGGACTTAGCCTAATACAATAGTGTAACTTATTCTATTTTTGGTAACTAATTACAAAAAGTCCGAGTCTTGTAAATTCATTCAGAGAACAAGAAAACAAGTCAATTTTCTCCGCTATTTGGTTAAGAGTGTTCAATGCGCGCGTCACCGGCGCCTTACCAAGCAGACCCGTGCGGGCGCGCGGCACGGCCAGTAGCGGCGGCCGGCGGCGGCGCCACACATATCTGTCCGGGACACACAGGTTAACAACTCTCAACAACTGAATGTTGTCTACCTTTCCTCTAATCAATCTGAACAAATATGATACCAGAGACAACTCTCTCCGCACTCGTAGCTCGTTATACCCCACCATACCCAATACGAACAAATTAGGATACATGAGAGGATAAAACGGATATACCCCATACTTCCTCAAATACACATACCTCGTATATTTGTTTTGAATTCGCTCCAACATAAGACTATATTTAGCCTCATGTGGAGCCCAGACGACTGCATTGCATTCGAGGTTGCTTCTCACCGACGCGTTGTACAGTGCGATGATCGCTCCGATGTTTGTAAAACCAGATGATCGACGAAGTATGAATCCTAGATTTCTGTAGGCTTTCTTACAAACATTGACAATATGATTCCGAAAATTAAGGTCAGAAGTAAATGTTACTCCTAAATCTTTTACTTCCGTTACTCGTTTTAATTTTACCGTGTCAACCTCGTAATCATAACGGATGGCATTATGCGCTCGAGTAAAAGTAAGGGTCACACATTTAGATGTATTGAACAATAATTTATTTTCCTTACTCCATGAAACCAGCCGATCCATATCTCTTTGAAATGTCTCGCAATCTGCAAGAGTGGTTATTGGTGAAAACAATTTTAAATCGTCAGCGAATAGCAAGCAGCCAGAGCTTCTGATGACCTGCGGCAAGTCATTGACCATGATGATAAATTCAAGCGGACCAAGGTTACTTCCCTGGCTCACTCCTGACCTGACAAAGTATGGATCTGACTTATATCCGGCGTACTCCACATACTGACGTCTATTACTCATGTAGCTTGCCAAAAACCTTAGTAGGTGGGGAGTACACCCGAAGCCAGCTAGTTTCCTGAGCAGGATGTCGTTATCAACGACATCGAAAGCCTTCCGGAAATCAAAGTACGCGACGTCTACTTGGCCCCCACCGTCCACCACCGGTACAATCTCAGACATGTAGTTCAGCAAGTTGCTAGTTGTGCTGCAACCAGGCCGAAAACCGTGTTGTGCCTCTGACAGCTGAGCGCGTATTTGATTGTACATTGTTTTTTGTATGGCGGATTCAAAAGCTTTGGCGGGAGTCGACAACACTGCCACAGGTCGATACCCATCGACGCCTTCTCCCCCACCTCCTTTCGGTACGGGGACAACTCGAGTTGTTTTCCATATCTCCGGAAAGACTTCTTTTTCTAAGCACTGGTTGTATATGTGCAACAATGGCTCGGCAAGAATGAACCGACAGTCCCTAAAGATAAAAGCAGGTATACCGTCAGGTCCGGCAGAACGCTTCGGCTTGAGCTTAGCGAGCGCTCTTTCCACCTCGGCCAGTTGCAGTCTATCAAGATGTACTCGCGCTGCTGCGTTCTCACTGCCCGCTGCCGCCACAGCTGCGCTCACGTTGAGCTCTGCTGGGACTGTGCTATAAACAGATTGGAAGAACTCTGCGAACTCCTTTGCACACTGTTTTGCTTCTAATACAACCCCATCCTTAGATATTTTTCGAGTGTTTCCGTTTTTTGTTTTAGAACCTACATAGTTCCAAAAAGCCTTTGGATCCTCTACTAAATGTCTTTGAATTCGATCCTGATATTGAGAATGGGCTTTTTGGATCATGATTTTTACCCGAGCTCTCGACTTAGTGAATGCCTCATAATCCTCTATCGATTTGTTCGCCTTGTATCTCTTATGAAGAGTAGCCTTTGTTTTAATGTCGCGAATTAATTCAGCATTGTACCATTCGGGGTAATTGTACCTCGAATTTACAAGCTTTTGTTTTTTGCTTGGAACACAATTGTCAATAACGTTATTAATATTAGTGTAGAAAACGGATAGACAGACTTCTGCATTATTTAATTCATACAACGGTGCCCAGTCTATGGAAGCCAAATTTGTATAGAGTAATGGATAGTTAGCCTTAACAAAATTCCATCCGCCGGTGTTGTCACTACCCACTCTCACCTGTTGTTGTCGAGATGGACTCGGCGCCGGCGCTGTCCCGCTCCTCACTTCTACCGAAATCTCAAGTGGCGGATGGTATGCGTCGACTGGAACCAACGATTCTGACGCGGCACGCACATTCACACACCCATCCAAGGACGTCAAAACTAAATCCAATTGATGGTTATTGCAATTAACTACTTCATTTCTCTGAATGAATCCACAGTACTTCTGAAAGCATTCATAATAACTTCTTACATTTGAGGTGCAAGAACACAAATTAAAATCACCTATTACTACTACTTTACTATATTTGACACATAACTGTTCTATAATTCTAAATAAAATCATATAATTACATTCGTTACTTTTCGGTGGGATGTAAACAACGCAACACAAAAATAATAGCCTATCGTACAAATATACACTCGCACAAACCAGTTCGAACACCTGATCGTTGACGCTGACGTCACCCGTAGGTACTTTCCGCAGTTCTAGTCGCGGTGTGGCCACGAGAAGTGCTCCGCCCAGCTTACGCCCGTCCATTCGATCACTGCGGATTATATTATAGCCTGATGGGATTATTTCAGCGTCTTTGATGGATTCATTGCAGCCCGTTTCCGTAATCGCAAATAAATCTGCATTTGAAGACGCCACCCCTGCACAAAATTGTTCTAATTTTGTCCGAAGACCCCTTACGTTCTGGTAGTACACCTCAACTGATTTGTGTGACCGTTTCCTTTGCGTTGTTGTTGGGTCTACGAAACCACACCCACTCGCTGAATTCAACGTTAATCGGCCAAACTTCCGGTGCGCATAGTTTTGCGTAAGCACTCTCAGGAACTCCAATTACAAATGAAGAGTAATCCCTCTCCGTCTTAGGTCTTATTTTCTCTACTTTCACTGAACATTCTTCACCGCAAATGTTTGTAACATATGCTTTCATTTTTTCTACTGTAGTTTCCTTTTTTAAGCGCCACACATGTAAATATTTTTTTCTTTCAGTGCCCTGGATTTCTAACAAGCTCGAGCTTCCACCTCTTTTTACTTCGCTATTAGGGAACCTACTTTTTCTCTTTTTTACTACTTCAGTCCAATTATTGTCACCTGACTTATTATTTTTTGTTTCCATCGTTTTTTCCTCTGTGACTAAATTTCCAACAATAATTTCTCCTGACTGTTTCTCATTTACTTGCGGGCCCGGTTGTTTTATGGCCACACACGGTTTTGTAGTTGCTGCTACCTCCGTTAGGTTTTTTGCACTCACTTTTGCATATGATTCTGGTTGTTTACGTGCACCCGGGAGTGCTAAAGACTGTTGATCATTTTTCTTCATATCACTAACGCGTGTTTCAAGGTATTGGTTTCTATTTTCTAGCACTTTTATTTTATTTTCTAGCACACTAACTGTGTTTTTATTTTCTTGTACCGCCGTTAAATTTTTTCGTAAATCCGCTAAGTCAGTATGTTGTTCATTAACTTGTTTCTGTAACTCTTTGATAACAGCCATTTGGTAGTCGAACATTTCGGACCGGAATTCGCGTACCTCTTCTAGAACTTTGCTATCGTTTTCAATCAACGATAAATCCGCTTGCTGACGGTTTCCCCTTGCCGCCGTGTTGATATGGCACCCCGGAGTAAAAGTCTGGTTCAAGATGGTTCCTCGGACTGGGGTATCAGTGTTACCCCGCTTCGGGTTAGCGCAAACACATTCTGGACATACCCACTGGTTCTTGTATTCCTGTGTAAGAGCTTCGAATGAGTCCAACGACATCGATAAACACTTCAGGTGAAACAATTTCTTGCATGACTCCTTCGAGCACTCCATAAACGAAATGTCATAAATCGCGGCGTCACAACCGCTACATTTCGTCTCCATTTCATTCAAAACAGTTAAACGGTAATTTTCTTATTCACTTGCAATTACGAGAAATATTTATGTTAAACAAGTCAACGTTCAACACGTCCGCACCGTATGGGAACTTGAGTTGTCTTGTATTGATATCTTTGCACAAGGTATCAGCCAGTTCAAGAAGTCTTTAACTGAGAAGCTGTCACTGTGAGATCGCTTAGCGTTGTGGAATCATTTACTCTAATTTACTTTGTGTTGAGCAAGTGAGAAAGGACTTTTTATTTTTATATTTATTTTTAATTTTTATTTTTATTGTTGTTTATATTTTTATGCTCATTGTTGATTTTATTAGTAACCTTGTTTCTTTGTAATAATTTTCACTTAATTAATTATTTTTTATGCGTTAGTCGGCAGCTAGCGATACTTATTGTATTTTAGTCTACTAATACGAGAATAGCGTCGTGGGCTGCATAATTGTTTATTTTTACGTTTAATCCTTTTTTTTTTTATTAATATTAATTATGTAGCCGTTTGTTGTTCCTAATAATGAGAAAAAAAAATATTCAGCTCAAAATAGTAAAAAGTGTCACAAATGAGGTTGTTAAATAAAAAAATCAACATAAATGCCTAAGACTAGACCATGTCGCTTAAATTTCACTCAACTTCATGTCGAAGAAGTCATGTTCTTCGGTTCTCGTTTAGATATTACAGAAGACAAATAAATGTCTCTTTCTTTTTTCTCTTATTGCGTTCACTAAGCCAATGATTATAACTGACCATCAGTAAAGTGAGAAACGTCTCTGTCCTCAGCTACTACGTAATAAACTGCACAACCCACGGGGAGATGGTGCCGGTGTCGTTCGGCCGCCGCCCGCGTCCGCCGGCCGGACGCATCGCCGTGCGCGCCTTCGCCCGGATGCCGGACGTGCCGGACGCGCCGGACGCGCCGGACCCGGACGCGCCGGACGCGCCGCTCGACGAGATGGTCACTCCGGACAACAAGCTGTTCAAGCGGCTGGCTGACGACCCCGCCATCTACGCGAGGGTGAGTGCACCACCACAAAGATAAAGATATATTTATTTACAGATGTGTGAAACTTGGGATCCCTCCGTTTGGCCAAACTATTTTTCGTCAAATTTCACTTCCCAAAAAACTTGTCGCCCAAGCAACATTTCCCAAAATTAAATGAATCTTTAGCAAATGTACATTTCGCACTTCATTTATTTGTTCAAATTATAATTTGGCAAAATCTTACTTTGACAAGTTTTATTTAGAAATATGTTAACATAGCAAATGATTTATTTAGGAAAATTTTATATTCCAAAAAAAACTTTGGTCAAATTATCACTTCGCATACTTACTCAAATTATAGTGTAGAAAATGATTATTTTTGCTGATATAGGAATTCAGAATACAGAAATAGCTGAGTGTTAACAAACATTTTACTTGTTTGTTAAAAGTCAAGTCTGATGCGTACTTTTTTGCACATGCCTGGGCTTGAATTTTCCTAAAACAAAAAGTGTATCTCAGTAAAATCCTCTAGGTTAGGTTAGGTTAGGTTAGAACAGTGACCATAAACAGCGGCCGCCGAGCGCCAGGTCGCCTCTTTCGTTAATGGTTAATTTTGGTTAGATTCAAATATTATTCTGATATATTCACTTATTCATTCCGGATATTTCTATGAAAATAAGGGGATAATCAGAGATATTTATTTCTTAATTACAGAAATATGGAAAGAGTATGTTTTGCCGAATTAAACATTTGATGAAATTATATTTAATAAAATGAAACATGACTAATCAATTATTCGTTAAACAATAATTTGCCAAAAAAGAGATTTACTAATTAAAAATTTGCGTTAAGTTGTTTTGACAAATGTTTTTTTGCCATATTAAAATTTGCGTAAAATAGTTTGCGATGTGATATTTTGGGAAACGTTTTTTGGCCAAACGTTAGTAATCCGTGAGACTTTCATTATATAAACATATTCTTTGCGTATACTAACACTGTAGGTAGGTGGCGTATACTAACAACATGTCTTACTGATATTCAGCGTAGGATTACTCATATCTGATTTAAAACATACAAACTAAAAGCCAATTATATTATTATAACTTGTCAATTATTAATTTCTAAAATTCATAAAGACGCATTGGAAACCTTTTATAGCACGCCTCAATTGGGTACTGGCCACTACAGTCACTATCATCTTAGATCCAATCAAATCGGTATCGTCGTCGGAACGCTGCCGCCGGCGTTCAAAAAGCTTTCCGCCTCGGTCATGAGTCATTTATTTTTATTTTGTAAGGTACACTAACAGCACAACAACTTGTTAACATTACGAACACTATCACTGTATGCTAAAACCGTTTACATTCAGTGTTCGTGATGGTAGTTGCTTGTGTAGACTGAACATTATTGATTCCGTCTTACAAGTGTTCAATTTAAATTTCTATTTAGTGAAATACTGATACAAAGAATCTAAGGATGACAAGCAGCTGTAAGCGATCTATAAAAAGATCATAGTTATTATCCAATATGCATGATGCATTATCGTCAGCAAAGCATGTACAGTGGGCACGTGTTTGTATAAGAAAAATATAAATAGGGTCCGCGAGCGGAACCTTGTGGTACACCAGCTATCATGGTATTATACCAAAGATTTATTGTTATGTGCGTAAACCTTAGATGAACGAACGTTCAGAAGAATAAAAATTGTATGATTTTAGCCAGATTTATGGGCAAGTAACACAACTTCTGAAGAAGGCGATCGTGCCAGACAGTGTCGAAGGCCTTTTTAATATCTAGTCAAAATATACCAGTCAAATGTTTCTGGATGTCAGTCAGTCACATGTTCCGCAACTCTTGCAATCTGGTGCACAGTGGCGTGGCAATTTTGTAACTGATCGCAGTATTAGATTTTTGGAACATGACGATTTCTCGCGTCATTAACAAATCTAGTTACGTGGTTAACGATTCGAATGAAAGAAGTGTTTATATTTAATTACGACAATCAATTTTGTGTCTCCATAGGTAGAAAATCTCCTCGAGACACAAAATTTTGGAATAAGTATTCCACTTGTCCATCATTAGTGTAATACAATAGATGATGATTTGATGACTGAGCGGGTATGGTTTTGACTGCACTAATATCGAAATACAAAATTAAGCCTAAATTGGTAATTTAAATCAGGTCTTTGATTTCATTGGGAATTTATTAGTGTGGAAGTCTGAATAGCTGTAATTGTGTAATCATACAGAAGTTTAAGCTCGGGAGAGACTGTAGCCACGAGTGTTAGAGAACTGATTATTGGCATTGTAAGAACTGTTCCAGTACTCATGATGAGAATTTACTCATTCTTATTTTTTTTTATTTTTTTTTTATTTACATCATCCCTAATATCTATCATGACAGACACACTAATATATCCAATACGATAGAAGGGGCAAAACATCATTACACAACTTAAAAATAACGATTAATTTAAATATTTAAGTTTCCTAGTTACACAATTACTTAAGCCTAGTAGTAAGTTAACGCCTATGTGTAACAATTAGGCTATCGGTATACAGAGAGTCAAATATGCTTTATTATTTTGTCTCCAACGTATTTATATTTTTTATTTTATTTATTTTATAAGGTACACCAACAGCAAAACATATAATTCATTTACATATAGCATCACAATTTACATACACACTATGTCTACCTATTACAGGTATAGGTATATCGTAGATTCTTAATGTAAACAATTTTCGGGTATTATAGAAAAAAAGTAAACTAAAAAGAAAAAAAGAAACATATTATTAGCCTCACGCAGTCATAAGTATGGACCTAAATTTAGAGAGGCTGTTACCAAAAATGTCAAGTCTAGGCAGATTTTTTACAGTTTTATTGTAAAACATGATTATCCGATTGAGTGGTGAATTACGACCCTGCTTGGTACGACTTAGGGGGATATAAAAGAGGTCTTTATTTAAGTGACGAGAGTTTCGTCTTGGTACTCTAAGGACATATCTCTTCAATGGAGTCTTGGGATATTATCGTGCTGTTAATGAGCTTATGCAGAAAACACAAATCCAAAGCGTTTCGACGATCGCGCAATTTTTGGATCTTAAAGAAAGCCGTGCGTTCGTCATAAGAGTTACGCGTGCTGATACCCCGGGTAGTGAACGCCAGATGCCGCGTGAAGGTGTGATTTATGCTCTTAGAGTGTATGTCATATAAAGGTATTTTGTATCCAAAAGCTTCCATATGATTCGTTTCGCGGAAGGAGCGCCCGTATCGGCCACTCCCGCACATATGATGAAGTGAATATTCCCGTGCGTAGGTGCTGACGGCGGTCCCTTCGGCGGCGGCGGCCGAGCGCCACGCGGCGCGCGGGGGCGGCCTCGTGCTGTACTCCCCCCGCGCCGACGCGCTGCTGCCGCTGCTGGCGCACGCCGCCCGCCGCGTGCTGCGCTGCCGGGACGCCTCCCTCGCGCTGCACGTCGCGCGCAGGTGAGTGTAGCACTGTAGCGCCGCCGCCCGCCGCTACTCGCTGCTGTAGCGCGCTGCCGCTGCTGGCGCACGCCGCCCGCCGCGTGCTGCGCTGCCGGGACGCCTCCCTCGCGCTGCACGTCGCGCGCAGGTGAGTGTAGCACTGTAGCGCCGCCGCCCGCCGCTACTCGCTGCTGTAGCGCGCTGCCGCTGCTGGCGCACGCCGCCCGCCGCGTGCTGCGCTGCCGGGACGCCTCCCTCGCGCTGCACGTCGCGCGCAGGTGAGTGTAGCACTGTAGCGCCGCCGCCCGCCGCTACTCGCTGCTGTAGCGCGCTGCCGCTGCTGGCGCACGCCGCCCGCCGCGTGCTGCGCTGCCGGGACGCCTCCCTCGCGCTGCACGTCGCGCGCAGGTGAGTGTAGCACTGTAGCGCCGCCGCCCGCCGCTACTCGCTGCTGTAGCGCGCTGCCGCTGCTGGCGCACGCCGCCCGCCGCGTGCTGCGCTGCCGGGACGCCTCCCTCGCGCTGCACGTCGCGCGCAGGTGAGTGTAGCACTGTAGCGCCGCCGCCCGCCGCTACTCGCTGCTGTAGCGCGCTGCCGCTGCTGGCGCACGCCGCCCGCCGCGTGCTGCGCTGCCGGGACGCCTCCCTCGCGCTGCACGTCGCGCGCAGGTGAGTGTAGCACTGTAGCGCCGCCGCCCGCCGCTACTCGCTGCTGTAGCGCGCTGCCGCTGCTGGCGCACGCCGCCCGCCGCGTGCTGCGCTGCCGGGACGCCTCCCTCGCGCTGCACGTCGCGCGCAGGTGAGTGTAGCACTGTAGCGCCGCCGCCCGCCGCTACTCGCTGCTGTAGCGCGCTGCCGCTGCTGGCGCACGCCGCCCGCCGCGTGCTGCGCTGCCGGGACGCCTCCCTCGCGCTGCACGTCGCGCGCAGGTGAGTGTAGCACTGTAGCGCCGCCGCCCGCCGCTACTCGCTGCTGTAGCGCGCTGCCGCTGCTGGCGCACGCCGCCCGCCGCGTGCTGCGCTGCCGGGACGCCTCCCTCGCGCTGCACGTCGCGCGCAGGTGAGTGTAGCACTGTAGCGCCGCCGCCCGCCGCTACTCGCTGCTGTAGCGCTGCTGCCCACGCTACTACGCTCCAAGCACGCAGGACATATTAAAAACTACTTAAATAGTAGTTTTAAAAAAATATAGTCTATCTCCCTGTACATCGATTGATTTGTTGTTTATACTTTAAAGTAAATATCTTATACTTTATTATTATAAAAATTAGATACACAGTAAAATAGATGATAGATAAACATAGATGAAAAGTGCATGCTTGTGTCAAACTGGTGCACTCTGGGACACTTTTGTGACGCTTATTGTGTATCTACCTTTTTATTTTACACCAATGAATAAAGACTGTATTTGTTTCAAAACGAAAGAGTCGATTGTGGTAAATTTTATTGAATTTTACTTTGTTTTCAGTTTCAACTTCCTCAAGCAGAGCGCGCCGTGGAAAGTGGAACTAATCCAAGACCCCAGTTAGTAGTCACCAGCTTCATTTAGGAAATTAGTCTCCAGGCCCAAATGTTTAGTGTTACTCATTTAATTATATCATATAATCAGTTAAATATGACCCTAACCGCATCTTTGGCATCCATCATTTACTTTTACGCGTTTCTTATGATTTTCTTTGTAATCATTTTTCTCGACTCCTGTCCTATTCGGATTATCAACGCCATCTTATATTCCAAAAAAAATTTGATGTATTTAACTTAATTTTAGTAAATAAGCATGTATTCTCCTTCCTCTACTTGACTTAACCTGTCCCCGCCCCCCTCTTCCATCACCCTAAACACTCGCGTAAGTGATGGACGCTCTCGGATGTATTATAGAAATATCACTGGAACTTATACTCGGATGCATATTTTCCATAAGATATTGGCGAATATAAGATGCATTTTTGGGTAAAAAATCATTTACAGTATCGCCAAATTAAAAAAAATATCTACAATTTGTTTGATCGTCCATTACACCTCTTCTAATGAAGTATCACACATTTAATCGTATCTAGAAAAATATTATCTTGAAGGTTTTTTTTTTATATAGGTAGGTACCTACGAGTATAAAGTATAATTGAAAGCGCTAAACCTCTTAAGGGGCGATTTTGGTGGTTAAACAAACCAACTATGAAACCATCTTTTATTTTGTGTGTCTGTAGAACCTTGATTTACATCTTTCCTTTTGATCTTTTGATCTTTCCCAAAAACTGAGGGCTTCCAAATAAATGTATTAAACAAATTTTAAATAACGGGAGTAATAAGATCCAGCCTACTGATAAGATAAACGTAAACAGCCCTTTGTCTTTACGACCATTTGGATCAGCGGTAGTAAACGCTGCTTCTGAGCCATGGGTCGCGGGTTCGATCCCCGAACAGTACAAATATTTGTGTGCATGAACATGTCGGTTTGTACTAGTCTGGGTGTTTTCTATGTATTATAAGTTTGTATTTACATAAAAAAAAGTATTTATGTAAGTTTATCGGTTGTCTAGTACCCCATACGACAGGGTACTTAATAGTAGCTTAATTTGGGACTAGATGGCTCTGTGTGGCCCAGTGAGGCATGTCTCAAATATTTATTTTTATTTTTTTATATTTTGTTATATCCAACATAATGAATTCGTTAGTTTAAAAATTAATTGTCTAACTCGATACTTTGCATGCGGTTTGTATTTGTTTGAGCGAGTAAATGTGAACGTGTAAAGCAGTTACGTTATAATGTGATCACAGGATTTAAGAAAAACGCTCTCATACTATAAGTTTAATGTTACTTCACCCAAAAATACTAACTAAATATGCATCTGTAGTATCTGATCTACAGGTAGTCCAAAATGCATGCATGAAACAAATATTCAAGTCCTTCGATTTGGTTCAGCTTTGTTCAGAAGCAAAATAAAATATATAAAATCAAAAAAAGCGGTTGGCTATGGTTTTTTATTTATGTGTTTTTGAAACTTATCAAAAAACAGAATTAAAAAGAATAATTTATCAGGCTTGGGCTAATCTTGAGTATTTTGATAGTAGATCGTTATGTGTTCTCATTAAATTAACCTAGCAATTGTAAATGTTGAATGTAACACGATTGACTGAGACCGGAGGACATATCTCAACTTTACGGGTACGCGAACGTGAACGATTTAGCTGATTGGATAATAAGTAATATAGGCCATGTCGATGACGTGTCAAGTTCAAAGATGCATGGTGACCCTGCCAGTGCAGCTTTATAAGTCCACTGCCGGACGTAGGCCTCTCCAAAATTACGCAGTAACGCCCGTCGGTTTAGCCGTTTGAATACAGGGCCAAGATTTCGCGGTCTCAGGTTCGATCCCCGGGTCGGGCAATAAAAGTTTCGTATTTTCGAATATTTGGTTGGGTTTGTAATCACCAACCGCATTTGGCAAGCGTGGTGATTATGCCTGTACCCATCATTGCTGTGGTAACTTGACTTCAATGTTGGAGGCCTGCGCCCTGCAGAGGGATGATTGTAGGCCGTTGCTTACTTATTTATTTATTTTTACACTTTATTGCACAATTTAAAAAAAGTACATAAGGCGGACTTAATGCTTAAAGCATTCTCTACCAGTCAACCTTGGGACCAAGCAGAGATGACACAGGCGGTGCAAAAAGAGAAAAAAAAATCTTACTTAGGCAGTTGGTGATCGCAATTTGACTAATGATGATACGCAGGCCTTCTTTTAGTATACTCCTTAAGCCTCTTACGATACCCAACTAAAGTACATTATTTTAGAAAATATCTCGAATAAGTACGAATAAAAAAAACAGCTAAGTGCGAAGACCCTAAGACGTAACTTTCTGTCCGCAGTGCACAGGCGCGCGCTGTAATGGTGCGATATGTCCTTAGTCAACAAATTATAATGATGTTGTATAAATAAATTGTATAAAACTATTCGTAAACATGATAAAGTTATACTGAACTAAGTAGATAATTAGCTGTATATAACCCTCGTCGAAAAATTAAAGAGCTTCTATCTAAATACGTATTTTGTCTCGTCCCTAGTACTTAGTTGCGTTTTTCAATTCAATGATATTTTACAAAGTATGTTACCTGAAACTGTGTTTAGTGTCTTATCCGAGAATTGTTTTTTTTTACAATGAAGTAATGAATAATGACAGTTTAAATACAGTTATGTTTCGGAATATTGTAATAATTTTAATGTCGTAGGAAACAGCCAGTTAAGTATAATATAATGCTGGAAACAAAATATGACTGAAAATACTTGTTTTGAACACCACATGCAAGTCGAATATACGCTAATAGTTTCGCCTCAAGTGGAATTTCTTTTCGTAGTATCACCTCTGCCAGCATGGGCCCACCTCAGTAAATATAGATTTGTGCCATTTCGCCTCGCTCGGCAGGCGCGTTGGCGACCGCAGTCTAAACAATGATCTTCTAGCAGTACTCCTCTTACGACACCCATGTGATGAGAAGAGGAAGCGCTCTTTGACGCCAAGAGGAGAAGAGAAGAGCGTAACCGACTAGGAACGGGACAATGTTAACTTTTTTTTAAACTATTTTTCATTGATTATGGTTCAACCATTGTTACGGTTCATTAATTATATTATCCTTAAAATAAATTTGGTCACATCTTTGACACAAGCAATGTCTCGTAAACTCGGTCGGAGAAGCAGTCGCCCGGCTAGCGAGAGGTAGTGAGTTCAAATCCTGTGCAAGCGACTTTATTTTTCAGGGATTTAAATTTAAGTTCGTTTGTTATGTATAATGTGAGTTACGCACTGTTTATGTATGAGAGACAAAGATTATTTTAGTTGTAACCAGTTGCGATCCTCCCGTCGCCGCGGGCGTTGGACGCGGCCGTTGGACGCGGCCGTTTGATTACATTGTTAAAGTGTATAAAGGAATAAATCTGTTGTAATACATACGTGACGTCTTTTATTTCCCTTTTGTAAGATGACAAAAGGAGATGTCCCTAATTGTATAGAGACCAGTACCATAATCTGAGCACACCACCAAAAGCCTTTCGTCCACTAGGATCCTCTAACCCGATCCCCCGGGGGATCCCCGTGAACTCATCTGTTTATCAGAATCCCCTTTAAATAAAAGAACATAAAGTCGATGTCACACTGAGTATTTTTATAGAAATAAAAAAAAACAGGAAACAAATTAAATTAGATAAGATAATTTATCTATTTTTTATATTTACCTATTTTATTTTCTTTTTTTTATTTATCTTTTTCTCTCTATTTTTTTCTATAATTTATCTATCTATCTTCTTTTTCTCTTTTTTTATTTTTCTAATTTAACTTTATTTATTTATTTATTTTGCGTTGGTCTAGTCGTTTATATCGGACCAAGATCTTGGGGTCCCAGGTTCGAAATCACCAACCCGCATTTGGCAAGCGTGGTGATTATGCCAGAACACCCATTATTGCTGTGGTAACTTGAATTCAACGATGGAGGCCTTTTCCCTGAAGTGGGATGATTATAGGCTGTAACTTTATCTATTTATTTTGATTTTCATAATTATTATGGAGAAATAAAAACGCAATGAAAAAATACAGGATATGCATGTCATTGGATTGACATTATTATTGATAACGTCATTTGATAAACAAAAAGATTGCATTTAGTTGCACTAGCCAGTTAAAATAAAGTTATAGATCAAAGTACGTATTTTTGATATAAATCGGACTCAGTGTGATAGCATCTTTTTATATTTATTTTTGTTTAAGGGGATTCTGATGAACAGATGAGTTCGCGGGGATCTGGTTAGGGGATCCTAGTGGACGAAAGAACCAAAAGATAGGCTAATACACCTACAACACTTTGTTAGTGTCGAATTCATTAAAAATGGTTACATTTAGTGGTTCAAACAAAAAGTTGTTTAAAAAAATACCAATACAGAACAACAAAAACCTTAGACAAAAACCATCATGGAGGAAGATGGCGTTTTGATAGTGTCTGTCAGTATTGACAGTCACAAAGCCGCGCATCTGTCATCATCGCTTTCGCATTATGGCTCTTGCTTGCCATAACACTAAACGCCATAATAAAAAAGAAGAACCAACATTATAAAAGTCGATCAATACCAAAGATGATCATTTTAAGCTAGGAGTACCAGGGTAGCATAAATGAAGTGGTGTTTTCCAAAGGACTAACTAGACTTTCTCTATCTGCATCTCTCTAATTTTTAGCATTAAGTACAGGGGCAGCATAAATAGATAGGTGTTTTCCATAGTTTAAAACTATGAGACTATTACTATTACGATAAATATTGTGTTCGTACTCCTTTCAGTTTATGCTGCCCGGGTATCATGTATTAACCTCAATGCAAGGTTTTTGCCATTTCGTCTCGCTCGGCTGCCGCGTTGGCGATCGTAGGTTAGTATGTCTAAAAGTTTGCCTGAAGCACCAAAGCGACAATGAATTTGATGGAATAAACCAGAATAAACAATGTTTGTTCAAATTATGTAATTCTTTTCAGTGTATTGTCATGTTAAGACAGTGTAAATATTAAAACTAGAGAGAACAAGCCCGCTAGCGTAGCTACGTGATAAATAAAACACAACATCAATAAATAATACAAGTTTATTAGAAATGTACAGAGAGCGCAGTCGCGTAGTCGGCGCGAGTCGCTTTATAATACAATGAGTAACTAAACGAGTATAAATTATACAAGTACCGTACGTTATTATATAAATTTTGAATAAATTATCCAGTCTCACGAGGTGGGAACAGAACACAGCGCTGCCCGGGAGCGCGCACACAGGGCCGCGGGTGGATGAGCGGGTGAATCACGAACGTTTAGTAAACTACGAATAGCAATTCTATGGAACTATTAGCTCACCAACAATGACTTCATTTTGGTTGCACTTATAGCACTCTTCAGCAACATATTGAAATTAAGACCTAATTTGGGTGAAACCATCTTGAATTCGCTCTTTTAAAGATTACATAATAATAATAATAAAATACGAAATTTAGTCATTCCTTCGTATGAAATTCGAGGTTTTTCCAATACTCGTAGATTTATAGAGAATATCTTAGCCTAGTATTAGACGTAGTTTGGTAGGCAGAGAAATTGTAAATATGTATTTATAAAATGTTGATAAAGGTAGGATACGTGTTTTGCTTGTGTGAAACGAGCTCATCCAATCCGTGCGGTTATCAAATAATTTCTAAATTGAACGCACTAAAATCAATAAATCAGTCTAATAGTTCCCTTAGCAACTAATAAATGGTTAATAATTAACTAATTATAGATACATAGTTTACGAATAAGTAAAAACGGCAGTTTATATTTCATACGCCATTTTGTTTTGCTCTTTACGATAAGGTCAGCTTTCAAGAAAGATGTACTGAATTGCTGTGCTACTTATTTTTAGGTATAAATAATAAAAAATGCTAGCAATCAATTTCGAGAAGACGTATCTAGGTGTGTTCGTTACTGGTTCCACAAAATATGGGATCTATTTATTTATTTATGTATTGATCATTACAATACAGGTGTTCCTTTACGCTTTACCAAAATCCTGATAGGTAGATCACGTAACTCGTTGCAAATAACTTCAATAAACCAATACCTCATCTCGTATTATGAGGGGCCGTATCGCATATCTGTTAGTTTTGACAGATACAAAACAAAATGGCGGTCGAACGAGAGCAGAAAAAATCTGCATCGACATGGCGTGACGCCGCTAGGGTATATCGTATCTACAGTCCGTCAGTTGTTGGAACAAGCTCGGACCCAATTGGTTAACATCCGTTTAGAAGCACAGTCAGCAAAAAAAAAAAAGCTTAGCATACTTAAATCAAAATTGATGCAACTCAATATGTTTTGTAAGACCTTAAAAAATCTTCTATTTAATAATGAAAATCTTATTATAGGCGAATCGAATCAGTAAAGACATTTTGACACTACTCACGGTTCGCGTTGATACTTTAAATTGCAAAAAACATGTCTTTTAGAACTAACGGACTGTAGAAACAGTTGTCACTCGAGGACGCCATAATGGAAGAGTACGGGAAGATAGCTATTACCATGTGCGAAAATACTGTACAATGTTGGACAACGACGGGGCTGTGTCACCAAATAATATCCTAAATATCCCTTAAAAATATAAATACAAAATTCTCACTATCATCAAAATATAATATAATAAAATGCCAACGTATGGCTCAAGTTGTAAAATTACGTTTCAAAAAAAATGGATTACTAGAAAAAGACGATTAATTGTATATTCTATCAATTCGAGCGCAATTCCTCGTTTGGTCGCGACTTACGGCACATTCTCTACTTACAGCTAAATACAACACGAACGCATAACGAGTCCTATGTACACGAGCGTGAATCGAATCAAAATGTTAAGATCAAAATAGAAAAACGCAAACTCGGGTGAGGATATAAATAAATGAGATATTTCTTGTCGTCCATGTCGTGGCTTCAATCATATGTGATATAAGATGAACGTATTGGAAATAAAATTACAAATTGATTTATTTCCTCACGGAAGTTTGCGCGCCATAATAATATCAAAAAGTCCATATTCGATATCAACTCTTACGACTTAGGTGTTAAGGTACAAAATATTTACAAGTGCGGTATACTCGTCTTAAGCTAAGTAAACGTAATTAAGATATAGTATAATATATTACAAAAGTACGTGCGGGCGCGGCGTCTCCACGAACTACTAAGTTGTCGGGGCACAAGGCGAGCATGAAATAAATATCACAATTCTTCACCAACTCTAAGAACCAATCATTTCGGCTTTTCGATGCAAATGATTTTATTTCTTCGTGATTTCAGTTTTAGTCTAAAATCATGGCTTGTGCTGACACATATTAATTCTCGTTTATTTAACCCGTCCCACGTGCGAGAATCAAAAAGCTGCCCTTTGAAAGGTCTACTACGATAATGGAAACGCCGCCCGCCGACAGTAGAGCGCGAGCGCCGTGTGAAGTTTGTACAAACGACAAGTATCAAAACGCTACAGTAGCGTACATCTTAACTAACATTGTTTCATTTTCATCACACGAAAACGACTCAAAACATCATTTTTAAACTGTCAACCCTTATTAATTCTATTTACCTAGCATTCATAATAATCAAAATGTTTTTTAGATTTGACAGTTACGGTTCACGTTGTCACTGTATAATGTGCAAAAGAAACATGCTTAAACTGGCAATTTCTATTGCTTTAAATGTGGTTTTGAGTCGCTTTATGCGACGCAAAGTATAAATCATTCGCAAAATGGATATATTCGAGTGATTGACAGCGGGCTGGTTGGATTTCACTATGTGCGGCAAATGTTTAGCCACCACTCGTTACTAGGTTAAATGTTATTGCAACATTAATTAATTAGAGTAACCACCTCATTTTAAATTGTTACTATAAGATTACGGGCAAGAACTTTCCAAATTTCGTCAGCGGTGTCACCTAAGCAGCGCCACATAGTGGTAGTTTTATGAACTGTTAGTATTGTAAATGTCTACCTCCCAGTGAGCCCGCCCCGCCCGCTGCCGCCGCGGCTCGATTACAAACCTACCTAATCTACCGGAGGACTATGTGACTAGCTCTTCACATTACATACAACCGCCCACCGACTGGCGTTACATAATATAGTAAACATAATCGGGGAAAGTCTGACTATGGGGCAATTGTAACTAGACTGTCATAGAGGCGAGTTCAACTTGACTTTTCGCTAGGGAACATTTTTGATAAATAAATACTTATGTTAAAAAATATTAACATTTCCTACATTATTTATTAATGTGTTAACTTCCTGTCTGTACTGACGTCAGGTCGACAGTTCGGAAATGTTTTGCACAATTATTAACGTCATTGAAATGAAATGAAATGAAATGAAAATATGAAATGAAAATATAATTCACCGATAGTCTAGATACGGTGGCCCCATAGTCAAACTAGCCCCGTTTATATTTCAGTTTCGTCATTTGCTAAAATGTTAATTAAAATAATAAAAACATTTCTTTCGGGCAAGACAAGGTTGGCTATCTTTTAAGTAATTCATTGACTTAACATCGATGTCGATCGAGTTCGGAAACTTTCAAATTGATAATAAAGTCCTCTTATAACATCGGTTACGCCTTAACCACTCAAATGTTATTATAAATTCCTAAACAATTGAAGCCTAAAATTAATTCTTAAATTATAATACACAATTTTATAGTTAGTGAATCACATTTAGAAACTTAAGTATGAAACATATAAAATACATAGTCGTAAAAAGACGTAGATAATTTGTCTATTCAATTTGAGTTTATAGTAAACCCGATTTTCGCGAATAAAATGTATTAATTCGGACTTATATGCCGAGTATCATACAAGTCAATAGAAATGACGAATATTAACGTAAATTCTGCAGACTCAATGACAAAACGTTCGACAGAAGTGTATTAGTCTTCATTATTAACTAATTGTTCTGGAGTCTTAGATCGAATCGAAAATTAATTAATTTGATAAAATAACTAGAATAACAATAAAACTTGGTGCTAAATCAGAATGCTGCATGTAGAATTTTAATATTAACATTTATTTATCTAGAAAACGCGTAAAGTTGCAGTCTTGAGCTTCGTTTGAGCATAAGAGTTGTAAGTTCGTCAAGGTATAGTGTCATACAAACCGTTGTAAGTATTAAAATATCACGTCACAACGATAATAGCAGGGAAACGTTTCGCTAAATCAGGCTATCCGCCTGTTACATTTTTTGTCTCGTTCTCTCCTCATCCATATCACTCGCAAGACTCGCAACCACATATGTCGCTCGATCCGCACGCTAATCTCTCTTTCAAACTGTACTTCTTCTACTTAAAGGCACGAGGGCCTCGGTCAGCAGAGAAACTCATCGACAAAGATTCCACACTTAAAGGCTTACGTGCCCCGGACAGTGAAACTGAAACGTCAAGGATGCAGTGACTCCGGTCGAGACGCCGGTTAATCGTTCGAAGTCATTTCAAAACTTCAGTACGCTGGACGAGGCGGTTTCACGCGACGGTTCCAACCTAACCTAACCCCCCGTCGCCGCCGGCGCTGGCGTGCGGCGGCGGCTAGCAGTGGAACTGCTGCTGCGTGATGGCGGACAGGTCCTTCATGAGCCCCTCGAGGTTCAGCATCTCGCGCTGCAGCCGCTCCGTCGAGCGCGACGGCGCCAGCTCCAGCCCCGCCCCGCCCGCCGCCGGACCACCTGGGGACATTACACTCCAGCTTGCGATAAATCAACAAAATCATATAGGCTAGAGGCCCTAGAGGCGCTTTTAAATGTCCAAATATTTGAACCTACCGAGATTAAAATATAAGTCTAAACTCTACTACCGCCTATCACCATCACCAGATTATATCAGTCTAGTCACAGATGTAGGAGGACACAGATCTTTCCAGAAAAAAGACTATACCATAATCGGCACGCTTGACAAGCGGGCTAACGATCGCAAATCGATCAATAAGGGAGGAAAGACGTTGTTGCCTGCCCATCTAGCGATTTCCTTTCAGTCTAGAACTAGAAACACAATCCGAATCGAACCGATCGAATCTGTCTGACCGATACAAAAATGACATCTTAAGACGCTGACATGAGCCAAATTGAGCTCAATGAAGATTGTTTTGCTTTAAGCCTATGGCTCGTATTTTTGCTAAATTCTATGTTGTTGTAATTAATCATATTTTCGACCAGGTGGCTGTTTCCAAAACACGATTCTAAAAACTTTTCTCGATAGAAAAAAATCTCAAAGTAGCCCCTGAAAATACATAAATTACCATTTTTCTCAGCAATCCGTATAACAATGATAAAAAATTTTGCTATATTGTATATTACATGTTGCTTAAACAAATGGCTGATTTAGATTTTTAATAAAATGGCAATTTTAAATTGCACAACGAATTTTGTTGTTTGGCACTTAGGCCCTTCTATTCCATGCGCTTTTTCTCTGTCACTCCTACGAGAATTGACAGTGATAGCTGTGGCGCGTTCCAAAGAAATTCAAAGACGAATAAATTTGTGGGCGTGTTCATTGCTCAAGGTCATCGGCTGCAGTCAGCGTCTTAAACTGTTCGCGATTAAATGATTAACGTTGATTTTATATCAGTCAACTAATTTACGGCTTATTTTACGGCCAAATAATTAGTATGGATACCCATTTCATATTTATACATGGTTTTACTAAAACTCCGCCCTTATTTCAAATGCGCCCTTATGTTGGACCACTTTTTTAACAACTTGTTTTTATTACTTAAATGACCTAACCGCATCTTAAACCTCCACACGGAGTAAAATATATTTGACAATAGTACCAGAACGACTTGTAAAAACAAATCTATTAAAAGTTAACAAAAAACTGCGAGTGCTATCAGAATTAGTTTTAAGGATAAATAGTCGCTTAATTGCAAATACTAAAAAAATCTGGTAAATAAGTTAAGTGTACGAAACACGTCAAATAGTACCAGATACTTCGTACATACTTTCTTTGTAAAGATCAAAATAATGAGTTAGTAATGGGCACAACTATGTTTAAGTATTGCTAGCAGTACAAATTTGATGGTAAAGTGTACCGAAAAATGTGTTCAATGTACCAGAAAATTTACGTTACTAAAAACCAAATTATTAAAATATCATTTACAAAATGTATAGTTGTATAGCACTATGCGTTCTAGTTAACTTCCTCAAAATTCTGGTTAATATAACTAGACCTTTTTCTCCGTGCATTTACGTGGGACGATTCTGATAGTTTATATCTATGTTTCGGCTTCTCACCCCAATCTAATGTCGCAAAAGAGTTTTTAAAATATATATTTTAAATAATCTCACCCAGCTGCAGGCGCTGCGGCACGTGCCCGGGCGACGAGCTGGCGCTCTTCTTGTACGGAGACGCGTCGCGCGCGCTGCCCGCTGGGAAGTTATTATTCACAATCATTTACTTGCCTCGAGAACGGTGCTAAAGTGTTGCATCATAAAGGTGTGCATAGCTTCATAAATCGAAAAAACAAATAAACTTGAATAAGTTAAGATTGATAAACAGTCGCCCGGCCCATTGGGACCTAGGTATATCTACACTAATATTGTAAAGAGGAAAGATTTGTATTTTTGTGAGTGTGCAGTCGCCCATTACTGCAACGCCCTTCACTGTTCACGAGCTTGTTTATTGAATATGTTTACACTTATATACTATAGGAGGTAGTGAGTGTGCGTGTAAACACAAGATGAAATTTTAACCACTTTCCAAAATTTTTATATGCTTTCAGTATCTTACTTAGAGCCCATTTATGAAGTAAAAAATGTAAATCAAGCTCTTACCCGAAAATATATTACGCAATATATTTTCAATTTTTACGGTCCTAGGCCTGATAAGGTATGAAGGGAAAATCAAAAACTTATGAATAGTATCGTAATGAATAAATGAGATGCGAATCGCGAAAAAAAAGGGTGCCGAGCAACACTTTTTTCGCCGTATCAAAAATTTATACTTTTTGCGGACATTTTCTAAGTGCTTTATCTTGACATTTTTGTACTGGGCTATACCAAAAAAAAAAAAATACGTCATTTGTTTTTTGTCTCGTAGATTGATATATTAAAATTTGGAAGGTGGGTAAAATTTCACCTTGTATATGTAGGTGACGCGCACACTACAAGTGTGTATGTTTGTAAAGTATTTATTTCAAAATTTCTTTCAACATTGGAAAGCTACATTCACCCAGAGTGACATAGACTATATTTATTGTTATATTTATTGTATATGTCCACCCGTGCGAAGCCGGGACGGGCCGCTAGTATTAAATAAATAATGTGACAGATTACATTTCAATTTATCAAATGGAATGAAAGGTTTGTTTGTATCGTCCTTATTCAAGGCTTTACGCTATGAGCCAATGGAGTTTCATCAATGTTTTGGTTATACAGGATTAAATTTTAACCACTTTACAAAATGTTTGTACGCGTTCAGTGTCGTGTTTAGAGCCCATTTATGAAGTAATAAATGTAAATCAAGTTTTCACCCGAAAATATTTTTCGCAATACAGTTTTAAATTTTTACAGTATTAGGCCTTTAGGCCACCGAGACACTGCGACACGGCGCGAATTTTTCAAGCACATTCTTACGCTGTAAGCCAGCGTTGTTTCATCAAATGTTAGGAGTTTGCACCCTTAACACCCGAAAGAAACATCTTTGCAGATGTTTGACAGTCGGTTAAGATGAAACAGCTATTTATATACTTTATTTGATATTATAGCAACTTAATTGCACTTATAATATCAGTATATAAACTTGAAAAATTTTGTCTCAGGCGGGACTCGAACCCGCATCTCCTCGCGAGGAGGAGGAAAATATCAAATAAAGTAGTATTAAGCCTGTTTAGTTGTAAAAGGAAAATCAAAAACGTATGATTAGTATCGTAATTAATGAATGTGATGTGCATTGCGTAAAAAAAAGTGTCGCTAGGCGGCCGTATCAAAAATTTAAAATTTTTGGCGGACATCTTGATATTTTTGTACTGGGCTATACCAAAAGAAAAAATACGTCATTTGTTTCTTGTCTCGTAGATTGATATATTAAAATTTGGAAGGTGGTTAAAATTTTAGCCTGTATATACTCGTACCTGCAACGTCTGAGGAAAATATGTTACAATCGGTTAAGATGAAACAGCTTTACAAATGTTTTAAATTTGCTTTTCACAGCTAAGTTACAGCGTTAAGCCTCGAATAAATCGCCGGCACAAGCAATGTCCTTGTAGCTCAATTGGTTGGAGCACTCGCTCGGTAGGCGGAAAGTTGTGGGTTCTAGTTTCACTTAAGGCACTCGTAACTCGTAGTCTTTCTTTTCAGATCAGGCAGATTTTAAAATGAATACTTCTCTAATATAATATGAATTGTCAGAATGTAAATTGTAAAAATATTAATGATCAGAAGGTACTTCAAATTCAGGATAAGCGTCCCATACCTCGTGAGTGCGCCGGCGTGGAGTGCTCAGAGCCGTCGAGGAAGCTGTGCAGCCCCCGCCCCCGCTGCAGCGAGCCCCCCACCGCGCCCCCCGGGCCCCCCGTGGCCCCCGCGGGCCCCCCGCCGCCGCCCGCCCCGCTGGGCAGCGTGCTGGACGCGCCCGGCCCGCCCACGTCGCTGCTCAGCGAGTCGCGACTGGGGGAAGATACCAAAAGTGTTACACTAGAACCGGAGGGACAAATTACGTTACGTCACTGGAAATCAGAGACAGATTGAGTTATCTACCAACAAAGTACATTTCGAGGGTAGACATTCGGGTAGAGCAACCAGTCTGAAATAAATCGTGCATGCTACTGTTTTGATTTCGCTTTTTCATTTCGGCCTACAAATTACAGCATCAACAAAGTTTGTATGAAAACCATGTCATGAGAATTTATAAACACTTTAAAGCTCGCTGAATTTAAGGCATAACAATCTTCACCATATTAGAGTGGACAAGTAAAATAAAATAACCAACAATTTGTTATCAACTTGTAGAAAAAGAAACTCATCCGTGTGTCTAGTTCTACGTATCTGTGCGTGTGCGCTCTATCTATACAGGGTGAAATTTTAACCACTTTCCAAATTTTAATGACTGATATTTTAATGATCCAAATGAATAAAAAACAAATGACGTATTTTTTCTTTTGGTATAGCCTAGTACAAAAATGTCATGATAAAGCACTTAGAAAATGTCCGCCAAAAATCTAAAATTTTTGATACGGCATCTTAGTAACACTTTTTTTACGCGATGTGCATCTCATTCATTCATTACAATACTATTCATAAGTTTTTGATTTTTCCTTTATACCTAAACAGATTTAGGACCGTAAAAATTGGAAACTACATCGCGAAAAATATTTTCGGGTGACAACTTGATTTACATTTTTTACTTCATAAATAGGCTCTAAATACGATGCTGAACGCATATAAAAATTTTGGAAAGTGGTTAAAATTTCATCCTGTATGTCTTTGTCTTATAACGGGTGTAAAAAAACCAAACGCAGATCCGAAAACCACGTATTGTCCCCATCATTAGGATCATTTTTCTCTTTAGGACCATACTTGGGAAACAGCTGGTTCCAAAGATATTGAGGGTCAAAGTCACAATTTTGATTTCCATTTTATTACATAAACTGTTGCCAAAGGATACTTAAAAACTTTTCTACATACAAACATAGTGGTTATTCTTATTATTTCGTTCATAATAAGGCATTATTAATTACAATACGCAATGTACGGCTCAGCGCGGACAACTTTTGAACTTAGCAGCCATCTCCAGCGCAGCGGCCTACGCTACGGCTGCTATACATTGCGCGCTACGAATTATAATATTTTTTTGAGTCCTATAAATAAAAATCATTTCCCAGCTATTATATTTTGTAATTTGGCTTGGTTCGCTTTTCAGATTGCGTAACTTCAGGGTCTGCGTTTAGTTTTTTTACACCTGTATATCTCTACTGCTAGCACTAGATGTATTTGTCAAGGTAGATACTGACTGCGTGTAGTGCCCCAGCGGCTCGTAGGCCACGTATTGCCCCCGCTCCCGCGCGGCGCACGCGTAGATGTCGCCCCCGCCCCCGGGGCCCGCGCCCGCCCCGCCGGGGCCCCCGCCCGCGCCCCCGGCCCCGCCCCCGGCCCCGCCGGGGGCCCCGCTGGGCGCAGTACACGCCGCACCCAGCGGACACGTTCCGCCGCCTGGAATAATACAAAAAGATCTTGATTCACGACTCAAATATCAAGATCCAAGAGTGAGTCAAGTATCAAAAAAAAAAAGTGTAATTTGTCAAAAACAATGTATCCCAGCATATCAAATGTCTAGTGCAAGTTCAGAAACCCCATAAATGAAGCAAAGTATTTTTTTCCAGTAAAAGCAATAAAAATATTTTGATGATTTAAGGTTCCTTCAATACACGTGATATTTGACTTGATTCTGCTCCTTAGATATAGCAATTTCTTTAACGTATAAGGTTATCTCAAAAAACATAAAAACGTGAAATATTACCCAATTCGCTGTCTTTTCGTAACATTGTAATTTTGTTGTACTATCTCATAAAGTGTTAAAATTAAGATCCCAATATCAAAATCAAATATCAAGAAAATATTTACAAAGGCTGAATGTCAAGTCAATTGTCAACCTCATATTTTAATGTAAGTGTTAAAGATTATAAACTTTTTGTCAATAGTCTTTCAGGGTTATCTACACTTTTAACCACTTCCCAAAATTTTTGTAGGCGTTAAGTATCGTATCTAGAGCCCATGAAGTAAAAAATGTAAAACAAGATTTCACCTGAAAATATGTATCGCAATTCGCAATACAGTTTTAAATTTTTACGGTACTAGGCCTGCTAAGGCATAAATTAAGAGAATATCAAAAACTTATGAATAGTATCCATAATGAATGACTGAGACGCGCATCGCGTAAAAAAGTGTTGCCAGGAGGCCTTATCAAAAATTTTAGATTTTTGGCAGTCATTTTCTAAGTGCTTCGACTCTTGCATCTTGACATTTTTGTACTGAGCTATATCAAAAGAAAAAATACGTCGTTTATTCTCGGTCTCGTAGATATATTAAAATTTGGAAGGTGGTTAAAATTTCATCGTGTATATGTGGTAGTGCAGTGAAGCGTGGTGACGTGGCACGTACAGTAGTCCCGCTGCGGCGGCAGCAGCGGCGCGTGCGCGTGCGCGTGCAGCGAGGCCAGCGACGACTGCGGCGACAGCAGCGGGCCCACGCCCGCCAGCAGCGGCGTGCTCTAAGGGAAGCCAAAACACGTGTTACCTCACTAGCAACGGCCCGCTACCTCGTCGTTGTCAATTCCTATTATATATATTACTTGGGTATTGATTTGTTTGATAACTTGAACCGTCCACGCAGCGCACACGACGGAAGCCTTCAAATATGAATAATATTCCCAGCTTTTGCAGCATTTTGCACTGCTTCGCTCCAATTGGTCGCAGCATAATTTTTTTTTTTATATATTTTTTTTTAAGATATGCCTCACTGGGCCACACTGAGCCATCTAGTCCCAAATTAAGGTACTATTAAGTACCCTGTCGTATGGGGTACTAGACAACCGATAAACTTACTTATATACTTTTTTTTTTTTGTAAATACATACGAGTACTTATAATGCATAGAAAACACCCAGACCAGTTCATGCACACAAATATTTGTACTGTGCGGGGATCGAACCCGCGACCCATGGCTCAGAAGCAGCGTTAACTACCGCTGATCCAAATGGTCGTCTATATATAATGTTATATAGCCTTCCTCGATAAATGGACTACCCAACAAAAAATATTTTTTCAATTCGAACCAGTACTTCCTGATATTAGCGCGTTCAAACAAACGAACTCTTCAGCTTTATAATATACTAGCTGTTGCCCGCGACTTCGTACGCGTCAACTTCTGTTATTAAGATCGCGATTATTTTTGCAACATTTTTCACTGATGCTGCGCTCCTATTGGTCGCAGCGTGATTTTATATAGCCTAAAGCCTTCCTCAATAAATGGACTATCCAACACAAAAAAAAATATCAATTCGCACCAGTACTTCCGGAGATTAGCGCGTTCAAACAAACAAACTCCTCAGCTTTATAATATTAGTATAGATGGAGATGGAGATATGGCTGAGACGAAGTAGCACCAAGCGACAGCGGTAACAGCATATATCCTACGGGGCCCACGGGTGTCGTAAGACGTAACGACGGTAGTGCGATGTAGTAGTTCCATGTGTTAGCGGTCTCAAACATTAACATAAACAACAGCTTCCTTAAAAGTGTCGTAAGAGGCGATAAATAAACCGGCCAAGTGCGAGTCGGACTCGCGCACAAAGGGTTCCGTACCAAAAAGGCCAAAAAAACGAGTTTTTGTATGGGAGCCCCCCTTAAATATTTATTATATTTTGTTTTTAGTATTTGTTGTTATTGCGGTAACAGAAATACATAATATGTGAAATTTTCAACTGTCTGGCTATCGCAGCTCTTGAGATACAGCCTGGTGACAGAGCGACGGACAGACGGACAGACGGACAGACAGCGAAGTCTTAGTAATAGGGTCCCGTTTTTACCCTTTGGATACGGAACCCTAAAATAGAACGTCAGAAGTCGACGGGCGTTTTTCACCATTAAACGCTGTGATCGCTTTCTACTGCTTATTCCGAAACAACTAATTATTTCCTGGTTCAATAAATAATTGCGGTAGAAGTTATTTTATAAAAATACCAAAATTAAAATACGTAATATGGAAAAAGCGACCTTATCAATTAATGGGGTGGTGATGGCGTAACAATCGTTGGCCTTTCGGTTTGATGATTTGAAACTTATTTAAAAATTTGGTTGAGTGTTATGGTCGGTATTTTTGTGGCACAGAATACTGGGCTTAAAATGTTGTCGAAATTTTGCTACAAATTGCTTTGATCCACAACTCTAAACAATACTTATCACTTTTTTTTTTTTACACAAATTTGTAGTGTTTTACGGAAGAATGCTGGCTATTTTGACCTAAGTAATAAGTATAATACGACTGACAACACTACAACGACTACAATTTTACAGTTTGACCCAAAGGCCAAAGACAACCCACCATAATTCCAATTTATACCGTTTTGGTACCTATCGGCACATGAATAAATATTCCCACCAGAATACAAGCTACCTATATGCGGCCCGCTGTTGTTCCACTCACACATAGCGCGGCGATGTACGCGTGACATCTCACCGACGCGTTCACCGACGCGTCGCCGGGGTAAGAACTGGTTTTCGCCGATTCAGTTGCGGTATAGATGACAGGGCTGCCGCCTGCACGTCGCGCGCATTAGACGACATTTATTTGAGTGATTTGGCTGACGAATTGTGATTTTAACATTTCTATGATTCAATTATTTATATAATATTGATTAAGGAAAATTGGTGTTAAATCTAAATAAACAAAGGGTCAGTTACGCACTGCTATGGTTTGTTGAATGATAATTGTATAGGAAATGTCTGGATCGACACAAGTGCAAGAAATCGAAATCCTATCGGAAAATGCCATAAATATAAGCAATGATTCCTTATTTATTCATCGTAAAGGCTTTAATGCAGGTAACATATCTACAGGCCGGGTTCCTTAAAATACTGCCAGGTCCAGATAATTATGTTTATTTTAATGGTAAAATGAAAAAAAAAACATACCAAGATTATTTTAATAAAATGTGATAATAAGTATAAAAATAAAATTATAAATTAATTATCTTTTGACATGCCATGCGAATATTTTCCGATCAGTAATTTAAGGAAACTGTAGGTATTAGATTCAGACTGTAACACACGTTATAAAGAAATAAGAAATATTTGAAGAAAAATAAATTATTTAGGGTTAGCCATTTATAAAATAATTTAACTTTAGTATTGTCAAATTACACTAAACCTTACATTTTATACCTTTTGAAATACACTTTTTAGTATGTAGGTAGGTACTCGTACTTACCGTATTTAATTTTTACTACCTTTTTTTTCTGACTTGCAACAGGTGTCAGCCCTATCAGAATAGTTTAAAAGTCAAGAAGCTTGTACTCTGTAGGGATTTTTACTCATGTGCTATCGGGGTAAATTGGTGCATGATCTCCACATAGACTAATTAATTTAACATTTGTTATGAACTATAAAAAGCTATATAGATTTTGAATGGGATTATAAACTTAAGACCACACTTCGAATTTGTAAATTAGAATGAAATTAAATCAAATTCAACAATTAACGCATTGTAACTGACCTGGTCAGGCATGTTGTGTCGCGAGTGCGCGCGCCGCTCACACGTGGACGTACAGCCCACGCCCACTCCCACGCCCACACCTGTCATCGCTATAAAAAACACAAGTCACAAACTTATCAAAGCGAAAACACCACACGGAGAAGATCGTCACAAAATATTGTATCGTCAGTAGAACCAATATGTCATTAATTTGGAGTATTTTTAAATTACCTACACAAACTGCAATTACAAATCTGCAATGGAATCTAAATAAAATAAAACAAAGACATCAGTAAATATACCACCGCTGTTGAGTAAGTAAGTAGGAAGATGACAGGTAAAGAAAATATAACCATAGACCAAAAAAATGTTGCGTTCATAAATCTTCAAGGCATACGGAAAATAGATTTACTTGAAAGATTTTATTATAAACAGATTATTTGCAAATCATTAAGTCTTGTTTTATTAATACTTTCATAAAATATTACAGTTTTTCTTGTGCTTAATAAAGCACTACCTTTCTGTAATGCTGTGGAATGTTCTAAGCTGAAAGTTTGTATTTTAATTAACTTTATTGTAAAACAATACGATGGATGTACCATGCGAATAATATCTTTACAGCCAGAGCGCTCGCTTAGATACCTAGAATCAATTTACTGAAAATAATATATTGGTTATAGAAACGTGTCTTAAGTATCGAAGGCAGATATCAAAAGGAGCATACATAAAAAAGAAGAAAGAAAAAATAAAGAAAGATAAAAATACGAAAGAAAGTCAACAAAAAATAAAACTAAAAGCAACGCACATGAACTATAATCGCACAGGTCCCGGCGGTCGTCGTAGCGTCTGTTGCCGAGCGTGTTGACGAGCGAGTTGCCGTGCGAGTTGCCGTGCGAGTTGGCGAGCAAGCTGGCGGGCGAGGCGCGCGACACGCACGAGCTGCACTCGTCGCTGCCGCCGCGCGAGCCCGGCCGCGCCGCGTCTACTCGGAATTACAACTCAACTCAATGAAAACTAAATATTAAATCATAAAATAACATAACCAAAAAAGTAACATAACACAAATAAACATGTATGCAATGGCTATTAATGACGGCCTAACCCTATCTTGAGATAAAATCGCTGATATTAGTAACCTTAACCTAACTCAAATAAGTTGAACTTCGATGTTTCTGCAAATGTGTTTTTTACGCGACAATGGGTTTCCATAAAGTTATGCGAATTTGACGTTTGACGTATCTGTCTTTTCGTGTACCTGATCTTCAATGGAAATATTATATAATGGGGATACCTTATAACATAGTTCTAACTCCATCTGGGCATAGGCATCTTGGGGGAGGCCTATGCCCAGCAGTGGACGTCGTTCGGCTGATATGATTATTATGATGATGATGATGATGATGAACTCCATCTTACGGGTTGTGAGGA
The DNA here is from genome assembly GCA_949315895.1 of Anania crocealis. NCBI lineage: Eukaryota > Metazoa > Arthropoda > Insecta > Lepidoptera > Crambidae > Anania > Anania crocealis. The sequence continues at coordinate 22,634,731 of OX438861.1, read as the reverse complement.
CTATCCTTCTTACGTTACTAAAACTATTCCTATAGCTCTAACCTTAGATCAAGTTTTTAAAGTTTTTCCAGTCTTTAGTCACGATCACCAAATCTCAATGATATTACATCAAATCTGTAGTTTTTTAAATTGTATTATTTCCAAGTTAATTTAATCTTGTCATATTGATTTTCACCAAAAAGTTTGTACGTTTATCACATGGTAGTGCTTCAATAGAAAAAAATTTTTTTGATCATTAAAATTTTTACAATCACAAAGAAAGACACTCAAATTCGTAATTTCAAAATTTTTTTACAGAACAAAAGTTTTTGTATCAACGAAAATTGTAGAAAAATATGTGAGGAACAGTTTTTTTTTACTAATATAGTAAATTTAGTAACAGAATCGAGTGTTTACCAAAAAAATGGTTGCCTGTAAAGTCGGTTTTACGGGCGAAGATTTTACGTGACAACGTCTTTTTCTCGGTAGAATATTTATTGATATGAATATAATTAAATTGCATAATAGGAACAAGGAATTGAATGAAAATAAGAATTGCACAAATTTTAAAATGCGCCTAATTCTCTAGTGCTGCGCGCGCGGCAGACCGATCATAGTTGAGTGGGAGAGAGACGCAAGGCATTCGGCGGGCCTCTCTCTCGTTCGGTGACTCATCGTAACGTTACCGAGCGTTACACTTTTTCATAAGTGACTCCCAGCCGCAACCTAATTTAAGACGTTGTCACGTCAAAAACAGGACGAGGTTCTCGATTCGACTGTAATTTTAAATTGCGAATGTTGAGAGATCTTTCTTAGTCAGAAATAGAAAAAAAAAGTAATCTAAAATAAAAAAAATCTTTATTAACGCCTTCACGGTGCCGTTACTCGGGAATCTCTTTCGAAGTCGCAACAACCTGTACAGACAGAGCGAGTAACAGACAAGAGCGGTGCAGCGGCACGTACCGACGTATGTGGGCACGTAGTGTCGCTCGTGCCGCGCGGGCTCGTACTCGGGCGCGCGCAGCGTCAGCGTCGACGCCGCCAGCGCGCCCTCCGCGCTGCCGCCAGACACTGGGGGGGGGGGGGGATGCATTACAGACATTTAATATCACTATTTAATTTTAACTTTAAATATTATGTCTCAGGCGGGACTCGAACCCGCATCTCCTCGCATGCCGGGCGCGGCGCTTAAGAACTATTCAGCCACCGAGACACTACATCATAGGCGTCAATTTTTCAAGCATATTCTTATCGCTGTAAGGCAGCGTTTTTAATTTAATTGCTAAAAATACGAGTATCATATAAACTTTTTAAAAGATGAAACATCTTAACTGACTTTTAAACATCTGCAAAAATGTTTCTTTCGGGTGTTAAGGGTGGAAACTCCAAACATTTGATGAAACAACGCTGGCTTTGTAAGCGCTGGGCACACCTAACGATTTAAATCTCTGATTAATGAATAAATGTAGACAACACCACACCCATCGTACTTATCCCAAAATAACTAACTATTTATAACACTCGTATTGTGAAAATGACAAACAACGAAGGTTCCACAAGCAACAAGATCAAATAAAATGATTAAATTACACTTTTACCTACATTGATCCGTACAGGAATCGAACCCCGGACCTCGGAGCACGACACCTATAAAACCGATGTACGCCACCCCGCCGCGGAGGTCGTTATGAGTACGCCAAAATATTCATTTATTTATCCCACGGTAACTAAATATGCATCCAAAATAAGCAGTGTGCTACTCAGTGGTAGTAAACGCTGCTTTTGAACCCATTAGTCGAGGGTGCGATCCCCGCATAGGACAAATATTTCTGTGCATGAACAATAATTTATTTTCATTTGAACAAGGTGTATTTCCAAGTATTCTTAAACAAACAATTGTAAAACCGGTCCACAAGAAAAATGATAAAACAGATCCTACAAACTACCGGCCTATATCACTTCTACCCACCGCTTCAAAAATATTCGAAAAGGCAATGAGTGATCGTGTTTATAAATTTTGCGAAAAATATAACATTTTTAACGAGAACCAACATGGTTTTCGTAAAAACAGATCCACTATTTTGGCCGTGTATAAGTTAATACAGGAAATAAGCGGGATGTTAGATAAAAAAAAATACGCCGTCAGTGTTTTATTGGATATGACGAAGGCCTACGACAAGGTCCAGCACAACATACTGCTTGATAAGTTGTATGGAGTAGGCATTCGCGGTAAGGCACATGATTGGTTCGCGTCGTACCTCAGAAATAGGGTACAATATGTCGAAATTGAACACCTTGATAGTTCCTCTAAAGAAATGACACCTATCCGTTCCGATAGTAAGGTAATAAATGCGTCAATACCGCAGGGTAGCGTGGCTGGATGTCTCCTGTTTTTGATTTATATCAACGACCTCCCTAAGATCTTCAAGGAACCGTGTGTTTTGTTCGCGGACGACATCTCGCTGCTTACGCAATGCGAAAACAACAATACCTTAAAATTAAACGAAACGCTTACCCTCCTTCTCTCGAAAGTGTCAAGCTGGATGGATGATCATAATTTAGAAATAAACTTCCAAAAGACGAAAATTATGTCTTTTCATCCCTATCAAAAACAAGCACTTAACATTGATTTCACGCACAACGGCACTAAATTAGAACACGTTAGCACTTTTAAGTTACTAGGTTTAGGAATAGATACACATTTAAACTGGAAAGCGCACATCCAAAAGATAAAATCTAAATTATCAAGCTACGCGTATGCACTTTATGAGGTGAAAAAAAGTACTGACCTTGAAGCGGCACTAACTACCTACTATGCCTATGCAAACGCGTGGCTTAACTATGGCATCATTCTATGGGGAAATAGTACCGACGCAGCCAGCCTTTTTATTTTGCAAAAAAAGCTAATTAGAATTCTCGCCTATACAAAACAGACAGAAAGTTGCAAACCATATTTTAGAAAACTTAACATACTTCCCCTTCCATGTATGGAATGCCGATCTTGGAAATATGTAAATTCGTCCGAAAACACCCCGAATTTTATACAAAGCGATCGGATTTACCCTCGAACCATTCATTGAGAAGTGTTCGTAAGAACAAATTAATGTTACCGCCTGTCCATCTAAAGCTTCATTCATCAAGCCCACTAATCATGTCTATAAAAATTTATAATAAACTACCGGAATTTATAAAAGAGGAATCAAATAAAATTAAATATTTACAATTAATGAAATCTATTCTTTTAAATAATTGCTACTATACAATAAATGAATACCTAAATGACAAAAATCTAATAAAATTAAAAAATATATAATCAAAAATAATTAATACAATGACAAGAAATATTACTTTCAATTTATTTAATTTTATTTTTCAAATTCAAATTTATAAAAATGTTTAATAATATAATCTAATAAAAATATGAGACTGCTGATATAAATTAATACATATCACAAATTTAATCGATATCTATAAATTGAATATAAAGTCAATTTTAGAAAGTATATATAGGTACCTACACTTCTTATTATTTAATCTTTTGTACTGAAATATTAATATTATGTAAGTAATTATGGCGTCATCCTCTCTGTCTACTACTAATTGTATTGTTGTGCCCGAACAGGGTCTATAATGAACTGTTTAAGTCATATTTTATAACATCCTTGTAACATTATAGAACGCAATAAAAATATTGAATTGAATTGAATTGAATTTACATGTCTGTTTGTACTGGTCTGGGTGTTATCTATGCATAATAAGTATTTATTTAAAAAAAGATAAGTAAATATCGGTTGTCTAGTACCCATAACTCAAGCTAGTTAGTAGTAGCTTCTTATAGAATTAGATGACTCTTTGTGGCCCAGCGTGGCATGTCTTAGTGCAAGATGATAATTAATGCCATTAGAAAAAATATGGTATGTACGGACACGAAACACGTATCGTTTGTTATCAGATCAGTGGTATAATCTCGGGAATGTCCGTTCTTAAAAATTAATGTTCCTAAATCTGCTAAAAAATTTCATTCCTTGATTGTATCTATGAGTAGATAATAAAAGAAAATGAAAGCGTACTCTTACTGGCGGAGCTGTGCAGGCTCTTGTCCATGTGCTTGAGCTCCATCTGGTCGTGGTGGATCCACAGGTCGGGCGGCTTGATGCCCGCCGACGCAGACGACTTCTGGTACGTGCTGGAATATAAAACATTTGCTTAGTTTTACTTCGAATGCGTGATAATGGAAATCCGTAGGATGACTAAGATAACCGACGTTGCTTGAAGAAATAAATGGCAGTGGGCAGGACATATATCGGGACCAAGCGAGTTCACTTGCGCGTAAATCGCTTCAACTTGACAGGATTTAATCTGTGAGGAGGCGCACACCGAGCGTTTAATGACGAATACGCGTCCATGAAGCTACGCCTGCGTAGATAGTAGGTGTAAGTGTGGTACGCAGTTGGTGTGGGCAGCCAGTGCAGTTCTCTTAGTGCTAATATCATAACAACTTACATAAATGATCGACACTAGCGCCGCATGGCTACCAAACTAAAAGCCGTGGCCACAGCGGTCGATGTGACGGCTGAGACATCCCTGATCACAGTCGCAAGCGCAGCGACGAATCGTATTAGGATGATGCAAGGGGTGCACTGCGGGTACCAGCGGTAGGTCGCATATGGGACGGACGCACCTGGTGTCGTGACCTGGCCGGGGATGTGGGCACGCAGCTGTGTGGTCAGCACTGTGGTTAACATTGTGGGCTACCTGCAGGGCTAGGGCGGCACGTAGTTGTAAGGGCACGCAACTATGAAGGCAGAGCTGTGGGCGCACAGTCAGTCAGTACTGACCACAGTCTATGAACCATACAGTCGTTCGACGAAGACGTCTAGACAGGGCAATTGTGCGGGGTGTGAGGGGCGAGACGCGGGAAGGCCGAGCCCGAACTGCGAACAAAACGATGTTAGCAGTTCGGGACACAGCATTCAGGGCTAACAAATGTTTGTGTTTTAAATTATTTTATATTTGTTTGTTGGAATTTATTGGAATGCTGATATCGAATGATTCGAGATGGTGAACATATTTTTTTTTAAATAAGATAAATAGTTGTCAATTTCTAGGTTAATTGGGCTGCTGATTACGAAAATGCTATCCTTTTTTAAATTCAAGATGGCGGACGTAATTTTTTTTAATTTGATATGAGTGTCAATTTTGAGGTTCAGTGGGGTGCTTCGGATATGCCATCCTTTTTAAAATCCAAGATGGCGGACGTATTTTTTTATAATTTGATATCGGTGTCAATTTTGAGGTTCATTGGGGTGCCGATCACGAAAATGCCATCCTATTTTAAATTCAAGATGGCGGACGTAATTTTATATTATTTGACATGGGTGTCAATTTTGAGGTTCATTGGGGTGCCGATCACGAAAATGCCATCCTTTTTAAAATCCAAGATGGCGGACGTATTTTTTTATAATTTGATATCGGTGTCAATTTTAAGGTTCATTAGGGTGCTGATTACCATTATGCCATCCTTTTTATAATCTAAGATGGCGGACGTATTTTTTTATAATTTGATACGTGTCACTTTTGAGGTTCATTGGGGTGCTGATTACGAGTGTTTATCTGCAATAAATAAATATTTTTATATATTGTTTACTTTTGACAACCCTGGCCGTCACGATACTGTCTAGACGTTGTCGGCATTTTCCATGAGATCAAAGGCGTCGAACGACTGTATGGTTCATAGACTGTGGTACTGACTGTGCACACACACTGCCTTCATAGTTGCGTCGCCGCGCATAATCACAGTTGATTCGCCTGTGCAACCACGGCGCACCTGGTGTCGCGATCTGAGCGGATGTTGTGGGCATGTATCTGTGTGGGCATCACTGTGGGCACGCAGCTGTGTGGGCATCTCTGTAAGCAGCCCGTGGGAGTACAACGCACCTGGTGTCGGGCGAGCGCGGCGGGCGGCTGCGGCGGCAGCACAGCGACAGCGCGAGGGCGGCGGCGAGGGCGAGGACGGCACAGGCGCCGCCCGCACTCGCCCACAGCCACGCCGACGTGGCGCTGGCCAGGCCTCCGCCCTCGCCGCTCTCTGCGGACAGGTTCATTCATTATTTAGTGACCGTCAGAATGGCTGGACCAAACGAGATATGCACGTGAGACCATGTGCACTGTTTACTACCTATTTGCTACTATTTACTACCTTTAATGAAAGATTTGCTACCTTAACGTTAAGACATTTATCAAAGAAACCAAATTGTCAGCCATTCTGACGTCAGGTTGGCTGACCACTTCTGAGTTATTGTAGTGTGTGTGTACTATTAGGATATGTATGACATGATATATGTATATAACACAGTGTCATTAGTTGTAAGAGTTAGTAATAAATCAGACTGCCATCGGATAACACTGTCTTTCATTGGTCGTCCCGGTTCCCTCATTGCATTATCATAGTTGTACTTTTGTATTAACCGCTTCGTTAATGTAGATATTTACTACCTATTTCCTACTTTAACACATATTATTTACAGAATTTTAATAAGCTTTGTTAAAAAGTTATCTATACAAGCCCATTAAAACGCCTGCACATAATTATTTATTTTTTTCTTCTCAAATTAATTGCTAATAAAATTTCTCAGGCTTAATTAGATATTTACTAACTTATATCTGGTTGAGGTAGATAAAACACCAAATGGCGTTAATTTTTTTCGATTTTTAAGGAAGAAAGATTTAATGGTCGTTGATTTACTGAGCGGGTCTGTTTCACAATCATTAAGTAAAGGCTTAAGTAGTTACTCAACGAGTTAATTACATAGAGGTTAAATCCTTTCGTGAACTTTCTTTGCATTTCACAATCATCCAATCAGTAAAATTAAAGTGAAGATTATATAATTAATACTTACTTACAAGTTACCTTTTTTTTTCAAGGTAAGAATAATTTATGTGTTTCTATAAAGTATAGCAATCACAGAATTATCATTAAAAATATTTTTTGTTATGATTATAAGTAATAAAAACAATAAATTCGTACAAAAAATGTTTACACTGTGTAAATGAGTCATTTCACCTTTTCTAAAATCAATGTTTCTGTAAGAATGGAACGCAACGAGGTTTCAACAAAAAGTCTATGTCAAGTCAACGTCAGTTAGTCAGTAAATCACAAATATCAAATTTGCCGACGTTTGGTACTTTTTGTGTGGTGAGATTAACACAAAATCAAATGCAGCCATCTTGGCAGCCATAAACACTTGCCAATTCTTTCCTTTTTTGTTGTTCCTTGGAACCGGCTAAGGTCTGAGACCATGCTGCCATGTCATTAGTGCGAATTTAATAATTCTCAATAAATATATTCAATATCATAAATACTTACTTAAACATAATAACTTAACCTACAGTAAAGTTTGTACGATGAGGCGACAATGAAGGAAAGAATAGGACTGGTGAAGTGTTTGGACGATTTTGAACTGAGTATAATATTTTAATACATTTGGCACGCTGTAATTGAATGGCACTACCATAAACAAGAACAGTTATGCTAAATTAAGTGTTTTTATTTATTTATTCGATACGATGTCTGTCAAATAGTACTCATTGAGTAAAAGCATCGTATAAACCACCCATACATTTCAATGGGTTTGAAAGGAACAAAAAAAACAATGTGCCGAACACTAAATTAATAGTTTTTTTCTGCACGGGAAACGAAAAGAGTAAGTTGGACTTTGTTTCGTAATTTTGTGAAACTATCCTAAGTGGCATTAAATTGTGATAAAGTTGGCAAGGTGACACTGTAATAATTATATGTTCGTTAATAGGATAAATCAAATAAAAATGAGAAACTAGGAAAGGCGGCTCCTATTTGACTCGGATCCACGTTCTCGCGTAAAACTCTTGTGATCAATGAAAAGTATAAACTACCCATACTATCAATGAGTTAGGTTAGGTTATGTTATTATGTGTAAGTAAGTATTTATGATATTTTATGTATTTATGAAGGATGTAGAATTCCTCCTACTAATGACATGGCAGCATGGTCTTAGACCTTAGCCGGTTCCAAAAAGAACAAACAAACAAACAAAAAAACTAAAACTATGGTGCCGAAAGCATGCGCAGCTGTCAGTCTAATTCATTGTTTAAAAAAAATATTTTTTTTATTGTTTGTGTTATTAATACTCGTAACCTATTGTGAATTTGAAAAACATCTAATGTGGGTTGTAGATAGCTTATGGGCAAATACGAAGCCAAGAATGTAACTCGTTAAACACAATTTTGGTGATTTCTTTATGTTGTGAACCCAAAATGTGCGTGTTTTCAATGTGGAATTCGGTAAAAGTTTTACTACATAGGAATGGATTGCCTATGGAGCTAGGAGAAGATTAAAAGAGGTACGAGAAAAAAGGACTCAAAAGTCCGTTTTAAAACGAACACTTGTAGGTTATGGTAATGTTTTTCTTTATCATACTGTACTTGTACTTATTTTTACTGTAGTTTCTAACAAAGCTAAGTTAGTTTTAGCCTAGTCAATGAACATTCATTAACTGTTTGGACTCTTTTGCGTTTTACGGTCCTAAGCCCGTAAAAGTATAAAGGGAAAATTAACAACTTATGAATAGTTTTGTAATGAATGAATGAATGAGATGCGCATCGCGTAAAAACTGTGTTGCGAGGAAGCCATTACCAAAATTTTGGATTTTTGGCGGACTTTTACTAAGTGCTTTATCTAGACATTTTTGTACTGGGCTATACCAAAAGAAAAAATACGTCAATTGTTTTTTGTCTTGTAGATTGCTATATTCAAATTTGGAAAGTGGTTAAAATTTCACCCTGTATATTCTATGAATAGGCATGAATGAAACATTTCCCCTAGAAAATGGCTACAACTTAAGTCTTTTGAAGAAACGGAGGATTTGTTGACTGTACTTGCCTAAGTGTTCGTAGTTTTCAACTTGTTACTTCTCTTTTGATTTGAAAGATCTGTGCATGTGTTTAAGTTCCTTAAGGATCATTTTCTGTATTATTTCAATATATTTAGTGTATCTTATTTAAGGAGTTGAGTAAGTGGGAAGAACTTTGCTTATCTTAAAACACTGGGTTTACCCTATCCTAGGAAGCAAGTTCAAGTACATAATTAGTATACAGGGTGAAGTTTTAACCACTTTCCAAAATTTTTATAGGTGTTCTGTATTGTAACTAGAGCCCATTTATAAGTAATAAATGTAAATCAAGCTTTTACCCGAAAATATTTTTCGCAATATAGTTTTTAATTTTAACGGTTCTAGGCCTGATATGGTATAAGGGGAAAATCAAAAACGTATGAATAGTATCGTAATAAATAAATGAGATGCGAATCGCGTAAAAAAAGTATTGCTAGGCGGCCGTATCAAAAATTCTAGATTTTTGGCGGTCATTTTCTAAGTGCTTTATCTTGACATTTTTGTACTGGGCTATACCAAAATAAAAAATACGTCATTTGGTTTTTGTCTCGTAGATCGGTAGATATATTAAAACTTGGAAGGTGGTTAAAATTTCATCCTGTATAAGATGCACTGTTACTGTTGCTTTTTATGAGATGTTAAATTTATTATTATTAAATAAAATAAAACAAATTAAATCTAATATATCCCTATAACTGTTAAGCACTCACCCAGCTGCGTGACGTATGTGACGGGCGGCGTGAAGGGCCCCAGCCCCTTGCTGTTGCGCGCCTGCACCTTGAACGCGTAGGCCGTGCGCGCGCGCAGCCGGTCCACGCGCGCCCGCCCCCCGCCCCCGGCCCCGCCCCCGGCCCCGCCCCCCGGCCCCGCCCCCACCGCCAGCGCCGCCCACTCCTCCCCGCCGCCGCCGCCCCCGCCGCGCTGGGCCGCGTACATCACCACGTAGCCTGACGGGGAAACCGAGTTTAAATAAATAAATAAAATTAAACAAAATCACATACATTGCTCAGTAGGGCTGAGATGTGAAACATGGCAACCACCCGCGATAAAATTTCTTCGCTAGACAAAAGTTTATCTACATGACAAACGGATGTAGCCATATTACATAATTATATAGTTTTCTGTGTGGAAACCATAGACATAGTATATATTTAGTGGAAACATTGGTTAATATTATAATTATTCGTAAAATTTTACGTCCGATTTGGCTAAAACACTTCTTGCCTAAGACGTAACCTGCGTTGACACCCATGTTAGAGTTTGTAGAAATTTTTTTCGTAATTTCGTATTTTGACAGTTAGAGATGACATTTTTAGGCCATTTAGGCCTGCCATGTTAGCAGCGGCAGACAAACGATATAACGCTATCAAAATACGATAAAAGGCCGCGATAATATTATGTCGTGGGTCGCATCTTAGCCCTACTGATCTTAATTTGAATAACTATTTAAAGCACTCGTATTTTGGAAACCTGAAACAACAAAGGTACCACAAAACCACTTATACCCAGATCCGAGAAAATGTAGAAAACTTTTTTTACTACATTGACCCGTACGGGAATTGAACCCGGGACCTCGGAGGAGGCGACACCTTGAAAACCGGTACGTACGCCACTCCGCCACGGAGGTCATCAAAAACATTGATTAAAACATTAATGTACTCGTATCTTATCCACGCCGTATCCGACGACGGCGACTCCTTGCTGTCAAGTATGAGGTGATTCTATTAGGATGGAATGCTTTGAGGTGACTGGTAAAACCGAACTTCGTTTGATAATTTGGCTGCATAGAACACATAATTTGGCCGGGTCATAAAGTCAACTCAGTAACGTATTCCGTGTGATGTATGTTATGTCAATCAATCGAGGACCGTTTTTAGGGTTCCGTACCCAAAGGGTAAAAACGGGACCCTATTACTAAGACTTCGCTGTCTGTCCGTCTGTCCGTCGCTCTGTCACCAGGCTGTATCTCAAGAGCCGCGATAGCTAGACAGTTGAAATTTTCACAAATTATGTATTTATGTTACCGCAATAACAACAAATACTAAAAACAAATTAAAATAAATATTTACGGGGGGCTCCCATACAAAAACCCGTTTTTTTTGCCGTTTTGGTACGGAACCCTTCGTGCGCGAGTCCGACTCGCACTTGGTCGGTTTTATTAAGTGTCATTCCTGCATCGGACGGTACACCTTCGATATCGAAGGTTTCAAACAATTGAATTGCTAGTTTAAATTTAAAATGTTACTGACGTGTTAATCAAAATGTCGACTGATGCTTTAGATAGTATTCAAATCCACTAATCTTTGCTTGATGAGCGAATGTTACTTCTATTAAGATGTTTCTTATTTTGCAAAATGGATTTAAGGCCTAATTTGATTGCTGTAGCAAACTTCACTTTTAGAACGCAGTTCCTTATCGCGCGTTGCGAAAGGGGGCTAGACGGAAAAAAATGTAACGACACTTTTTGCTATATTATTAGTTGTAAGCCGTGCGGCGTGCGTGTGTTTCTCTGTCTGAGAGAGAGAGAAAGAGAGGGAGAGGGAAAGAGAACTAAAAATAAATAAAAAAAAACTTAAAATGAACTTCGTTCCATCCGGGTTGACACCTCTCAAGTTTTTTTTAAGCTGTTGCATAGCTTCTATCGCGGGCCTTGAGCATGGAGACCGAATCCAGAAATTCCATAACGAAAATAACCTAACCTAACACTCGGGGCGAGGCACGATCGAACAATTTTGAATTTCCGAAATTTAAAAGAATTTAGAAGAAAATAAGGATTTTGACAGTATGGTTGCCTATGGTAACCATATCTGCCAAAATAACAGAAAAATTTAATTACAAAAGTGTCAAAATTAGAAAATACATAAAATTATAAAATTAGGCTATTGTATAGCTTTATCGCGGGCCTTGAGCGTGGAGACCGAATCCAGAAATTCCGTAACGAAAATAACCTAACACCCCCCACTCCGAGTTGATAAAAAATGCTATGCAATAGCTTTACCGCGGCAGTCTCCGAGGGCCACGCGTCTTTTTATTAGGTTATGTACCTTCAATCAGTGCGATGCGTTGGACAAGTGAAATATACTCGTAACATACTTTTTATAAATAGTTAGTTTATAAGCTCATTGTAAGTGAACTATGTTCTTTTTTGAGTCAATAAAATTCTCTAAACTGGATTCTAACATCCGGCCTATGGCACTCAAAATGTCGTACTTTCAATTAACAACATACTTACCTTAAACCATATAAGTATATTGACTATGTAAAGCATCTTGAGGATATTAATCTGTGATAGTCCCGGGGACTGACCTGTGATGGCCCCGTTGGGGCGGGCGGGCGGCGCCCAGGTAAGCTCGACGGCGCGGGGGGCGGCGGGGGCACTGACCTGTGATGGCCCCGTTTGGGCGGGCGGGCGGCGCCCAGGTGAGCTCGACGGCGCGGGGGGCGGCAGGGGCACTGACCTGTGATGGCCCCGTTGGGGCGGGCGGGCGGCGCCCAGGTGAGCTCGACGGCGCGGGGGGCGGCGGGGGCACTGACCTGTGATGGCCCCGTTTGGGCGGGCGGGCGGCGCCCAGGTGAGCTCGACGGCGCGGGGGGGCGGCGGGGGCACTGACCTGTGATGGCCCCGTTGGGGCGGGCGGGCGGCGCCTAGGTGAGCTCGACGGCGCGGGGGGCGACGGGGGCACTGACCTGTAATGGCCCCGTTTGGGCGGGCGGGCGGCGCCCAGGTGAGCTCGACGGCGCGGGGGCACTGACCTGTGATGGCCCCGTTTGGGCGGGCGGGCGGCGCCCAGGTGAGCTCGACGGCGCGGGGGGCGGCGGGGGCACTGACCTGTGATGGCCCCGTTTGGGCGGGCGGGCGGCTCCCAGGTGAGCTCGACGGCGCGGGTGGCGGCGGGGGCACTGACCTGTGATGGCCCCGTTTGGGCGGGCGGGCGGCGCCCAGGTGATCTCGACGGCGCGGGGGGCGGCAGGGGCACTGACCTGTGATGGCCCCGTTTGGGCGGGCGGGCGGCGCCCAGGTGAGCTCGACGGCGCGGGGGGCGGCAGGGGCACTGACCTGTGATGGCCCCGTTTGGGCGGGCGGGCGGCGCCCAGGTGAGCTCGACGGCGCGGGGGGCGGCGGGGGCACTGACCTGTGATGGCCCCGTTTGGGCGGGCGGGCGGCGCCCAGGTGAGCTCGACGGCGCGGGGGGCGGCGGCCTGTGATGGCCCCGTTTGGGCGGGCGGGCGGCGCCCAGGTGAGCTCGACGGCGCGGGGGGCGGCGGGGGCACTGACCTGTGATGGCCCCGTTTGGGCGGGCGGGCGGCGCCCAGGTGAGCTCGACGGCGCGGGGGGCGGCGGGGGCACTGACCTGTGATGGCCCCGTTTGGGCGGGCGGGCGGCGCCCAGGTGAGCTCGACGGCGCGGGGGGCGGCGGGGGCACTGACCTGTGATGGCCCCGTTTGGGCGGGCGGGCGGCGCCCAGGTGAGCTCGACGGCGCGGGGGCACTGACCTGTGATGGCCCCGTTTGGGCGGGCGGGCGGCGCCCAGGTGAGCTCGACGGCGCGGGGGGCGGCGGGGGCACTGACCTGTGATGGCCCCGTTTGGGCGGGCGGGCGGCGCCCAGGTGAGCTCGACGGCGCGGGGGGCGGCGGGGGCACTGACCTGTGATGGCCCCGTTTGGGCGGGCGGGCGGCGCCCAGGTGAGCTCGACGGCGCGGGGGGCGGCGGGGGCACTGACCTGTGATGGCCCCGTTTGGGCGGGCGGGCGGCGCCCAGGTGAGCTCGACGGCGCGGGGGGCGGCGGCCTGTGATGGCCCCGTTTGGGCGGGCGGGCAGCGCCCAGGTGAGCTCGACGGCGCGGGGGGCGGCGGGGGCACTGACCTGTGATGGCCCCGTTTGGGCGGGCGGGCGGCGCCCAGGTGAGCTCGACGGCGCGGGGGGCGGCGGGGGCACTGACCTGTGATGGCCCCGTTTGGGCGGGCGGGCGGCGCCCAGGTGAGCTCGACGGCGCGGGGGGCGGCGGGGGCACTGACCTGTGATGGCCCCGTTTGGGCGGGCGGGCGGCGCCCAGGTGAGCTCGACGGCGCGGGGGGCGGCGGGGGCCACGCGCAGATCCCGCGGGGGCGAGGCGGGGGCGGCCTCCAGCGTCGTGTTGGAAACCAGCATGGACCACTGCGACTCGCGACCGCCTACACACATTAAAATCAGTTTTATTTCATATTTTACACGTCCTAATATTTTAACCAATCACTGCTTCAGGACAAGGGTGGGCTAGTGCCGAGAAGAAGCGCAAGAAACTTAGAAATTGTGAACGTCACAAAATAAATGGAGGTCGTACACACACAAACATACCTACTATCATTTAGTCTTACAAATATTATGGATGGATGGTAGCAAGTCTTCGTCTAAATAAGTTAGGTTTGTAGGACACGTGCATATTTTTCTGATCCCAAATCAAATACGAGTAGCTATTACCACAATCAAGCAGATCTGAGACAATACAGAAATAATGGTTTTCTATACACCCGAAAATATTTTCGAAACACGCATCACGTACTAACACTACTTCATAGAATTAGATGCAATTTTCGACCGATGTTAAATAACATACATGGTAATTTCTCCGCAAATTAAATACCTTATTCCCACTTTTAAAAATCTTAAACTAGGTATACCAAAAAAGTGTCAAACCTTTAATAAGTTTGACAGCGAACTCGTAGTGCGTGTTGGGGCGCAGGTCGTCGAGCATGCAGTTGAGGTCGGACGCGTTGTACGTGCGCACGCGGCCCGCGCCCGCCCCCGCCCCCGCCCCCGCGCCCGCCCCCGCTTGCGCCCATCGCACCACGTAGCGCCGCCCGTCCGTCGCCGTCTGCAAAGTATTGGCGTATTATTGCTATAGGCTTCTGCTAGATTTACTGAAGCTAATGGCTAGATTCATTGATGCTATTGTCAGTAGTATCATAGATTAATGTTGATAGATTGGCAAAGCAAAAGAAATAAGAGTGTACAGCAGGCATACGTTTGACCGAGATACACAAAACCACTCACGTAAATTCTATCGGCCTGTATCGGCCTAGCGTCTTTTACTAACGAAACAAAATTTTGAAAGTACTTTTAGCTGAATCCAGTCTTATAGATTAAACCAATGTGACAAATATTAAAACAAGTAAATATATTTACAGCCAATACCCATTGTTGTTATGGTAATTAAAATTAAATGGTGGAGGACTTTGTCGTTACTTTTAAGTCTGCAACTTACTAATTCATAGCAATACTTAGTAATCATTATTGAAATGTAGAAAATGTATTTAACGTTAAAAAATAGCATCAAATACCTGTCCCTTGGGCAGCGTGGGGTCGGTCCAGTACACGACAGCAGTGGTTCCACTCAACATTATCACCTGGAACAAACAATGCAAATAAATAAATAAATAATGAATAATATTCTTTAATACCTACAGCATGAAGAAAGTGACTATGTGCGTCATTCTAGGAATGATACAACTATTAGATTACTTATTGAACGGTTTATTGCAGAAAACAAGAAATCTTTCCAACGACAATCAAAAAAGGTGTCACCTTACACGGCCGAAATATTTATTACAAAATATTTAAATCTTTAAGCAAAGGCGTTGTTTACATTCTTCCTAAAGACATGTGTATATTTTGTTTGTGTGTGTGTGTGTGAACCAAAAATGATCACAGTAAGGAACCCCAAATGATGCTAAGGTTCCTTTAGCAAGATACAATTATCGTTCTAAAAAGCTTATAAGTGAAATCACAAATGAAGTGTCACTGCGAGTCAATACGGTACAGCGACATCTATCTGTTGTTTGTGTTTTGCGTGTGAGTGTTGTTTGTATATGTGTCTGCTATTGACTGCAGCAAAATCTATCAGTGCCTTGAGTCCGACGGGCGGCAGTAGGTCCGGCGGGTCGGGCGCCTCGTCGTCCTCGTCGTCGTCGTCGTCGGGCTCGACGTCGTCGTCGTCGTCGCCGTCGACGGGCGGCGCGCGCGTGCGCACCGTCGCGTACACCGCCGGGCCCAGCCCCAGCGCGTTGCTGCCGCGGAGAGAGATCACGTACTCGGCGTTCGATTCTGGAGGGAGGGAATCGGGGTATGACTACTAAGAATGGCTATTGGTCAATACATCTTACACTTGGGTTGAGATCTGTGCGTGAAAGATAATTTAGTTAGTAGATTTTACGGAATTTTTGTAGCTTTATTTCCATTTTGATTCCATGTTTACAATTCGAACATTACATTTAACATTTCTATTTTATATTCTTTACGTACAAAACATTTAATACTCTTTTCCGGACTTTTAAAAAGCGATCGTGCGCATTTATTTCCGCGAAGGGTACGTATCGTGGTATAATTACCCTTCTAGAGAATGTAT
Organism: Anania crocealis; assembly: GCA_949315895.1. Taxonomy (NCBI): domain Eukaryota; kingdom Metazoa; phylum Arthropoda; class Insecta; order Lepidoptera; family Crambidae; genus Anania; species Anania crocealis. The sequence continues at coordinate 22,618,442 of OX438861.1, read as the reverse complement.
TCTTAAGCTGACTATCGATAATTAAGTCTAGAAAATGTCATCGATGTAACAGAGGTACAGATATTATTAACTAAACAATTACTGTGAATGAATAAAATCGGTTATCACACTTTAATTGAAGGTATAAAGAAATCATTCATTCTTGAAATTTTTTAGCCACAAGTATACAGAGTGTAAAAACACTAAACGCAGACCCTGAAGCTACGCAATCTGAAAAGCAAACCAATTTAAGTCATATTACAAAATATTATAGCTGGGTAGTGATTTTTATTTTTGGGAGTAAAAAAATATTATAATTCCATAGCACGCAATGTATAGCAGCCGGAGCGAGGGCCGCTGCGCTGGAGATGGCTGCTAAGTTCAAAATTCGTCCGCGCTGAGCCGTACATTGAATATTGTAATTAAAAATGGCTTATTAAGAGCGAAATATTAAAAAAACACTATGGTTGTAAGAAGAAAAGTTTTTAAGTAACATTTTGCAACATTTATTGTAATAAAATGGAAAACACAATTGTGACTTTGACCCACAATATCTTCGGAACCAGCTGTTTCCCAGGTATGGTTTCAAAGAAACAAATGATCCTAGTGATGGGGACAGTACGTGGTTTTCGGATCTGCGTTTGATTTTTTTACACCCGTTATGTATAGGTTCCCTGACCGAACTAATTATTAAAGGAAATAATTATTAAAATCAATGTATATTTGTATTTTTATTAACTGATCAAAATTGAATCAAAACTTCAATGCAAGTGCACAATTAAATAGAGCTGGATTAGGTACGAGAAGGCAGAAGGAAGACCGAGACATAGTAAAAAAAAATCTACGACAAGATGAAAATGACATTTACAAAGTGCACGCTATGAATTTAGAAATGCAAAACGAGTGGATAACTATTGGTGAGTTTTGTATCCCGTTAGCTATGAAGTGGCGCACTTTGCTGCATGATTGGTCTCCTGCCTTATTAAAATTTTATCTAAATTCCAGACCAGAGTAACTTAGTAAGATGGGGAAAAGCCTCTGAAAAACGTTGTTATACTTGTGGAGAGGCGATATGTACAGCAAGACACCTATTGATGGGATGCAAGGTGCTCTTGAATAGGGGTCACTACTCACATCGCCATGACAGAGTACTTCAAATCATACGTGAACTACGTAAAGCTATAAGCTTTTCAGTGGCTAGGGCCCAAAAAGGATTGACTACAAACAAAAGACAAATTAACTTCATTAAAGAAGGCTCCACTGTAAATTCTAAGAACAAGCCTTACTCAATCCTGGACTATTTTAATGGATACGTATGAAAAGCACTATAAAATCTCAGAGGATGTGTGTGTTTTATCATCCAGACTTTTCTTTTTCCTAGAGCTACCAAACGGATTGTACTTGTAGAGCCGTGGGAAACTTACATACCTAAAGACCACGCAATGACAGAAAACAAATACTATGATCTCCTAAATGAATTACCGAAAAACGTTAAGTTATATAGTTAGTCTATATGCTGTAGAAGTAGGAGCGAGAGGTATACCAGAAAAATCTCTCTATAACCTGTTAAAAGACCTTGGCTTGACCAGAACTGCAGTAGTAGAGCGAGTGTTTAAAGCTGCATTAGCAGGTTCGTACCAGATTTGGCTGGGCAGGGAGAGAAACACGAGTAGTGAAGGTGAGTGTTGATGTACGTCGGAAAGGGGCTTCTTAAACCTACACCCGTGTCACAAGTCCCGGGAGCTGCTCGGAGTTTCTCTTTCTGCCCATATATAACCATACATGATGGACCCGACACCCGCACAGTGAATCTATGGAACGCTAACAAGTTTGTCTCTCTAGGTGTAAAATACAATTCAGTTGAATCATAAAGGTGGGTACTGACCATCATTACGAGGTGTAATGTAACATATTACACAGCGAGCATTCGTACAGTCAGTACGTCGTGTTACGAAGAAACCAGCGAGCAACGAGCCGCTCTTTGGTCGCTTTGGGTGCTCCACCCGGCTGTCGGTTTTTTGGCGAATCCTTTGACTGTTACGCGGTTCAGTCAATACGCTGTTTGCAAGTCGTCACGAGCGCACGCAGTGCGCAGTTTAGAGTAATCTCACGTATTATTTATCTTCTCGTATTATTACAATTTTTCCTTGCAACATGGAGTAGAAAAAAGAAAAATGTCCAGTAAAGTTTTTTCTTCTTCTTAATTTGCATGAAATAATAATTAAGTAGAATCAATGATACCACCAACACGTCCTCGCTGTCGGTCATCTTGGAGTGAACTGTTAAATATTAGGGATTTTATCAATATTAGGGATTCAAATACTTTTCTAAATACTGGTAGAATATATATGGGTCTGTATTGTTCAATATTAGATCTATCCCTACACTTATGGACTGGCACGAAGCGAGCTTCTTTCCACCTTAATATAATATTTTACGAAACATTGCAATAGGATAAATATTAGGGAAAGAGGCCAGGCTAGTTCGTCAGCACATTTTACCGCGGAAAAAGGTGATATACAGTTGGAGCCGGCTCCTTTTTTTGAATCTAGGCTTGATGAAGTTTGATGTGCTAGCTTCACTTGTTATTACGTTAGTAATTAGGTTATCAGATCTTAAATTGTTTGTTTGATATACGGTATAAAAACATTGAGCAAAAGAATTCACATATATTGGAGCCATTAGTAGTAGATTGGTCTTTATAGTACATTCCAGAAGGGTTACTGTTTTTATTTTTTGTTTAATGAAGGATAACGATTTACATAAATTAAGATTATTTTTTAAATAATTTGGCACAAAACATTTCTATTTTTCAAATATAAATCGTACGTTTCATCATAGGGAAAATGGTTTCATTAGTACTAACAAGGGTGAATCGTTCTGCCGCTGGAAAACAGTCACTAAAATGTTACGATGTACAGCTAATAATGAAATACTTATGTAGTGACTCACCCAGTCCCCTGATGACGTGCGAGTGCAGATGCGCGGGCAGTTCCCTCGTGAGCTCGTCGGGCACGCCGCGGCCCCAGCCCAGCCACCAGCCGCGCACCGCCACGCCCTCCGCGCCGCCCTCCGCGCCGCCCTCCGCCCACCACACGGAGATCCAGTCGCGGCCCGCGCGCGCTGCCCAAGAGGGGTCAGGTTACAGTGGATACGGGGATAACGTGAAAGTTTGTGAGCATGGTTGTCTGGATGTCGGGATACACATACACACACATACTAGAGTGCTCCTCAATTATTCATCGCTTTGCGCGAACACTGCAATATTGTTCTTTATTTTTTTAGTATTTCTTTATTGTATTTTTCAGTGAAACTCATAACATCATAACCTATCTGTAAGCCCTCATGACCGAACTCTCACCTAACACCTATGGAGAGATGGGAGTGGCTGAAATCTAGCGCTGAGCGGGATCGATTCCTATATCAAAACAAGCTGAGCCATTTACCATTTGCTTTCTTTTCTACTTCTTAATAATTATTGTTCATGCTTGTTTTTTCTGTACTATCATTTTTTTATAACGAAGGCAATAAATATATATTATTCTTATTCATATGGTTGTTGCTCTTTTACGCTAAAACGACACAACGGCTTTGAATGAAATTTAGCACAGTGTTACTTTAATGGCTGAAATAACATATAGGCCACCGTAGAAAAAAAATAATACATATTATGTAGTTTTCAATTTAATATTCGAGCAGACAACAGCTCGTTTATGGCGACTACTATAGCTAAGTACTAACCCCAATAGATTAATTTGGTTACTTCTAAAAAAAATCAATTCACTAAAAACTAGAACAGTATAATTTAAGCAAATTATCTCTAATATTTATTGAATCACTGTTAACTGCTTTTCATTCTGGCATTCTTTTCTATTGTACAACGGCAGGTCAACCTACCCAAAAAGTTAAAGGTCATTGAATTGATTTTCAACTTTAAGTCCAACAGGTAGAGATCAATATGAATTGATAAAATCTGACTGTACGGGCCAGCCATCGTACATTCAACTCTAGTTTTAGCTTACGTTGCGACCTAGTCTCGCTCGGGCGCAAATACGATCAAATAATCAGTTTAACATCAATTTAATATGTCACAAACTGTCCAACCGAAAACTATTCAAGGAAAGATTTGCCACAATTACTTTGTAAACTTTTAATAAACCTTTTAACTACGGTAATCTTTTCTGTTTGACGTGCTCAACAATTACCTTACCTTTCTCAAGTGTATGGCGATTACAAAACCATACACTGACGTTTTGTGGTAGGTTGACGTTCTGGTCGTCTGTACATTATTTTTATAAGCGGAAGCTTTTGGCGTTAGCTCAACTTTATAAACAACGAAATAAAAAGTCCACTGTGATTCAATAAATACTAGAGGTAATTTGCTAAAATGATACTGTTCTAGTCTGGAAGTAATAAAATTAAATCAATCGGGGGCAGCACATGGCTCTAGTTGTCCCCTTTATATAAACTTATCACTAGAATGGAATAAATAATAAATAAATAATAGGTATAGTTACTGGTGAGCGGCGGCGGCTGCGGCGGCACGCGGCTCTCGTCGGGCGTGCGGCGCGGCGTGGCGGCGGCGGCCCACTCGCTGAAGGGGCCCGAGCCGTTCGCGTTCAGCGCGCACACGCGCACCTGCAGCACGCTCACGGGTATTGCAGGCGATAATAGATGGCGCTGTGCTTCATTAGCTAGCGGTGGCGTTTGGATTTTTTGAAAACATAGGAGCTCCATAGTTTTTAGGTTCTGAACTAATATTTGGCTTAGTAAAATAGATTACCCATTAGGGATGAATACGTAGATAAAAATAAGGTAGATAAATACGATCTCTTCAATAAACAATTATAGCATTTCAGAACGTTCGCGATTCAATTAACCTCGCTGTTGTCATATTTCATACCATTGAAAGGAGAACCCCATTTTTGGGCCCGACGTTACAACAATGAAAATTATGCCAAAACATCCCTCTTAATTTACTTGCCTATTTCTCCAAAAAATAGTTTAATTGGCAATGGACAAGTGGTGAAAATGAATAAAATACATATTGTTTTTCTAATACTTAAACAGTCTCTGTAAAGCGTTTTACACACATTTAATTAAAACGTGACTATCTCCGTAAACGCTCTGTCACTTCATAGAGCGGGGCTTGTAACGTTTTAATCGATTTCCAATAAATCGATTCATATTAATACTTCTTTCCAATTGCATTTTTTAAAGAATAAGCTAAATAATTCGTTTTAAATGCCTGATATAAATATAAAAAAACTAAAAAATGTAATTAATTTTTTTTCCACGAGCTTTGCATTTCAATAAGTAATCATTGATAAAACAATTGAACATGGTGAATAGTTCAATTCCTGATGTAACAGGCTGCACTATTATCAAGAATATCAGCTGACTATGACAGTAGATTGTCATTTGTCATTCACTCAAATTCACTCACATTACGTTTCGTACATAGACTACATTGTAACATGTTTCGTACTCGTGCGCAAGTTAATGTGGTTTGCATTTTTATCAGTGCCCTGCTGAAGTGCTCTGTTTACTACCTATATTGCCTATAGATAAAAAAGGAACCTAGATCTTATCCAGGTAAAGTACCAAAATGGTATTTTTTTTGTAAAATAATACATGATATAGGTTATAAAATAAAATAAGTTCATTGGTTGATCTAAGTAACTTTCCCATTGTAGAAAGTTGTGAAAACATGGCTTATGAAACTTTTCAATATGCTCTAATTTGCGGCCAAATCCCAGCCTTGTAATTGTAACGTCAGGCCCAAGAATGTATGAGAAATGGGTTTGTCCTTTTAACCTTACGTACATGACTAGTATGATCATGTAAACGATAATCAAATAATAATGTATTTAACTTCGTAATATTCATATTTCTACGCCTTAAACAATGGCAGAATATGTTGAACTTGAGCATGGCTTTAAGATCTTGTGTAACCAAGTTCTAAGAAATAAATTATCTTATCTTATATTATCAATGTTTTTTATAACATTCAAATAAAAATAAATGGGAATCAACAAATATGGCAGCGCAGAACAAGTGGATATTCATTCAATGCTCATTAATCAAATTAAGTGGGTGTGTAAAAATCTTGCTGATCTACTGGTTGACCTGTTTGAACTATGCACTGATACTATAGGGGTATATAAATAAAACAACCGTAAGTACTAATCTGAGCAGAGGTAATTAATTTATTCAAAAAAAAGTTTTAAACTTAAAGATCTGATTGACACCACTTACAAGCGCGAGTCACAATACGACAACGCCATCTATTGTTGATTGTAGGAACAAAATAAAACATATACTCTTAATAAAATCATCGACACCACTTACCAGCGCGAGTCAAAACGTGACGGCGCCATCTATTGTTCATTGTTAGAACAAAATAAACATATGGACTCTTATTAAAATCTTCGACACGACTTACTAGCGCGAGTCAAAACATGACAGCGCCATCTGACATTTTGCCAATAATAGTTTTAATCATTAACAGGGTGTTTATTTTAATTTAACCTAAATAATGATTGTTGGTAGATATATTTCATACGATACACAGATATTTAGATTTTAAAATATCTTAAGTTTCAGTGCGTATATTAATTTGATGTTTAATTTATCAATTGCATGCCTGTTTTTACCATAACTGTTAATACTAAACAACATTCTTTTCTCTGTAGCAAATTGTACAATTTTTGTATCCGATTCTTTTCTGTCACTGACTATGTCTTACTTTCAGATCAATGCTTGTGACCAATAAACAAAAAGCTCTAGAATAAATCAGTAACTAACTTGATATGTAGTATCCGGGTCGAGGCCCCTGAGCTCGGCTCGTCTCGCGTCCGCCGGCGTCGTGAGCGAGTCGGCCTTGCGCCGCGAGGCGGGGCCCGCGCCCGCGCCGGGGCCTGAACCCGCGGCGTCGGGCAGCGCGCGGTAGCGCAGCTTGTAGCCCGTCAGCACGCCGTGGTGCGTCAGCGGCGGCGGCGCTTCCCAGCGGACCAGGATCGACTGGAGCGGGTGTCCACATACTATTACTGGTACTTATATAAGAAGAGGATTCGAAGACGTTGGATATTGAAACACTAACTTACTATTAATAACACTGATTTATTTACTCACATAGCACTACACTAATTAGAAAACTTAAATAGGTAACGGATGATCAGCTTTACATGCCCAGGTAAATACAATATGTTATAAAAACCCTGTCCGATCCGAAAGGGTCATAAAGTTGCTATATTAACATATCCAAAATAAGTATCAAAATTACGTAATTCATGAATACAACTTTTTTATCGATTTTTAAAGTCAACAGGTTTATCACCCATTTACCCTACAACACGGAAATTTTCAAAATGTGTTAACACTCCCCGTCGCGCGGCTCTATTGTCGGCATTGACGCAAGCAAACTACTCGCTTTTCGGCACCGCAATAAATATAGGCGGCGCCTTTGACATAGCGTAAAGGTAGCCGCCCGCTTTGATTCAACTCGCCGCGCGGCACGTGTCGGTGGATATATCCTGATCATGCATTATTATTTATTATTACGACAGGTCAGTTTCGCGAAGACATTACTTCCGAGTGGTCGTACCGTTCTGCTCCGCGAAATGTCGTATTCTACAAATAGTTTTCATAAAATTATGTGACAGTGAAGCAAAAATGCGTGTGCGAATTGTTGCGCTTAAAGCGGATACGAGTGTGTTACAATCGATGCGGGACAACCAAGTGTGACGCTGTGAAGCCTGTATTTCTGACGGTGGCAAAAATATGGAACAACATCTTCGCCACAACCATCAAATCAGTGTCCTTACTTGCAGAGCTACGAAGAAGTCTCAGTTTTGTACAATTGACACATTATTATCCGAGTACCGGGGTCAACTGGGGTCATGACTTCGCTACTTGCGAGTGCGAGCGCCGGCGCATCTCCGCGCCTCCCGCTCTTCTGGTCACCGCCTCTTGGGATTGCCATGTAAGCTTTTTTAATGTAGTGAATTTCGTATTTTTTTTTCATGGGGTAATTTCTTTCTTATGTTTCATGAAAATTATTACACAAATAGAATCTTATATAGATACCTAATAACACCTTAATGGATCGGACAGGGTTTTTATGACATATTGTATAAAGTCGAACTGTACGGTCATACAGCGCCATCTGTTGTGGGCTAGCAGAACTAATTCACAAAGAACTTTAAATGTTAGCTAAACATTCCTCCACTCGAGGATGATTACAGTCCTTGAAAAAGTGAATACTTAATACTTTTCACCCCGAATTCCCAGATACCTCCAAAATAGGGGGCGCTAGGCGGGATAAAATTCCACTCACCGTGGCGCCGGTGGGCACGGCGGTGACGTTGCGCGGCGGCGCGGCGGGCGCGGCGCTAGGGGTGCGCGTGCGCAGCTCGCGGGGCGCGCCGGCGGGGGCACGCACGCGCACGCGGTAGGCGCAGGCCGCGCGCAGCCCCGTCAGCGTCGCAGGGGGGGCGGCCGCCCACTGGCTCTGCTCGCGTCCGGACTCCTCCTGCCAGAACGACAAAATTTTTTCCTTAACTATTAATAATTGCAATTTGATGTTCTTAGCATAAACCAATTCTTATTAAATCATTTGTAACATTTATATTACATTACTTCGATTTTGAAATATCGCTTAAGTCCGTCGATTTACATTTATCCATTTTACGTCATCACGAGCGATTATGAAAAATGACGTAACCTTGTAAAGACGTCTTTTATAGTTAGGTCTAATTTTTGCGACTGGATTATTATAATCATTTTCACTTTTTATATCTATTTTAAATAATTAATTCGATAAATATCTTAAGCAATTTATAAAAAAATATTCTTAACATGCTAATTACCAATATTTTTTTGTGTGCAAATGTGTTTCACTTGTGTGACGCTGGTACAAAGCTACGTCGACTCTTTCAGTGAGAACTGTCATTCTAATCAAGCTATATTTTAAGGACTATAACTACATTTTACAGAGCCGCTTCGAAGTTCCAAAATCTAAGGAATTAATATCTTCCCCCTACTCCACTACAGTTACTTTTTTAATGTTAAGTTTGTAATTAATGTAGAATGTGGACCTGTAAATATCTTTTACATTAATTTCTTTTTGTTTCATAATTTTTAGGGTTCCGTACCCTGAAGAACACCCATAATAAGGGTCGACCCTGAAGACGCAGCTTCATTAATGCAAACTTTTTGTGTTCTACCTGTGAGGTAAGAGTTAATTAAATCTAACGAATCATTCGAAGCACCATAATGTCTAAGTTTTTTAAGCAAAGTTTAATGGTCCACACAATCCAAAGCCTTTGATAGGTCACAAAAAACACCTATAGCATCTAACCTACTCTCCCAAGCATCGAACACGTATTTTAGAAGTGCTGCTCTCGCATCAGATACTTGGTATAAACGCAAGGTTATTAATTAAATAACCACATTCATTGTTGTAGCTTTTTCTTTGCTGCAAAATGTTGTTTATGTTACCCGGATTAAAATAAGGAATCAATTGATACCTCGTTGATACCTAGGTAATACTGAAAATGTTTAGAAAATGAAAAACGGCTTAATGTAGAAAGTTGCCAATACTATTATTGTTTTTCAAAGTAATCTCCGTTCCCCTCTCTACACATCGTCGCATTCGATGGAACCACTGAGAAAAGCAGTGGGCTTATTCTTCCTTAGGGGTCTCTTCTATGGCATTTTCGTATGCTTTCATCGCATCTTCAGGGCTCGTAAAGCGAATACCTTGAATTTTATCTTGAATTTTATCTTTAATTTTTGGAAATAAATGAGAGTCGCAGGGCGCCAGGTCAGGACTGTATGGCGGATAACTCATTATCTCGACACCTGCCATAGTCAAATATTCAACAGTCCGTTTTGCGGAGTGCGCTGAAGCATTGTCGTGGTGATGGAGGATCCTGCTTCGAGGGCGCTGCTGTCGAATTTATTCCAAGACAACAGTTAAACAGCGATTGACATACTAGTCTGCAGAAACTGTCCTTCCATCTTCTAGCACATCGCGAAATGACCTTTCCGACCAAAGAATGAGGCAATTATCTTTTTTCCTTGACTTCTTCCTTTCTTTACCTTAGTAGGCCGATCCTCGAAAGGAAACACCCACTGAGCTGGTTGTCTTTTGGTTTCGGGTTCGTAGCAATATATCCAGCTTTGATCACCTGTGATGTCAAATACAGCATTTGAGTCACCGCCGTTGAACTTATATAACATTTGGCGACACCAGTCAGCTCAGCGTGACAAACCGGTGCTTCACGATCCATGCGAAGGTGTTTCTGGTCGTCGGTTAAAGTATAGGGAATCCATCTGGTACAAAGCTTTGTGACGCTTAAATGTACGTGTAATATTTTTTTAACTTGACTCATACCAATCAATTGGCCTAGGCTTGCCCGTATCTGCTGATAGGTCACTCTCTTATCCTCCTCTATCATGCGTCGCACAGCACTGATATTATCTTCAGTAGTCGCTGTTAAAGGACGTCCCTCATGCGGATCATCATTGAGGTTGCTACGTCCACGCTTAAACTCGTTAAACCATTTGTAAATAGTGGAATGAGATGGGGCTTCATTAAAAAATTCTAATCGCAGCCTATCATACTTTGTTGTTGAGTAAGTCCCCAACGAAAGTCATAATAAATCATTGACCGAAAATTTTCTCGCGTTAGGTTCATTTTCACGTGTAGTTTAAAATTTGCCGCCAATTCACAAAAACAAATGACAAATGAATGCAATATACTACATTAGGTTATCGAAGAGTTCTAAAATTGAAATTCAAAAAAAGTTCTCTATAGCAATGTTTTTAACTGGTCAGTTCTAAACATTTTCAGTGTTACCCACGTACCACCAAAATTGGCTCAGAATTTTAGCCGCATATGTAGAGCCCACACATACTTTGTTATAATCATAACCCTTCCTGTTGGCTTTGCCGTAGTCGGACAAAAAGGCAATAGATCGCAGTCAGTACGCACCTCTATATAAGTGACCTGGTACTTGTCGGGCGGCCTCCCGGCGGGCGGCGGCGGCGGCGGCGGCGCCCACCACACGCGCAGCGCGTGCGGCGACAGCGCCTCCACGCGCAGCTCGCGCACGGCGCCGAACGACAGCTCCTCCACGGGGGTCGTCACTTCGATGGGCTAAAGGAGGACGTGCAGTAGCAGCGGCGATGTGTGATAATAACAAGATAGGTACACACTTCGGTACAAAAGTGACATCTAAAACTATCCTCAATTTAAAGAATAACGTTGATTTTATGTCAGTATCAACTTTAAAACAAGGGAAAATTATATCAACATGCAGTTATATCATTAAATTTTTATATAGGTTAAACCAGAGATTTAAATCGTTTAGATGTGCCCAGCGCTTACAAAAACTGGCGAACTTTTAACACTGTGTGCGTGGCGTGAGACAGACAGAGTGCTGACACTACCACGTACACTCGGTTTGTTTACGTCTACAATTACCTACTGGGCCCCGAGAATCACCAACGGCTAGTTATGGAAGGGCTCAATGAAAGGCTAATTTGGTTACCTAAACAAGAAACATTCCAGCGTGTATTATTTCGCTATCGCGTAAGTACTAATTTGTAATAGTTCTCTCTGTGTCATACAGACGCCATTTGAAAATTCACCAATTGTTTGGGCAATGGTTTGGATTCAGTACTTACGCAGAAAATAAATAAATAATATTTAGGACAAGCCTCACTGGGCCACACAGAGCCATCTAGTCCCAAATTAAGCTACTATTAAGTATCCTGTCGTATGGGGTACTAGACAACCTATAAGCTTACTTATATACTTTTTATGTAAATACATAGAAAACACCTAGACCAGTACAAACAGACATGTTCATGCACACAAATATTTATACTGTGCGGGGATCGAACCCGCGACCCATGGCTCAGAAGCAGTGTTTACTACCGCTGATCTAAATGGTCGTCGTCTCGTCGAAATGTAATTCCCGTGGATTTAATTTGGGTTCCTTGAATTATTACAACACTTTTCTTAAGGTACAGGAAAGACATATTGAGTAGATTTACTGACTTAATCACCGAAAACAACGAAATGTCAAAAACTAGCACGGAAAGAGTGAGCTCACTCTTTCCAACGATGATACATTTTCATGCGCCTTGTGCATGGTAAGGGCTCATTTAACGATTTAAATCTCTAGGTTGAACAAAATGTGCATTCTTATGTCAAATGGGTGCACATTTAGTTGGGACAGTTTAACGACGCTGATTGTGTATCTAGTTTTGTATATTGACACAAATGAGTAAAAAAAAAAGATGGTGATGGTATAATTCTACGGCTGACACGATTCCAAGACGAAAACTTAGTAAAAAGTTCACATTTTTTGCGACCAAAATTCGTTTTGACTAAACTTGTTTAGCACCATACATTTATACGAGTAAGTTTGCAGTCCATTCATATACTGACTGTAATTATTCTTTCACACACACACTGACCTGCGTGGGCGGCGAGAAGGCGTGCTGCGTGTAGGCCAGCGCCCGGAAGCTGTAGGTGGTGTTGGGCTGCAGCGAGGCCACGTTCATCTCGTGCCGCGCGCCGCCGCGGGACACCTGCTGTCTGAAATATGATCAGCCCTTTGGCTTTAAGGGGACTACTAGAGCTACGTGCTACCCCAAATTGATTTAATTTTATTACTTCTAAACAAAATCAATTCTCAAAAAACAAGGACAGTATCATTTTAGCAAACTACCTCTAGTATTTATAGAATCACTGTTAACTGCTTTTCATTCTGGCATTCTTTCTTATTGTACATTATTGATTAAAGCTGCCGCTTTTGGCGTTAGCGATAAATTCGACTTTAGTAACAACTGAACGAAATACTTTATTTGATATTTTAGCAACTTAATTGCACTTATAATATCAGTATATAAACTTGGAAAATTTTGTCTCAGGCGGAACTCGAACCCGCATCTCCGAACTGAACGAAATGTTTATTGTGATTCTATAAAATCAGTTAAAATCAGTTCTATTTCTGCAAATAGGCCCCAGGAGGCGTTTTTACACGTCCCAATTTAAACCTACCACTGCTTCGGGACAAGTCCAGACTAGCTAGGCTATAAATACTAGAGGTAATTTGCTAAAATGATAAAGTTCCAGTTTTTTTAAGAAATGATTTTGTTTATAAGTATAAAAATTAAATCAATTGGGGGCAGCACTCAGCTCTAGTAGACTCCTTAATATCACTTGCTGCATACAATTCTTAGCATGAATAAGCAAATCAAATCATTAATTTGTGATACACAAGTTATAAAGGTGATAAACAAAATTATATTTAAAGTGCAGCTGTGATCGGCCATCACGGCATACAAATGTTGATATAGCATCGTGACTATGTAACCTTATTGCGTTACGCTAAGTGATAGTCACCGACAAACTACATACCTAGAAACTTTCAACACATGAATAAATATTTACTCATGTGATTTCAAGATATTGGTTCCAATGGTTCAGAAACTGACGTTAGAGGCAGAGGAAAGGGTAATCAATAAATTAGGTAAGACCTAATTAATGTTTATTTTGAGTACTATTTCCAATTAAGATAATGAAATATGAAGAAGTTAAGTCTATCATCTCTCACACACGAACGCACGCACGCACGCGCGCCCGCGCACATACACACACACACACACACACGCATATCTAGTTACTCATAAACTTTGCATTGCTTTGTTTTACAGTTTTGATAGAAAAGTCTAACATTTAATTTTATTCAATTTTTGTTATTTTATTCTATAATGTGTTCGAGGTGGGCGTTTATAACCGCGACACAGTCTATGACTACATGCAGTTATAACTTATTATCGTGAATATTCTGTTCACTGTTACAAAATATTTTGTATCGTTTGTACCTATTTGTAATGTGGTTGACCGAATATTTTTATAATTTACTAGCAGACCCGACAGACGTTGTCCTGCTGTTTTAACTATAAATATTGATTACAAAATGGTATATTAAAAGCAAAATTTACCTACTGTTTAGTTATTATTATGCTTTAAGATACACAACATTCTTTATTTTCTTTTATTTGACGATATCTGCAACACGCATTCTGTCAATATGTCATCATATGCATAATATGTCAAACGCCATACATTAAGAAAGTTTAAAGTGTCAAAAGCGCTATTAAGGTTACATTACAAATAATTTATTATGGTGATTAAGTTTTCCTAAATTTTCTATTTTTCCGCGCAATTTTCTTATTTTTTTATTTCATAAGAACATTCTCCTGACAATAACAAACAAAACAAAAAAAGAATTAGCGAAATCGGTCTAGCCGTTCACGCGTGATGCGATGACCAAGGGAAATAGGGATTTATTTTTATATATATAGATAATCCCGTATTATTTGAAATACGTACCTGTCACTCCCCTTGACTTTGTAAATGACGGCGTATCCAGTGATATCTTCGTTCTTGGTATCAGGCTCCTCCCAGCTCAGCGTGACAAACCGGTGCTTCACGATCACCGCCTTTAAGTCCTTAGGTGGAGAGATCACGGTGTCGTTCGCTAGCATCAGCTGATCCAAATCCAAACCTTCAGCAGCGTGAAAAGAATCGAGATCGTTTTCGTCAGTTTGATCCGTGTCGTAATTAAAGTCGTATTCCAGTTCCGGCCCGGAGGTGAACGCTGACGAGGTTTCTCCGAGGAAGTCCGCCTCTTCAGGCGAGGAGTCTACCGTTTGGTCTCCGAAATGCCCGGATGATATTAAACTGTTAAAAATATCTTGGGTAGAGTTGGAAAAGGAAGGTTTGGTGTTTATGGATGATTGCATCGATGTAGGGACGAGTGGGTCGAGAAGGTTGTTGTTTATAGGGCCTAGAGTAGAGTTCGGCGATTCAAAATCTGCAAATGAATAGGTAAAACAAAAAAATAAAAATGAAGTTAGGAAAATATTAAGTAATTGATTTTAAACAAATATTATACCGAAAATCAAAAATGAAAGGAGTGAATAGGACATAAAAAAACATTTGTTTGATTAACTTACTCGTCAAGGCATTTAGTTAAGTTGCAACTGGTTATTTAAAAGATTGAAATAAGGGTTTATTCCGACGAAAATTATGAATGGATAATGAATTATGAACTATGCAGCAGAGCATTTTAAGAAAAATGGTAAACATAAGTATAATTTTTAATATTACCTTAATTCTCAGCAATTAACGATATAAATGTTTGTTACAAAAATCATTTAGTGAGGACGCAGAGCAACCTATCTGCAAGCAAGAAGTCGCAAGTTTAAATCTCCGTGGCAGATAAAAATTTAAAACTTTATTCAAGGTTGATAACTTGAATATTTGTTTAAAGTATTGAAATCTCCGAAGTAGAAAAAAAATCACTATTTTATACTTGTTTTGCATTTCAAGCGTTCGTACTAAATCATGATCCGTACCAGAATCTGTCGAAAATCATTCGTCAGGTTAAAAAGGCAGTTTACAAGGCTTGTTTTGCCTTTTAAGCCTCCGTAGCATGCTTAGGATCCCAGACACGATTGAATTTCTTTCGTCTCTGCACATGGCACACACGATAATGTATAGTATAAGTGTATGGGTACCGTCGGCGGGCGGCAGCACCACGAGCCGCAGACTGGCCTGCGCCTGCCCCAGCGCCGACGCCGCCACGCACTGGAACATGCCCGCGTCCAGCGCCAGCACGCCCTGGATGCGCAGCGACGTGCTGCGGACGTTCAGCCGTGTTAAGGGAGTACCGGTCAGGCAAGTACTTGGGAAATATCTGAATTTAGCACGCCCTGGATGAGGAGCGACGTCCTTGGGAATGTTGATAGATGTTAAAGCCTACTTCGCATCAGGCCAGTATTTTAGTCGAGTAACGAGTAATTTTGTAACTGAGCGTGTCTGAACACCGAAAAATTTGTCGAGTAAGTTAGTGAGTTATTCAGTCGAGCCGATCCGTTTTGTTCTATTTTCACGGGCGAGTAGCATCTCCAACCACGCGTCCCTGCTTAGTTGACGCAAAAATAATTCACTTTATTGCGCTGTAGGCTGTTCATCTTGCAAAACACTCACTTGTGAACTGTAGGTACTCGAAAGAAAGTGCGAACGGTTTACCGGTTAGTGACCAGTCGAAAGCGAGTCACTCAACTAGAAATACTTGCCTAATGCGAACTTGCTTACGGTACTGACAGGCGTCAGTTGCCATCATATGCCACTCCATTCTAAACGGTCTTATCTAACAGCATTCGAATCGAATAATAGAGATGATCGACTCACCCATCCACCAGCTCGATGTCGTGGTTGTTGGGCGTGAGCGGCTCGCCATCTTTCAGCCACGTGACGGCGGGCAGCGGCTTGCCACGCGCGGCGCAGCCCAGTGTGGCCGCGCCACGTGCGTGCGCCACGCTCACCGCGCCGCCAGTTAGTGCCACGCGAGGGTACGTCTGCAGGAGGACAAAGTTTCACATCAGTGGACTCAGCCAGCGAATACATACATAATGTGTTCCGCCCACAGGCACTTCTGTTACGCGATTCTTTGTGCTATGTCGGTCGTTTTAAGTATCTTATCGATATCCTCATTTCTGGTCCTACTAAGCAAGGAAATACTAACCTGCACGTGCAGCGTGGCGGCGCTGTCGGCGTGGTCGAGGCGGGAGTGTGCTGTGTGCGTGCTGCAGTGTGCGGGTACCGACCTGCACGTGCAGCGTGGCGGCGCTGTCGGCGTGGTCGAGGCGGGAGTGTGCTGTGTGCGTGCTGCAGTGTGCGGGTACCGACCTGCACGTGCAGCGTGGCGGCGCTGTCGGCGTGGTCGAGGCGGGAGTGTGCTGTGTGCGTGCTGCAGTGTGCGGGTACCGACCTGCACGTGCAGCGTGGCGGCGCTGTCGGCGTGGTCGAGGCGGGAGTGTGCTGTGTGCGTGCTGCAGTGTGCGGGTACCGACCTGCACGTGCAGCGTGGCGGCGCTGTCGGCGTGGTCGAGGCGGGAGTGTGCTGTGTGCGTGCTGCAGTGTGCGGGTACCGACCTGCACGTGCAGCGTGGCGGCGCTGTCGGCGTGGTCGAGGCGGGAGTGTGCTGTGTGCGTGCTGCAGTGTGCGGGTACCGACCTGCACGTGCAGCGTGGCGGCGCTGTCGGCGTGGTCGAGGCGGGAGTGTGCTGTGTGCGTGCTGCAGTGTGCGGGTACCGACCTGCACGTGCAGCGTGGCGGCGCTGTCGGCGTGGTCGAGGCGGGAGTGTGCTGTGTGCGTGCTGCAGTGTGCGGGTACCGACCTGCACGTGCAGCGTGGCGGCGCTGTCGGCGTGGTCGAGGCGGGAGTGTGCTGTGTGCGTGCTGCAGTGTGCGGGTACCGACCTGCACGTGCAGCGTGGCGGCGCTGTCGGCGTGGTCGAGGCGGGAGTGTGCTGTGTGCGTGCTGCAGTGTGCGGGTACCGACCTGCACGTGCAGCGTGGCGGCGCTGTCGGCGTGGTCGAGGCGGGAGTGTGCTGTGTGCGTGCTGCAGTGTGCGGGTACCGACCTGCACGTGCAGCGTGGCGGCGCTGTCGGCGTGGTCGAGGCGGGAGTGTGCTGTGTGCGTGCTGCAGTGTGCGGGTACCGACCTGCACGTGCAGCGTGGCGGCGCTGTCGGCGTGGTCGAGGCGCGAGTGCGCGCGGCACGTGTAGGCGCCGGCGTCGAGGGCTCGGGCGTGCTGCACGCGCAGGGAGCCGCAGCCCCAGCGGTAGAAGCGCGAGTCCAGGTCGCTGGGGGAGGGGGAGATACTTAATACAGGGTGTACCAAATAGCTTAACGAACCCTTAAACCTCACATTCGGTTCATCAGACCAAAATGTCACAAAAATAATAAGATAGCAAATGACTTTATTTTTGGCATTAAAATAAATCAAATTTGGCCCGCAATGTATAGCGCGCACGAAGCGCTACACAGACGAGAATTGGGACCTAACTTCATCAATTAGATGTACGTGCGCACGGTTCATTGCAGGTTGCTCTCTTTAAAGCATTTTTTTATGAAAACTCAAAAAAAAAGTATCATATTTCTAAAGAAAAAAGTTAAGTAACAACCAACAGAAGGTTTTCATGAAAAAATCTTGAAAAATAAATGTTTGACCCTTAATATCTCAGTAACGATTCATTTCCCAGGAATGGTGTTATGGAAAAAAAATGGACAAATGAGTAGAATGCGTTGTATTCGGCTTCGTTAAGCCTTTTAATACACCCTGTATAAAACCATGTATAATCGAGAATGATCAGCAGATACAAGGGAGACATTGCGCCTGAACGCCACTACTGCCTCACATGAGAAGGTCGACAATATACTCGCAAAGCAGGATCGTAATAAAGGCAAAGTCGTTTCATTGTTTGATTTCTCTAACGCATTTGATTGCATAAATGTGGGTCTTTTTTTTAAATGTTAAAACTACGTAATTTTAACAAAATGTGGTTAAATGTCAGTATATAATTTAATTGCTAAAATATCAAATAAAGTGTGGTTAAATGGTTAACACCGTATGCTTGCTGCTAAGATAGGTAGTGTTCATTAAAATAGGAGGCTACTTAAGCGGAGAAATGATGACTTGTGGTGTAGCACAGGGTTCTATCATCAGGCTACTTCTCTTCATTGATTAAGGCGTTGCTTTAATTCGAGTAATTAGACCTTCTAACCTTCACATTTATGCCAAAGACGTTCAAATATATAATATATTTACAGACAGAAATCCTTTAATTACAGCAGAGACAGGATAAACATATATTTTCAAAATTAACTGCAGGTTTACCTGAGATCAATTTCCACTCCGTTGTTGAGCCACGTCATTTCCGGCTTAGGGTTGCCGACCGCCGCGCAGTCGAATGTTACGGACGAACCTAAAACACAATTATTAATTGAAGTTTAAAAAAATATGTGGCAACATAATCCTGAAAATCACGTTCACGATTGAACATTAAAGAAGCTAGTACTTTCGAACCCTTTACAGCGTTCATGGACACGCGTAGACTAAGTAAGGTGTTATTCGTCTTTAAGATGGTAATTTGAAAAAATGTTTAACTACCGCCTCTAATTTTTATCGTCAGTTTTGTTCCTTTTCACACAAAATGAGCTAACTGTGTCCGGAGTCTTCGCAGTGTTGCCATGGTTTGTGGACTTCAATGATGATAAGACAGGGTCCCAAGCAGCTGGTAAATTCCAACCATCTTCTCTATTGAAATTAGGATGTTTTTTAATTTCTATTGCTCCGCGTATCATTCTAGGTACATATCGGTCGGTACCGAACGCGTTCTAAATCCGTAAACTATCTTTCATTTCAATGTATAGTGTTCGCGTAAACTCAAGAAAACAGCTATTTACTGATTTAAACTTTGATGATCACTATCGTTTGAGTCAGCTATTTCGAGATGTACCACGATCATGGCTTGCAACAGAGCCGAAATATCGGAAAATGAAAACTGCATAGAAAAAATCTCGAAATATTTATTTATAAATTTTTTATTATTATATTGAAATTTAAATCAAATTTAACTTAAAATTATGTTAAAAAAATAACTAACATAAATTAAAATAGAATTTAGAAATCCTAACAGAAATTTACAAGAGCACAATTATTAGTCAAAACTGCGCTTTCATTTCGTAAGGACATTTTCCGTAACCGTTTATGACTCTGGCATAGTTTTCATAGTTACCCGTGTCGGTATTACCTTCGATGACGGTGAGCGAGCGCGGCGCGGCCACGAAGCGCGGCGCCGCGTCCGCTTCCGCCGCCGCCTCCGCGCGCACCTCCGTCTCCGGGCCCGACCTGACGCGACAAATCTAAACTCAATATAACTGTTCATTGCGAAATCATTAAGAGGAAACACAAGGGCCGTTTTTCCATACAAACGTAGTCCCCTGTTTCCTCCCTGGATAAAGCCAGTAGAGCAATCATTTTTATTACAAAAATCTATGGCCACTATTAGCATGTTTCTATGTTTTCTGTTTTTTCATAAATTAATTAATAAATAAGATATGAGCCCTCAAAAATCGAAAAAATTCGCTAGATTTTCCGCTGTGTTCAAACATCCAGAAAACAAATTTGGCTAAATATTAGAAAAAAAGGAAAACATACGAACACGGCCAAAGCCTTACTTTAATTTTAATGAAAAAGTATTTAAATCGGTCTAGTTTTGGAAAAGTAATCGGGGGACTACGAAACGTTGATTTGGTATGCTTTTAGTAGGTATTTTCGGTCCAAGAAGCAGTTGTCTCTATCACTCTCTGCGGTGAAGGCATTTGGCACTGCGCGACAGCAATAGATTTTACAAATACCTTTTTTTCCTCTTAAAACTAAAGTCAAGCCATCATTGAATTCAGGTTACCACAGCAATGATGGGTATAGGCATAATCATCACGATTGCCGAATGCGGGCTGGTGATGTCCACACACCCGAGCAATAAAAACACGACAAAGAAGCCTACTAATATCATAACGCGAAAATTTGTCAGGATGTATGTATGTTTATTACTGACTCATCAACTTATTTGAATGAAAGACGGGGTGTTAGGTTATTGGCTGGAATAACATACAGGCAACTTTTTATTCCGGAAAAAGGTATGGTTCTCGCGGGATAATTTTAATATACACCGTGCATTTTTAACCGCCTGACAAAAAATATCACGTTATGTTACTATTATGTAAAACATATTAGCAGTGTTATTTATTGACGTGACAACGTCTTAAATTAGGTTGCGGCTGGGAGTCACTTATGAAAAAGTGTAACGCTCGGTAACGTTACGATGAGTCACCGAACGAGAGAGAGGCCCGCCGAATGCCTTGCGTCTCTCTCCCACTCAACTATGATCGGTCTGCCGCGCGCGCAGCACTAGAGAATTAGGCGCATTTTAAAATTTGTGCAATTCTTATTTTCATTCAATTCCTTGTTCCTATTGTGCAATTTAATTATATTCATATCAATAAATATTCTACCGAGAAAAAGACGTTGTCACGTAAAATCTTCGCCCGTAAAACCGACTTTACAGGCAACCATTTTTTTTTAGTTCATAAATGGGCTCTAAATACGATACCGAACGCCTATAAAAATTTTGGAAAGTGGTTAAAATTTCACCCTGTATATTGATTTACACTATTCATTTTGAAACACGCTGTGTAAGATGATTCATTCACCCGCCACCGGCCGAGTTAAAATAGGCGAAGAGCTAGTAGTAAATCAAAGTGCACTGACACGTAGTGGTGCGGCCGCCTGGCGAGGCTGACGCGGCAGCGGTAGGCGCCGGCGTCGTGCGGCCGCAGCGGGTCCAGCTCCAGCGCGCCGCTGCCCGACACGGCCACGCGGCCCGTCTCCAGCCGCACCGGCGACCCGTTGCGGACCCAGGTCACCTGCGAATTGATGACAGCGAATTAGCCTTGGAATTATCAATAACAATTAACTGGTAGGGTACCTTGTAGCGATGTGGCAGTAGCGACTAGCGACCCCACGGACCTTATTGCTCCCGGAAGAATTCGGGAACGATGTTCTGTAGGTAGGGGCACAAGGTAAACCGACAAACTTATGAAGGTCGCGGGTAGCCGTTGGATGCAGGTGCCGTGGAACCGAGATTTGGCTAAGATGATGGCAGTTAGATTTGTCTTGAACAATTTGTAAATGAGCATGCCCTGTTAGCGCGGGTGGCTGGTGGTGTGGCAGGCATTCGGCTCCGTACACGCGGCGCCATCTATTTATTCCGATATAAACTAAAAACTGTCAATCAAGGACTCACGTTGAGCAGCAACGCAGACGGCTTAATACACGTAGCGCCATCTGTTGATTCTGTTCTGAACTAATTGCTATCAGCCGGGCACTCCTGTAGAGCAGAGCAGCAGTGCGGACGGCTTGTACACGCGGCGCCTACTGTCGATTCTGTTCTGAACTACATGCCATGAGGCGAGCACTCACGTTGAGCAGCAGCGCGGGCGGCTGGTGCGGCAGGCGGGCGGCGCCGTACACGCGGCGCTCGGGCTCGGCGGCGGCGGCGGGCAGCACGCGCAGCGCCAGCCGCGGCGGCGCCTCCAGCGCGCACGGCAGCAGCAGCGCCTCGCCCGCCGCGCCGGCGACCACAGCCGCGGCGGGGCCGATGCTGGGCAGCTCTGGGGAGGCGCGGCGAGTAAGACTTATGATCCTCACAGTTAATAGTGCAATATTTTAAATGAGTTTCCGATCTTTAGGCAATTTTTCAAGTAATTATTAGTATAACTAATCTTATAGAGCAAGAGCCCGTGAACCCCAGACCTTCGTTATTTTATAAAAGCTGAAAGTTTGTCAGCGCATGCTCCCAAAACAGGTAAGAACGATGGACTATTATGAAGTTTGGGTTACCGTGGCTTTGGCAGGTAAACGGTACTAAAGGTGTGTAAAATACCGATCTAAATTCATCAAATAATAAAGTGTGATTTTTTGGTATTACCTTCAGAATATTATTAAAAATCACGTTATTGATTGCCAGACACTTAACATCGTGGCAACCCCTTGCCAGACACCCCTAATGTTCATGAAATTATAATTCTACTTATGTTATAGTATAAAAGCTGATTTTTATATATAATACTTAGGTAATAATTAGATAATGTTTCCTCATCAGCCAGACATTTTTGATAGTTCCAACCCCCTGCCAGACAATGATGTAGGGTCGCTGTAGGAGCGAGCGTGAGACAGTATATGTGTGGTGGGTGCGAGTGAGATGGCGAGATAGGTCTATCGCGATCCCTCACTGCGCAGTTGTTATTTCTACTGCGCATGTATTGTTTAGTACTTAGTACATGTTTACATCAGCTAAAATAATCTTATAAGCTATCTTCAAGTATTATTAATTGAATAGTTATTATGAAGGAGATGGCTAAATAGAGTATGGACGGTTGCCCTGGCAAGAACAAATATAGTAACTATTTATGTATATTTATGGGTATCTGAGAAATAGTTTTACACGTTTTCTGAGTTTTAGAAACTTTTCAAATCATTGCAATATTCAAAAATATGACCAAATATTCTGACGTAATCACGTATGAAAAACTTCAGATAATGACGAAGAATAACTGACGAAGAAGAAGAAGACGACGATATGGAATGGAGTAACAGTGACGAAGAAAATGATAACATTGATTATAATGATGATAATGAATAAAATAATATTTTCTTTAGTACACTTTAATAATAATCTGTAATGTCATCAATCTCTTTTTTATGCTTTATAATAACTTGTAATGTTATTATTAATATATTTTTAATTAAACTTTTGAGTATTATTTATTTGTTTTTTTTTATAATCTGTTATTGAGGGATCGCTATAGTCCTATCTCGCCATCTCACTCGCACCCACCATACATATACTGTCTCACGCTCGCTCCTACAGCGACCCTACATCATTGTCTGGCAAGGGGTTGGAACTATCAAAAATGTCTGGCTGATGAGGAAACATCATCTAATTATTACCTAAGTATTATATATAAAAATCAGCTTTTATACTATAACATAAGTAGAATTATAATTTCATGAACATTAGGGGTGTCTGGCAAGGCGTTGCCACGATGTTAAGTGTCTGGCAATCAATAACGTGATTTTTAATAATATTCTGAAGGTAATACCAAAAAATCACACTTTATTATTTGATGAATTTAGATCGGTATTTTACACACCTTTAGTACCGTTTACCTGCTAAAGCCACGGTAACTCAAACTTCATAATAGTCCATCGTTCTTACCTGTGTTGGGAGCATGCGCTGACAAACTTTCAGCTTTTATAAAATAACGAAGGTCTGGGGTTCACGGGCTCTTAGACTATTACTTCTGCTTCGTTACTTCTTAACAATGAAGTGGATGATGGTCTGGATAGGATGTTTGTAACTGAATTACACTAAAACAGATATACAAATCTAATTGAAACTCAACACAAAGAAAGATGATGGTCTATATAAATACACAGACACAGGTAACTTTTTATCCCGAAAAATATTCTGTTCCCGTGGGATAAAATTGATTTTTTGCTTAATTGTAGTTCAAACGAAGTCTTAACGTAGTTTATAGTTCTGATCCAAACAAGTAACTATTTAAATCCTTATTAATTAAGGTACTAAAAAACTGATTTGTATGTACACCACTAGAATAGATACGAGTATTACTGGTACAAATTCCTTCTTGCATTAAAATCCAATATTTGCCTCGTTAACTATACATTTTATTTATACTTTATGACTATGATAACTACTCAGACTGCAGAAAGAAAGGCATTATGAATTTCTCATTTCTTTCATGACAATCTTTTTATAAAAAAAGGCACTTTTCTGCCATAGTAAAACACTTACCAGCTAAAAACAAGGTGGCAGTCCTGGACACGATGGTGCCGACGCCGTCGACGGTGGCCACGCACTGGTACTGCCCCGCTAGGGTCGCGGACATCTTCTCCACCAGCAGCGTGCCGTTCGCCATCTGTCTCCTGGAAGATGAGAGAAAGGAATTTGAGTTTGGCTATAATAAGAAATCACAAACAATTCCCTATTATTGGTGGCGTATTTCGAGATGTCATTGGATTTCTTGTTGTTAATTTTTTTTATAAGTATGGTAAGCGCGTTGGCGATCGCAGTTTGGCCTAAAGTAGTGAAAAGACGTAATTGCCTATCTTCTTCTGACAGTACTCCTTAAATCGTCTCTTACGACACTCCTACGGTACTGCGTACAATAATTTCAGATTAAATATGATTAATTAACCCTAAGTACACGTGCCGAGTACACTGTATCTGTGCGATGTGCCTAAAATAAAAAATCACCACTCTTCTCGTGTCGTACAAGTCGGTTAAGGTTGTAAGAAGGCCGGCAGCAGCATCACCTCTCACCTATAGGTCAAACTTCGATCGCCTACTCACTTACACTCCTAAGTGTGACGATTGAGACCCTTATGGAGAGGCCTAAATTCATCAGTGGAATGATGTGGGATAAACCACATATGACAATCTATAAAGAAGCATTACCTGTAGAGGTCACTAATCATGACGGTCTGGTCTCTCGTCGGCATCCCACTGGTGGAGTACCGCCCCCTCAACCTGACGGGGAGCCGGGAGGCAGCAGCAATACTAAGTGTCATCACATCGACCCGTAGCATTACCTGTAGAGGTCACTGATGGTCATGGTCTGGTCTCTCGTCGGCATCCCGCTGGTGGAGTACCGCCACCTCCACCTGACGGGGTGCCGGGAGGCAGCAGCAGTACTAAGTGTCATCACATCGACCCGTAGCATTACCTGTAAAGGTCACTGATGGTCATGGTCTGGTCTCTCGTCGGCATCCCGCTGGTGGAGTACCGCCACCTCAAACTGACGGGGAGCCGGCAGGCAGCAGCAGTACTAAGTGTCATCACATCGACCCGTAGCATTACCTGTAGAGGTCACTGATGGTCACGGTCTGGTCTCTCGTTGGCATCCCGCTGGTGGAGTATCGCCACCTCAACCTGACGGGGAGCCGGGAGGCAGCAGCAGTACTAAGTGTCATCGAATCGACCCGTAGCATTACCTGTAGAGGTCACTGATGGTCACGGTCTGGTCTCTCGTTGGCATCCCTCTGGTGGAGTAGCGCCACCTCAACCTGACGGGGAGCCGGGAGGCAGCAGCAGTACTAAGTGTCATCACATCGACCCGTAGCATTACCTGTAGAGTTCACTGATGGTGACGGTCTGGTCTCTCGTCGGCATCCCGCTGGTGGAGTAGCGCCACCTCAACCTGACGGGGAGCCGGGAGGCAGCAGCAGTACTAAGTGTCATCACATCGACCCGTAGCATTACCTGTAGAGGTCACTGATGGTCACGGTCATCACATCGACCCGTAGCATTACCTGTAGAGGTCACTGATGGTCACGGTCTGGTCTCTCGTTGGCATCCCGCTGGTGGAGTAGCGCCACCTCAACCTGACGGGGAGCCGGGAGGCAGCAGCAGTACTAAGTGTCATCACATCGACCCGTAGCATTACCTGTAGAGGTCACTGATGGTCACGGTCATCACATCGACCCGTAGCATTACCTGTAGAGGTCACTGATGGTCACGGTCTGGTCTCTCGTCGGCATCCCACTGGTGGAGTACCGCCACCTCAACCTGACGGGGAGCCGGGAGGCAGCAGCAGTACTAAGTGTCATCACATCGACCCGTAGCATTACCTGTAGAGGTCACTGATGGTGACGGTCTGGTCTCTCGTCGGCATCCCGCTGGTGGAGTACCGCCAGCTCATCTTCACGGGGTGTCTGGAAGCGGCAGCGCACGGCAGCAGCGTGGTGTCCCCCTCTAACACCACCTGGTCGGACGGCTCCGTCGTGAAGCGGACGCCGAAGTCAGGCTTATCTTCTCCGCCTGAGGACAATGAGACAGGTTTTACTTTTGAACAGACAAAAATAGGTATAGATGGACAGGAATAGTCTTTTTTGAACACACAAATGAATTTAATATAACACTAGAGTTAGATTTAGAGCTGCTAGAATCAAGCGGTTTTATCTCTCGGAACGATTTCTTCGAGACAACCTTTAGATTTATAACGGCGGAACTTAATAAAAGGGTTTAAATGTTATTAGTATGTATGGGAAAATCAATATCATGAAAAAAGTTTAATATGAAATGTAACTTATGCTTATCCGAGTCGATTACAGATTGAGACATGCATAGCAAAAAAGCTTTTTTATTTTAATTAATCCACTTGGAAATTCCACTTCGTCTACCTACTGTCGTGATATATTGTATTAGAATTGCAATAGATGAAAGCAGATATGGAAGTTTAAGGCTGCGTTTCCACTGACGCGGAGAGGAGCGGAGAGGAGCTCAGCGGTGCATGAATTGACCAATCACAATGTTTCCACTGAAGCGGGGCGGATATTTAGGGCTTCAGTGGAAACGAAGCCTTAAGTATAACTTTCTAACAATAAAAGGCAATCTGTCCGCAGCATGCTTTCCTGAAAACTGCATTAAGGTACAGTTTAAAATTTGCCTCAGATTGGGGTGCACAAGAACCAGCCTAATGCAACAAATTCTGAGTCTGAGCCAAACATAAGCACCGAGAGAGGCGAGACAGTTTCTTACTTATTTATTAACCTGAGTTCAATTTCTTGTAAAAACAATGTTTTCGTTTTGTGTCTATCCAACAATCACTACCAGGTACTTTTTTTCACTACATGACCATCACTGAGAAATTTCAATTATTAGGGGTTAAAGTATGAAATTGCCGTTTTGTATGGACAAAATCGAGAAAAGTCATTTTCCATACTAACAATTTTTTAGTTTTTTTAAAAACGCCTGAACTGTTTTCGATGCAATTAAAGGTGAAAGTTAGATGGTTATAAAGCTACGTATTATCGTATTTAAATTTCTGAAAATCAAAGTATATAAGTAATACAAATATACCTACTTAATTGAAGCAAGAAGGACAGCTGACACATTGTAAGGGGTCTTTTCAACGACTTCCTTTGAATTAATAGGCACTAGTATTGCATTTTTTTTTTAGTCAAAAGTTACTTTATTTAGTTTTTGATACAATACAAAAAGAATTACGCAATAATATGACTATACTTAAGAGCTATAAACAAAATAAAAAGTGGGAAAATAATCGGCAATTTCATACTTTAACCCCTATTATATGTTTTACTTTAATAAAGTGGTAAGGAACAATACAACCATTTTTTTTTTAAATCAATTCTCTATAGTAATATAATAAAAGCTAACAAATCGTACAAACGCGCACAAGTTTCCTACTTTATCTTGTGCACGAAATGTTCAGCGGACCTCAATCAAACACGTGTTCCGGGTTCAGTTCCCGGCCGTTATCCCTTACAACACATCACGCGCTATCTCGCGCTCTTTTTGTTCATCGTAATTAATTCGACGTTTGGGACCGACCGTTTGATTTATAACAAGTTGCGAATTACGCCATAGCACAGGAGGATGCAGTAATCCTTCTCTAGCCAAACATATCAAGCCTTTTATATGGCGGAGTTGAATTGGATGTAGTGACATCTAGTGATAAAGGCGAATACACAGTTAAATAAAATACCAATGTCAGCATTGCATTGCATTGATAGTTGAGGGTTTGTAGTGTGCGCAAAAATAAAAAGTATCACGCTTTGTTATTCGTAAGTCTACATCGTCATCAGCAATGGCCGCTGCAAATTGTCCGTGTCTGTCTTCGATTGGTCGCATCCAGCTTTTGCCCGCGACCTATCGCATTTATGCCACTCCGCCTAGCTGAAGCGCCCTACGATGCGCTAGTCGAGTCGTAGTCTCCAATCAAAAACTTGTTTGCCCCAACGGCCATTCGGCAGACTATGTGTGCTACGTCGATGATTTTAGTACTCTATCGAATAAAATTATTGTGTTACGCATTTTATACTTCATCAAACTCCGAGTATAGCGTGTTCCACATCTTGAGCAACTTGTTGGAGAGCGTAAAAAAGGCTGGTCATGTTTATGTAAAAGTTGGATAACATCTGCGGTATCTCTGAGGGGGCTGTGTAACTAAATACGTCAATAGATTTAATTTTAGAAATCAGATGTAAACATTGTAATTCATAGATAGCACCATTACCTGTTAAACAATTCTACTGTTGTCACTTACTGTGTGGTCGCGTGCAGTGCCGAGGGATCGGGCTATATCTGGCAATAAACATTGCACGCTGAAGTTTAATCGCGATAGGCTTAGTTCGGGAAAGGGACTGTACTCTGTAAAAAGCATGTTTTTTCGGGCGATAGTAAGGTTTTTTTTGAGGTATAAAAATATTTATTATCGAACATTGGATAGCTTGTAAGTAGTCGTACCAATTCAAGCAGTAAAAATGTTCAGTAGAATGATCTACTGCAAATCGAAGAATTCGAGAAATGGTGTCCTTTTTTGGGACGGATAATCTAACCTATAATTTCGTATGACGACCCAAATGACACCCTAATTAACTCTGTAAAGTATTCGGGACGTCGGGATAAATCAAAATATAATTTAAAACCATAGCAAACGCGAGTTAAACTCGTTAATAAATATAGTGTTTGTATGTACTCAGGATATTTAACTAAAGACTGAGCGGCATTCGTATTGTATAATGTATAGTACTCGAATACAAAAGTCGTCAAAGTAACAAAACAAGATGTGTATTAGCAATTCAGGCGCTTAATACAAATATTTCATATTCACCCAATATTTTATTATGTAACAATGGTTATAACAATGTTTTATTCTTAAAATACGGAAATACATTCCCTAATCAAAATGTAAATAGGTTTTATGAAGTCCGTGATCAGAATTTTAATATATTACACCCTTTTCATCCGTTTGCCGCGAATGACGTAAATACAAAGTTGCGAAATTCCCCTTCGGATTGGCAGGAAAATACCCGATTATTATAATCCTATCTTATTAAAAAACGGA
This sequence comes from Anania crocealis, assembly GCA_949315895.1. Classification (NCBI taxonomy): domain Eukaryota; kingdom Metazoa; phylum Arthropoda; class Insecta; order Lepidoptera; family Crambidae; genus Anania; species Anania crocealis. The sequence continues at coordinate 22,589,068 of OX438861.1, read as the reverse complement.
TTATCTTTATTGGGAATGATTCAGGGATGTGAATTTTACCAAATTATGTTTATTTTTATAATAAACCATGCAAATCAACCAGGAATATTTAAATGTAGGCAAAAAATTGGTTTTTCAGAAAGTTTCGTGTGGTGCCGTCACGGTACAAGGATCACCCCTCTTTTCATCTCATTCTCTTCCTGTGGATATCTTGAGAGGCGACTACTGGAGTACTGCCAGAAGAAGACGGGCATCAGTGTCTTCTCTACACTATTGGCCAAACTGCGATCGCCAACCCGCTGCCAAGCGTTCATAGACATAAAAGGATTTATTTGCAGGCAAATTCCCTCTTTTGGAGAGGCTCGAGTCAAGCAGTGAACTGATAGGCCAGTGATAACAATAATGAATTCTTTTTAAATATTACCTTGTTAAATCTATGGGGAACCCATCACTTAATCGCAATTTTCTTCAACGATTTTCATTCCTCATAAAACAATTCGCAGATGTTTCTAAACGATATTCAACATATTCTAGAATCATGTTACATCACAATTTCATTTGATCGAATGCTTATTATCTACAAACTTACTTCATCGTTACTTCTTTTCATATATTATGTAATGTTAGTTTACTATTTTGTTACCCATAATTTTATTTCCACGTAAGTTTCAATATGCAGAATTGTTGAAACATCCAATTTTACTTCACTAAAGTCCGTATTGGCTAACGAGTTTTGTTACTAATATTATATTGCATACTCTATTAATAGACAATTTAAAGCATAACTGATAATATAAAAATGTAATAAATATTGATATAATAAATAAACTGAGTTAATCCCGACTCGCTGTGGTCTCCTCGCCGTGGTACTAGTCTGCCCGATACTAGAGTGTAATTCAAAAGCCGGAGGCGCGGAGGGAGAGCAGCCTCCACTCGCTGTAACAAGGTGCAGGCACCCGCGCGAGCCGAAGCGGCTGAGGCTGGTGGTCGCCGAAGCTGCGGAAGCGAGTGTGGGTGCCAGAGATTTGTTACGCAAGGGCGGAAGGACTGCACTTCCCGCAGCGCCGGAGAAGAGCAAAACAAATGCATGCATGCTTGCCATACCAGCAGGCCGAAGCTGCGTAGGCGAGCTGAGGTGACTGCGCCTTGTTACGCAAGGGCGACGAGGCTGCTATTCCCGCAGCGCCGGAGACCAGGAAATCGGAATGCATGCTGCTTATTTGCATGCCTGCTTGCTTGCTTGCTGCATGCATACCTGCAAGCTTGCATGCATGCATGCCTTCTTACTTGCACGCGTATGCATGCATGAATGTATGCGTACCTGCTGCATGCCTGCCTGCTTGCTTTCATGCATGCATGCCTTCATACTTGCATGCGTATGAATGCATGTGCTTACTTGCATGCATGAATGCATGAGTACCTGTTGCATGCCTGTTTGCTTTCATGCATGCATCAATTCTTGCTATGGGAACCGTTACACATTGAAACATGTTTTTATGAATGGTTTTATCGATAACTTAATAATTCTATGAAACATTAGTTTGATATTTCGTTATTCTGATTAACAAAACAATTGCGAATCATTTTTTTTGTGAAATGTTATTCGATGTTATGAAACGGCGATTATTAACTATTCGATAAATCAAGAAAAAAAGATATTAACATTCATAGAATAGTTTTCTGTGAAATGAAATTCGGTATCAAAAAAGTATGTGTTTTGATAGATACCCAAATCTATTGTACAGACAACAGCACGTCGACCTACCACAAAACGTCAAATTTTCTCAATTGATATTGATCTCTACTTGTTGGACTTAAGGTTGAAAATCAATTCAATGACCTTTCACTTTTTGGGTAGGTTGACCTGCCGTTGTCTGTACAAATTGTTTAAAAAACAGTAAACCGACTAATACGAAAATGCATTGATTTTAAAGTCACCCTGTATATTTGCTGTATTGTTAAAACATTTTTGCACTCAGAATTTTGGACTTAAGGTTGAAAATCAATTCAATGACCTTTCACTTTTTGGGTAGGTTGACCTGCCGTTGTCTGTACAAATTGTTTAAAAAACAGTAAACCGACTAATACGAAAATGCATTGATTTTAAAGTCACCCTGTATATTTGCTGTATTGTTAAAACATTTTTGCACTCAGAATTTTGTCTTCTTTCATTTGATACCCCACTAGTTATGACTGCATACTTTTTTTTATTCGAAATACCCCCCAATATAATATTGTTGTAGCGGTTGTAGCATTCGCCGTGTAGATATTTTTCAACAAAATGTAGTATGTTACCCGAACTATATTAAGGAACCGATTGATTCCTCATTTATCAAAATCGGCTCAATAGTTTAGCTGTTTATATGGAGCCTACATAAATATCATGTACATAGACTGCTAAAATCATAACCCTTCCTTTTGGCTTTGTCGTACGCGGGTAAAAACAAACAAGACATCCACCTGGCCTATCTTTTACATTCGCCATTTCGCTCCATCAAGGACGCATTATTCAATGGACAGAATTTTAAGATCTCTATCTTTTATACTCTTTGTGAGATTGGTGGTTGTATGAAAGAGACAATAAGAGGTAATTTCGTTAAAACCAGTACCTCGTTTATTGAATAGATCGACAATAAAAGGTATTGATCATTTTCTCGTTGTGTACTCGTATTGAGATCAAAAAACCACACTTAATGAGAATTAGCTTTATTGATAGCGCGCACAGAGTACCGAAATGTTGTAGGTACAGAGAGAGCACATTAAGCTATACACTGAGACATTTGAACATCATTGAAATAAGTTCGAGTTTGCAACAAAAAATAGCTTAATGTGCAGGCCTCTGCACTATGCTGGGGTTGCTACACTGGAGCATTACGAAACTGACAAATAAAAGGGAATTTCTTTAATTAGACGCATAAGTTAAGAAATCGTTATTTATTTTAGGTATATCTGTAAGACTGTCATCACATATTCAGCATAACACCGAAAGAATGCCTTCCTGTGCCTGCTATAAATGAATAAATAGTGTGATAGCTAAAATCAATTATCACAGGTATATTCTATTCCTAAATTGATAAACTAAAAAAGATAGATAGAACCTTAAGAAAGGAAATAATTATGCCATTTGGTATTCTGCTGCAAGGTACAGTTTCCGCCAGGGCGATATTCTGGCAGGCGGAGCGTCGAAATGCTAGTAAACGCAAGTTAAATATGGAAATTTTCAAAATCTACTTATTCTCCATCAAACACACGATAATAACGTGTCGAAAATGCCAATTTTAGGGATTATTGCTTTTGAATTATACTTTATTGAAATTTAAAATTTCATCTAAGCTCTGCTCCTGTTCGTCTGAAGTGGCCTCACTAGCGCCGTGACGCGGCAGAAACACGCAACTGGGTCGATGCTGTCAGAAGTAGTCAGACTCAGAACGGATGTTTTAATTAATATTTATTAGCATTCTGCTATCAGGAGATTGAAGTGGTATCGGAAACTTATCAAATTAAACTTTAGATACGCGCACTCCAATGTATACAAAAGCTTTTTGCTTATAATTTATCCGAAAAGTTTGAAGTAAGATACAATTTTCAATGGCGTATAAACGAGTTATTTTCGTTCCTTAATTTTATTAGTTCCAAAATTAGTTCCTTATGTTATGTTTAAATTTAAACAATTGGTTTACAGTAAGGAATAGAATTCATGTTCAAATTTAATTATAACTTCAATATCAAACAATAAAAACATAACAATTGATCACCTGGGCAAAACCATATGTAAGGTTATATACACCGTGAAATTTTAGTGGTTGTTTTCCCGCAACAGAACGATTTACCTCTAGAAGCACCATCGAATCGTGCGAGTTATTTTTTGAAAATAAAGATATCGTTGTTCTCAACTAATCAAAAAAATAATAATCTACTCAAAAGTGTGAGATACGATAGTATCTTTACAAAATGTGACGTGGTTGGGTACTGCTTGCCGCACGAAATCAATGTTCAAAGCAAAAGAAGCTCTACGCACTAAGTAATACAGCATAAACTGCACCGCGCGAGGGGCAATAACCCCGGCCGGTGACCAGCTGCGGCGCGGCTGGTACCATTGGTTCGAGGTTGCTTTCGAGTTTCGTTTATCACAATCGTGAAACAGCTATTTTTTTATTTGAATAAAAAAAAACTGCAGAAATCTATTATACTACTAAGATAGAATCATTTTACTGCGGGAAAACAACCACTAAAATTTCACGGTGTATACAATAGCGACGAAGAACCATGTCTATTATCATCGGTTGTATTTTTTTTATAATTAAAACGATGCTATCCCTTACTGAACTCCCTACCCCTTCCTTAGCCCTTGGTACTGTACAGTCACAAACTCACAAATGAGTAGAACGATTGTGTTAAGTATTACCTTCAGTTCCAGCATCTTATATCCAATCAAAATCTATTCAAATTCAAAGCAGTAAGCTTTAAAAAATTCAAGCAGCCTCCTCATTATACCGTCTCTGGCTCCACCCCTCCCCCCTCTGCGGCCAGGCTTGTACGTACGTGTCTTAATCATGTGATGTGCCAAACGTCGCGTCGCAGCCAATCAGGTCAATAGCTGACCCGCGTCCGAGGGCCGACGAATGGGACTTGACACCACTCAGACTAATGCCAACCATAGGCTACATTTATTTGATTAAGCTAACTGTTGGCCCCGACTTTGTTTGCGTGGAATTTGGATGCTGCAATTATCCCACACGAACCTGGGCCCTATAGCCTATATGCTATTCCAGCCAATAAACTTCTTTCTCGTCAATGATATTTAAAAAGTAATAGATATGTTACATGCGCTCTCAATATGTGTCCCTAAAACGTCTTTTCAAATCCATGAAAGAGAAAGTAATTGTTCTTTTCACGAGTATGACAAGGACAAAATAAGAATTACGCATGTGTGCAGTTGTTCGCAAGCGGCACAGATATTTCGATAGTTTTGTAAGGGCATAACCTATCTATACTTTTTAAATATCATTGTTTCTCGTCGAATTTTTGTTTAGATCCGTTCAGTCGTTTTGCTATAAGTATAATTAATTTTGTTTAGAAGTAATAAAATGAAATTAATCGGGGGCAGCACACAGCTCTACTAGTCCCCTAAGGAATTCCTAAAGAAGACGGTGTTGTGTTGTATTATCCAGACTCCTAGGACAAAAATAAAGTAACAGCCTATAACCATCCCACTGCAGGGAAAAGCATCCCTCAGCAATGATGGGTACTGGCATAATCACCACGCTTTCCAAATGCGGGTTGGTGATCACAAACCCGAGCAATGTTCGAAAATTCGAAACTTTTTGTTGCCCGACCCGGGGATCGAACCCGGGACCCCCAGATCTTGGTCCGGTATATAAACCACTAGACCAACGGGGCGTAAAAAATAACAACTATATAAACAATCTCATACAAACTGTCCTTCATTGAATGTTTAGTATCTACCATAATGCAAATTTAAATTTACTTTTTCCGATCTCCCTTTCGTTGTCTGACTTAAAGTAGAATTTGGAAAATTGTCAGGAGTTTAAATGAGCACAGTTCTCATTTGGTGAGGATTTCTCAGGACTCAGCTCGAACGATGAATCTACAGGTGACACGAAGATTTTCTTGGCTTTTTATTCAATTTAAGCATTATCGCACAAATTAAATGAGCAATGTACAAAAGGAAGACCTAATTTACCCGACGGCTGACAGATGTTCGCAATGGTATCGTTAGGCATATTACACAGCTCCTAGGCATAAACACAGACGCATCGCTAATACAACCTCTAGCGATATAACGTACCATCTATTATGTGCTATAACTCAGTTAGTCTGATTCGCGTCGGGTTCACAGAACCAGGGATGCTATGAAAATACGTAACCGAAACCATTAGATATCCGAAATGAAAAAGCAAACGTAACCGAAAGTTATTGTTAGGATAGGGCGGAGTCTAAATGACGTTACACGTTATGACAGATTGTTGCTCGCCTGCTAACAAAAATATGCTTGTTAACGTTAATTGGACAGTCTTTACTAATTGCAATTTACTGATTGTAGTACAAGGTAACACAGATATGAAGTCAAATGATTGCCTAGGTATTGTTTGCTTTAATTTAAGCACTTTGCATTGAAAAGAAATATTAATTTTGGGACTCAACTCGTGTTTGTGGGGAAGTTACATTTTACTTTGGTATTCCGACCGGCCGATCCAAGTTAAATTTTTACGCTAATATTTCATTTCAATGCCTAGGTAGATATTTATATGCATTTGATACTACTATTCAAAACTCAAAGATCATTCGAAATTATTATACCTATCCGTAACCGACCTAAAAGCCGAAATAATCCTACATCCGTCTCATTATCGAGATCCGAAATTATGTATCATTACATCCCTGCTGCTGTTGTTTAGTAAGACAACCAACCCTCGTTAAGACGGTAAAGGGGTAACAATACACTATTACGGGGTTAATACGCCGTTAAGATGTAATTATGAAGGTTCTGGTAATTATTATAATATAGTTATATATAAGCTAAGCACCAAGTATACGTTTTAAACTGACGAAAACATGCTCTTAGTTCAAAGGTTCTTGTACTTTTAAGATCGTTCATGTATGCATGGCATCACTAACCATTAGCCAACATAAGTCCACAGCTAGACAAAGACTTCTGCAGTAGGCAAAAATTGCTACAATCGCCACGGTCAGAGGTATAATAGGCGAACGCAGTTTGGTCAAAGGTGGAGAAAGAACGTCGTTGCTCGTCGTCTTCTTGCAGCATTCTTTTAATGATCTCTAGTGACACACTACATTCATTTCAATGATAATTATTTATGAATAAGTACTTTTAATATAAGATCCATATTGTGTACACTAACCCAAATAAACAATAAAAATAAATAAAGTACATTGGTTAAGAAGGGGTGGTGAACTCCTATTTCAGGCCAGGCAAAGGACGGAACAAATTAAATGGTAGTCAAATTTAAAATTAAATCTAATATGCAACCTGAGGGTGGAACATTTCTTCGTAACGAGTTGAGTAAAAACCAGTGAAATCAGTTTTAGTTTTGCAAATAGGCCCCAGGAGGCGTTTTTACACGTCCCAATATTTAAACCTACCACTGCTTCAGGGCAAGTCTGGGCTAGTGCCGAGAAGAAACAGCGCAAAAAAACTCGTTCACTATTGTCAGCCTCCTCTTAAATACATTTTTAAAAACGGTTTATACGTGTACGAGCTAGGACAATTTAATGCCATACGTTTATATCATTTAAATAAGCGTTAATAGTGTAACAGCCCTTTTTCGCTAAAATTTCTTTGGCATAAGATTTCAGTTATGTACAGAGGTTCAAAAAACGTTAATTACTTTTAATCATCCATTGTGAGATGTTCAACTTTTACAGAGCACCACCGAGCTATCATTTCGTATTCTATCTGCAAAACAACTCGCATCCCAAGTTGGATATTGCGGCACCAGCGATCAAGTCGTGAATAATTAATTAGTTTTAATTAGATGTTTCGAGTGCATTGTATTTATTCTGTCGCCGCCGGGAGGTGTTGTTTACAAAGTTTATCTTGTAATACAAGTTATAAAGGTCTCGATCTGTATGCAGAATACTCGGTTGATAATGTATTTGTCGCAGCCAACTAGCTTAATCAGGAATTTAGTTAACAGCCTAGACTGTTGACTAAATGCCGGCATCCAATTATATAGCTGAACAACAACCAGCCAATTAATTGACCACAACGTTTAACCAGATGACTAAACGTTGTGTAGTCATGTAGTTAAAATAGGTTTTCTTTGAGATCCTTAAATTAATAACACTAGTTTACTACGAGTATGCGTATTTTGACAATAACATACATACATACATACATATTATCACGCCTCCTTCCCAACGGGGTAGGCAGAGACCAAGGCCCTCCACTTACTACGATCCTGGCATACATCTTTCGTTTCTTCCACATTCATCAATCTTTTCATGCATGCTCGTCGGTTTAGAGTACTCTTGACCTGACCTTTCTTCAGAACATCCCCGATTTGATCGTGGTAAGTTCGTCTAGGCCTTCCTCTTCCAACGTTCCCTTTCACACTCGTCTTATACATCTGTCTAGTCATTCTTCTCTCATTCACCCTCTCTACATGCCCAAACCATCTAAGCATCCCTTTCTCAATCCGTGTGACAATATCTTCTTTCACACGCACGACAATAACGCGAAACAAAGTAAACGTTAATGGACCGCATAATTTAAATAATAATAACAGTAAACCAACCTTGACGTTTAAGTTCATATTCCGTAAATTTCGACTTACGAGTATGTTTCTAGTAAAAACTCGTATTATTTTCCACCTCCATGTTTTATAGTATGAATTTCACAATATATTACGTAAATTTTCATTAGCTGCCGTGCCCCCCGATTTAAAAATAACACGCAAACGAAAACTATTAAACTTTGCTGTGCTACAGTAAAAAACTGAACTAAATTTGAATCACTTGATCAGTCATTTCCAAGAGGCTACCTTTCAAAACGTGAAGTTGTTAAACGTTGAGTGATTCAAGTTCAATTAACCATCAACATAGTGATTTCATTGAATGCCGGCGTTTAATGAACGGCCTAGGCGTCAAATTGGCTGGCTAATTTAACTAGATTGCTGCGATTTTATATATTTATCATCAAATTACACCAGTCCACAACTGGACAAGCTCCTTTCCAAATGTATGATTTCGCCATTAATATTTGTTAGGCGCGTTCGCAATAGCAACTTGGTCAATAGTACAAACAAGACGCTGTTGCCGTTATCTTCTGGCAGTACTCTTTTAAAGGCCTCTTACGACACCCATGGGAAGAGAAGGTTGCTACTGCCAGAAAAACACCAACTCAGGACGTTTTACTTTTCTCCGTTGATCAAACTGCTATCGCCAACTTGTTTGCTAAGCGTGGCGATTACATTACCTAGGTATACTAAAACCTCTATTTTATTAGAGGACTATATCCAGGCATCGTATGGCTAAGGCAGTACCTACCTATACCGAATAAGATGAATAGACGAACCTCAATCATCGACTCATGTTACATCTATCCTTAGTTTTGTAAAAAAGTTGAGTGTTAAAGATCTCTTACTTAAAAGTTGCGAGATAAAGACATGTAAGTACATTCGACTGGTGACGTCACTGGACGTCAGTGCCAGGCAACGCGGCCATTACCTCCAAATTGTGCAATTGTCTGGTCTAGACTCGCTCTTTTATTTAATGGAAAAATTGAAGAATCGAAATAATGTTACTAAAGATCTTTTGATTTTTTATGTTTCAAGTTTTTCATTTAAAGTGAAATTGTCTTTAATTGTCAATGTTGAAATGTTGATTCAATTTAATATTATGTCATTGTAATCTATTTAATTTTTGAATTTTGAATTATAACATAATAATATAACATAATATAACAAAATATTATAAATATTAATTTATTGTATCAAATTATGTACATATTTCAATCAATTCTGTTATGTAAATATTGTTATTTAATTATTATTATTTATTTTATTCCCATCTATGACTTTTTTTTTTATTTCTTTTTGTATTATTTTTTCTGTGAATCCACTGATTTTTTTATTTTAATTTTGATTTTTGATTTTTTAATTTTTATATGGTCTACACAAATAATTTAATTTTAATTTTAATTTGTTTTGTATATATGTTTTTTTTTTTCAGTGCCTCCTGGGCTCCCACTGAAAATCAGCGTCGCAGTACGCCTTAGGCTGTTGCGACTAATGCTGAGTGGGGGCCTTTTTGGCACATTCATTGTACCTAATTATTTTTTTATAAACTTTTTTTTCGAAGTGCCAAATAAACATATATTCATTCATTCATTCATTCATAATTTAAGATAAAATGTTTTAAGGCTTTTGGAGACATGTTTGCATTGATATTAATATAACTTAATATCATTATCACAAAGACGAAATATTTCACGTTTAACAGGCAATTTGGCAATAACAATTTGGCCAATACTAAAGAAGTCGCTGCTGCCTTTTTTGTTCTGACAGTTTTTCAGCAAAATATTACGACTCCTTTAGACCGAAAAATGGTCTTATTCAAAAATACCTCATCATAAGAACGATGACATTGCTCCAAATAGATGCTAACCCACATAACACGGAACTCATGAACAAAAGCCATAGAAATTGTATAGAATCGCGCCAAAATCGTACGCGGCCAATTTCCGCGACACTCGCCACTTCCAGTTAGTGATGTGATTGCAATTTCATTACTAAAGCAATATCGGTAACAATTCAAGCACCTTTTTTAAACGATTAAATATCCAATATTTAATCGTTTAAGGGCCTGTTTCACAATCGCTGAGTAAAGTTCTGGGTAAGCTACTTCGACCCTATCTGCTCAGTAAACTATTTTTCACTTTTTACAATCCCTGAGTAGGGTTAATCACCACTTTATCTGTTCGTTAAGTTAATCACCGGATGCACTGCCAAGTAGCCTTTTACTTGACAAGTAAATTTAAAAAGATAACCTCAAATACGTCATTTCCAAATTTTTATTAACAACAAGTTATTTTATTAATTAAATGGACAGTTTTGCAGTCATTGTAAAATAACACAATGTTCGTAATGGTAAATTCAATGCAAACAAAATCACCACACAAAAAGTACCAAACGTCGGCAAATTTGACATTTGTCATTTACTGACTAACTGACGTTGACTCGACATAGACTTTTTGTTAAAACCTCGTTGCGTTCCATTCTTACAGAAACATTGATTTTAGAAATGGTGAAATGACTCGTTTACATTACAGTGAAAACATTTTTTGTATACGAATTTATTGTTTTTATTACTTATAATCATAGCAAAGAATATTTTTAATAATAATTCTGTGATAACTATACTTTATAGAAACACATAAATTATTCTTACCTTGAAACGAAACGTAACTTGTAAGTAAGTATTAATTATATAATCTTCACTTTAATTTACTGTTTGGATGATGGTGAAATGCAAAGAAAGTTAACGAAAGGATTTAATCTCTATGTAATTAACTCGTTGAGTAACTACTTAAGCCTTTACTTGATGATTGTGAAACAGACCTTTAAAAAGGTTTAAAAAATTTATGAATTCTACTCAAAAATGTATGTCAACCAATCCGGAAAATAGGAGGTTTTCAATCCGACAACTTTATTTGATTCGGAATAGTAGCTCCATTTGTGTCCCAGTAGATGCTGAACTGCTCAATCAAAATAAAATCAAATCAGAATATTTACTTCAGAAGTAAATCCACTATAAAGGGGGGATGCCTTTATTATCAATCATCCAACAAAAATTTTCTTGAAAAAATGTTTCGACTACTACAAGTGCGATTTTAGTTTATGGCCTTCGCTGTCTATATCATTATTTTATCACAGAGTAGTATTTTTACTTACTTACGAGTACTTACAAGTAGGTACCTACTTAATCAAAAACTACACTCCTTTGTGGGTGTAAATTGCAATAACTATTTGACATTAAATATATTTGATTTTAAAATTTTCCGAGTTTTATGCCAAATATATCAGTTTTAGTGCCACACTTTTTAAATTATTTCTTAATTACCCTATCTATATGGGGAACAATTAGTTAGTTTTTGACTTATAGGTACCTAATCAAAAGAGATCAAAATTGATATATTTCGCCAATCACAACACTACAGACTTCCGATCCGCAAATGGGTGGGGAGGGTCAGAGGTCGGAGGTGTAATCGACGAGTCGAGCCTCAGGGTTCAGGCAAGACGGCGGACGAGGGTATTTGAAAAGTTACTAAGTTAGTTCGCTCAGTCAAAGTTCCGAAGCGATTGCTTGAGGTGTTGCGTCCTTTCAGAAAGCGCGTGACATGAAACGCATGGTTAATTGAAATTTGAATCCACTGGAAGTTCTCGTAGGATTATGTCTTATTGGCCACGTTTGGCAGCCGGGTTGGCGACCGCAGTTCTGTCAATGGTGAAGAGAAAACGCTACTGCCTGTCTTTTTTTGTACTTTTTTTAATGTCGATTTTATACATATACTAGAAGAACTCTAGTATTGTGATGCTGAGTCCCGGGGAAAAGGCAGCACTCAAGATTTTTACGACTTTCCTGTGCTTGAAAGCTTTGCACGATATAATAGTAAAGATTTTGAAAAGCTCCGCTGTGTCATGTTGGTAGTCTTTTTTCGTAATGGGACATGACATGACTAGCTTTTTGCTAAGATGCACAATGTTACTGGAACACTAAACTTGACTAAACAAACATTGCCGTAAGAGCGACCAACCGAAAGATAGTCAATTTTAATACTTGTTTTCAATTGACTATAAAAATAAGTTTTCAATTTGATAAGTACTTTTTATGTACATACTTTCTCGTAAGCTCGTAACCAAACACTTTTATTTTATTTCGTTAGAATTTGGCAAAAATATGGATAAAGAAAAATAGTCAATAAAAAGGATAAGTAATTGGAGTGATAGTAATTACTCACAAAAAAATGAATTTTTATGTTTTACTTATAGAACCTTTCTACTTGCAATCTGTTTTTTTATTAAACAATGTGTTAATTACAACTGCTATGTTATGATCCCGAAGTGAGTATGAAATGTTCGAACTTAAGTACTTACGTAATGCTTAATCATTAAAATGTAGAACATGAAACCACACAAAACACAAAAAGATGCATTTGAAGTAGATCAGTATACAGGCCAAGTTATCTTGGCAATTCTTATTATAGATTTACTTTTTTTCAACCTTGTGATCGCTATTTGTATTGCTATATTTAAACCAATCATCTCCTGGGGGAAAAAAATAAATATGATTCCCTAGCACTTTTCCCACGCCTGCCACTCAGTCAACAATTTTCATTATATCCAGGCGAAGGCACACAAGCGTGTGATGCCACAAATTGATATATTTTGCGTTGCGCCGCCATATTGCCTGTTATTGGGTTTGGTTTATTTAGTGAAAATAGTATTGCTGTGATGAGAATAAAAATTTCAAACCTGTTTAAGGTGAGGGCAGATTTCTTTAAAAATCTGTATTTCTTCTGCAAATAGACCCCAGGAAGGCGCTTTTACACGTCCCCATATTTTAACCTACCACTGTTCGTCGGGGCAAGTATAGGCGAGAAGCAGCGCAAGAAACTCGGTCACTATTGTCAGCCCCTTTTTAAATAATTATGTGTACAAATACTTAGTCAATACCAATGCGAGCAAACAGTATAGGTAGTTTAGGCAGTACTACTTTTCCATCAAAATTACTTACATATGCGATTTTAGTTCTTATACAGATCCAAACTCGTGCTGCTCCACCCGTGGGTCGAACCTAGAACCCGTGATTTTAGCCCGGTACTTAGCCTACTAAACCAACGGGACGCTACCCCGGAATGACCAATTAGCTGTCTCCGGACACCCTAATAGCGCTATCCTTCCTCTCAGGTGCGTCGATACGTCCCTCGCAATCGCAAATCAGATTACAGCCGTAATAAATTGTTGGAATGTCGCCACTGAGGAGGGCCGGAAGTTCACAACACGGCGGAGGAATGACAAATCGTTTCATTAGATATTTATTGACAGTTCTTTAAGTATATTATGGTTCAATATATTTAATATAATAAGAACTGTTACGACTATCGAAGTGATTTCCTATTTGCTACCAACTTAAAATTCCTTATGGCTAAAACAATGAAACCGGTCAACCTCATAAATATTATGCGAAATCATAATTATGATATTTCATTTTTCGCTTAAAAACTCCGACCATATTAATACAATATCCCAGAGTCTAGGGTTTTTTTAGAAGAGATCTCTTCATAGACGAAACTTCAACATGAATAGCTTAAATGTCAATCTGATTGGTTATACTAATTGTGTTCCTGAGGTATTATACATTTATACTTACAGATGAAGTAAACTACAAACATAAAAGCTTCAAAGACTTAAATTAATTAAGAACTATCATAAATTCAGCTTTCAAGGCATTATGAACTTTTTATAAAATGTTTATTAGAGAAAAATTGTCAAACTAAGTGACCATTATTGAGTCAGCGCACTCATGGCTCAAAGTTCAAAAACTCGTACTCAGCACAATATATACAAGTCTATTTCATAACTACCTGTAAATGAACTTATTTGAAAACATATTTATTTAAAAAGAGGCAACAGTGACTCACTGATAGGTGATAATATTGGAACGTGCGAAAGCGCCACCTAGCCTATTTACAAAAGAAAACATAAGTAAACGATCTTTATCTCGACCTGATCTGACCCAGCCATAATGCAACTGCTACATTTTGCTATTTAGATATCAATTCCGCTACCCGGACAAAAATTTTATGTCCAATAAAAGAGCAACCCCTAGGAGGGCCGTCATCACGTCGCGCCCCCTTCAATCCATTTGAAATTCCCTAAATTTCTTCAGAAACTGTTCCCTTAAGACGCGTTTGTGGAAATTTTACGAAGTGTTGACGTGGGAAGTGAAGGTAGAATTATTTAAATTTTATAGGACAGTTTTAATTTTAGTAGAGTTCTGGACACGTCTAAAAAAGAAATTACTAACTATATTTTTAGTTAGTTGAGAATTGCGTTTTATTTATTTTCTTTAAAACACGCTTGAAACAAGTCTGATAAAACTGTCCGTCATTTTAATTTGTACATAGGATACATTCCTAATAGGAATGTACTTGCTTTACATTAATTCACACTTTGTATTTATGGTACATGGATTCAAGCCTTGATTGACTCAAGAGAAAACTAAATTAGCTACCTACACTTAGCAATACGATCTTAGCAAGTACCAATTCCAATTTAGCTTCATTTTACGAGGGCACCATACATATGGATAGCAATATCATTATTAGAAATTACTCGACCTAGACTGGAGCTTTCATCAGAACGCGTATAAAAGAGTGTTCATGAATAATTCAAGAACTAATCACTTTACCGAGTCGAGTCAACAATATTTTTGAGCCGTTCAGGTTTATACTCGTATCTACGGAGGTAAAGTAGATACTTATAAATAATACATCTTTATGAGCGCAGGGGCAAGTTGTTGAGTTATCTAGACGACATCGCGGTTAATCTATGAGCTTCGCTGGATATTAACCTAATTCACAATGAGAGCGGTCGTTATTAGATAACGCTATTTAAATATTAAACGTTATTACTAGCTCAAAAGAGGTACATAACGTAGGTTTATTATACAGAAAGACATCAAAAGTACGTACAGCGGGTTTTTTTTGTAGCGAACGCAGAAATTATACACGAATAAACAAAGACTTTTCACACATGTTACTCAAATTCCCTGAAATAGTTATGTCTCTGTCTTATCATTTGTCTCTTAACCTAACCCCACTGGCAATTATAAGATATTAATGATTGTTTATTTTCCGAGCACATTTTCCAGGTATCTACTGACATCTTGATAAGAGCTCACTTACTACAGGCAATATGAATTATACTTTGCACTATCAAAACGAGCCCACTCAATAACTAGTACAGCGTGTAGCGGGTGTAAATGATACAATAAAGATTGCAAAGAAGTTAGGTGATAAGGACAATTCTGACAATTTATCCAATAATAATACATATAATAGTGATTCTCTTTCAGCCGGAAATTGACACTTGGATTATGATTTCATCAGTATGATATATTCAGCGTGATTATCTTAAATGTTTATTTTGTTATTTTGTTAAATTTTGTTGTTGTTCGATCATCATTCATCGGATATAATTAATGATAAAATTTGCTTAATTACCGTTGTATTATAATAAGCTTGGTTTTGATAGCATTTAAATACGCCAATGAGCCGTATTGGATTAATTAAGTTGGCAGAAGCGAACAATTGTTATGTTTCATTTTAATTACATTAAAGTTTTCATGTTTATAATTGTTATTTTAATTAAAACGATTTACCGACCCGGCAGAGTTTTCTGTCGTGATAATTGCGTTTAATTCAGGCTTTAACTAAAACTTGGTTAATTATAGATCATCTTTTGAGTGTATGATCGATCATAGAAGTTAAAAATCAGTTAAAAATCAGTTAAAATCAGTTTTATTTCTGCAAATAGGCCCCAGGAGGCGCTTTTACACGTCCCAATTTAAACCTACCACTGCTTCGGGACAAGTCTGGGCTAGTGCCGAGAAGAAGCAGCGCAAGAAACTCGGTCACTATTGTCAGCCTCTTTTTAAATACATTTTTAGAAGGTAAGGTAATTTTTACAAGGTTTAAGCAAGTACGAGCTAGGACAACTTAATGCCATACATTTCTATCATTTAAATAATCATTAACAGTGTAATAGCCCTTTTTCATTAAAATAACTTTGACATACGATTTAAGTTTATGTACAGGGAGTTCAGCAATATCCTTTGGTAATTTGTTGAAAATACGGATACAATTTCCCATAAACGATTTTCCTACTTTTCGCAGTCTGAAGCCTGGAACGGCAAGTTTATCTTTATTTCTGGTATTGAAATTGTGTACGTTACTTTTCTTAAGAAATAAATGTATGTTCTTACGAACGTAAATAATATTCTCGAGAATGTATTGAGAAGACACTGTAAGTATATTAATCTCTTTGAAGAGCTCTTTCAGCGAGTCACGGGGTCGAAGGCCGTAAATAGCTCGTACAGCACGTTTTTGTAATATAAAAATTGACTCAATATCTGCCGCTGAGCCCCACAACAGAATTCCGTATGACATTATGCTATGAAAGTAGCTAAAATATACTAATCTTGCCGTTTCAACATCAGTCAATTGCCTTATCTTTCTCACAGCATAAGCAGCAGAACTAAGTCTTCCAGACAGCACCCTAATATGAGCACCCCATTGCAAATGGGAGTCTACAGTTATACCTAAAAAGGTAGTTAAATCTACACAGTTTAGTGGTTCATCTTTAACAATTATATGAGTAGCAGCAAATCTTACATTGGGCATGGTAAATTTTACACATTTTGTTTTATTTGCATTTAGTAAAAGATTATTTGTTGTGTAAACCAATGTAATAATTTAGAGAGGGTATTGTTAACATCATCAAATGAACATTTGCCCCTCTTAGTTTTAAAAATCATTGATGTGTCATCTGCAAACAATTCCATCTCACAAAGATTATGTAAATAACACGGAAGGTCATTTATATAAATTAAAAATAGCAGGGGTCCTAATACTGATCCCTGAGGGACACCCATAATAAGGGCAGACCCTGAAGACTCAGCTCCATTTATGCAAACCTTTTGTGTTCTGTCCTTAAGGTAAGAACTTATTAGATCCAAGGAATCATTCGATGCACCATAATGTTTAAGTTTTTTAAGTAATGTTACATGGTCTACACAATCGAAAGCCTTTGAAAGGTCACAAAATACACCTATGGCATCTAGCTTACTCTCCCAAGCATTAAACACATGTTGTAGAAGAGCAACTCCAGCATCGGTAGTATTTCTACCTTTTCTGAAACCATATTGGTTGCTATTTAATAATTTATTTACACTAAAGTATGATAAAAGCTGATTAAACATTATTTTCTCGAAGATTTTACTTAGCACTGGCAAGATAGATATAGGTCGAAAATTGGAGGGGTCTCATTTTTCGCCAGACTTAAATAAAGGAATGATTTTGCTAAACTTCATTAAAGTTGGAAACTGTCTATCATCAATACATTTGTTAAAAATAATAGCGAGTTTAGGGGCTAATGAACTTATAATTGTATTGATAATGCTGACAGAAATTCCCCAAAGATCCTCCGTTTTTTTCATATTGAATTCTCTAAAAGTTATTTTAAGTTGTTAAGACTACCCACCTACAATAATCCAGAAGCAGTGGAAGGATAAATAATCTTGGGACGTGTCTATTCGCAAGTAAATCTATTGATTTACTGATTAAGAACAGATATAAATCTTTCATTATCAAGTCTACTGACAGAAAAAGACAATAGAAAAGAATCGAATACAGAATTAGTTTGATCAGCTCGTAGTGTTTATAGAACCTGAAAACCACTTTGTACTGATTAAATACAAATGTTTACCCACGTTCGAACAATTTAATGCTCGCTTAGGGATTCCAGTCACAGTAGGGGTGAATACAGAAGCATCAATCGTTTCGGCGTAGTGTGGGCTGATGTATAAATAATGGAAAAGACGCGGCACGGCGGTAAATATAAAGACTATTTATATTTACCGCCGTGCCTTGAGATTAAAATTTTCAAAAAGTGCGTTCTATACCCTAACTAGCTCACTAACAGAGCTGAAACGTCAACAAAGAGGCTGTTTCATTGTTACCAGGTCACTTAGGAATAAATGAAAAAGACGGATATATTGAAATGAAAGATAGTTTACGGATTTAGAACGCGTTTATTTTTGATTTAACCCGACGTTTCGAACCCTTTACAGCGTTCATGGTCACGGGTAGACTAAGGTGTTATTCGTCTTTAAGATGGTAATTTGAAAAAATGTTTAACTACCGCCTCTAATTTTTATCGTCAGTTATGTTCCTTTTCACACAAAATGAGCTAACTGTGTCCGGAGTCTTCGCAGTGTTGCCATGGTTTGTGGACTTCAATGATGATAAGACAGGGTCCCAAGCAGCTGGTAAATTCCAACCATCTTCTCTATTGAAATTAGGATGTTTTTTAATTTCTATTGCTTCGCGTATCATTCTAGGTACATATCGGTTTTCCTTAGCAAGAACTTTAGGTTTATCAAATCTAATGAAATGGTTGGGCTTATCAAACGCATGACTACAGACTGCAGATTTCGTTATACGCATGTTTTCAAGAAAACAGTAAGACGGATATAGATCACAAAACCAGCAAGCTGGAGTGAGCAATAAAGAACACTCCTGGATAGGAGACCAAGCGCTAACAGGCGTGTTGTAGCCACCCACCGGATCAGTTAGACGGACAACCTGGTGAAGACGGCGAGTAATCGCGTTGGAGAGGCCTACGTTCAGCAGTGCACGGCAAAAAGTTGCTAATTATGATAACTACATACCATAAACATTATAAAGAAATTTTCACCAAAAAAGGTTGCTTATAATAATAATTATGATACGAGTAAATATTATAAAAAAAATTTCGAAACAAAAAAATCACTATCGAAGAACAATGTGCGCAAAGATTTTCAGTTAATCAACCGACACAAATAAGTGATTTATTAATCCAATATATTTTTATTACAACTCGTATAATACATAAGTAATCACTATTAAAGCAGAGGATACTTAATACTTGTATATTGTGTCTAGCGTCGGATCTTTTCACGAATCATCTGTTGACTGTAGCTAGATTAAAGAACAATCTCATTAAAATTATAATTAGTTACGCAAACGCCCGAGAGAGCATTTCGATCTGTTTTAAGATGGATTAAATATGCAAATAAGTATTATAATACTAATTAACAAAATAAGGATAGCAGCGCGCTGGTTATTGTAAGAACTTCTTCACAAATTAATAGACACAACTCACACCTGTCGATTATCAGTGCATTGTTTTCTTGTTGGCCAATGATAAACATTCATTTTAAAATGTTATTTCTCCTTGACATTTATCTTGTGTACCTTTAAAGATAGTTTAATGTCAAAATTTTCCATATCGTCTTCTGTCGTGAGATGAAACTTACGTCAGAAGCCTAAACTGGGGCTTAAAAAACACTAGAAAATTTACATCCGAGATAATCATACCACATGAAGATGATAAATAATATAAGAGATTAAAAGCATTTTTTAAATCGACGTATATCTTTTTTTAACATAATCACGAACAAATATTATTTTAAAATCGTACAGCAAAACTTTATTTCACAAACTTTTTATTTTATTGAACACACTCCGAATCAAGTCAAATCGAAAAGTTAATTTCTTATAATTTTTTCCGTACAATTTGAACCACGTAACACACAATCACATTCTAATAATAACTCACATATTCAAACGACAGAACATAAACGAATCATAATTTTTAAATCTCAGTTTCATCTCTCGTTTCTACACAGCCGTCTTAAAAACATACTTCAGCGTAACGGGAACGTCTCTCTCCGAGAGGTAAACATCTCGCCTCATTCACTCTGTATTTTGACGAATCATTTACCTGCTCTCGTCTTGACGAAAACGCCTGAATGACTCTGTTCTCTTATTGCTAGAACAGGTTTCGACCTAAAATAGGATAGCTAGCATAGCACTTACCCCCTAAGGGTGATAGCTCCTAAAAGAGAAGTACCATAAGAATATAGACAGCAGCGTCATCTTTTCAACAGTGGTAAAACTGACATTGCTAATCCGCCCGCCAAGCGTGATGCTTTTGACCCCTAGCAGGATTATTGAAGATTATGATGTAATAGAATATTGGGACGAACATTTATGGATCAACGAGCTGCTACCTGAAATAGCCAAATTGAAATATTAAAAAAAATCACCGTCATATTAATCAACATAGACCGACAGATCAAGTGGACTATCACTGATGTCGGGTAATTTTGTTTATACGCTTCGTTTGATTGTTCCGCTTTAAATTAATCGCCATCAGCAGCCCAAACCAAATGTATCAGCCAAAACTCTCCAAAAAGAATTGGCATACCACCATGGCATGTAATGTCTGGTGGGTTGGCGACAACAGTTTTGTCAACAGAGGATAACCTTGTACCCTATTTCTGGTATAATTCATTCAGTAGCCTTTTTAACAATGCATATTTACATTTATTATAAACAATGTGATCATGACGCTTGCAACAGTGTCGAAATTATGGAAACTCAATTTCAATATTACAAAACAAGAGACATAGAAGTAACTCATATCGGTGATTTTACCGGTGGATTGGGAACATTAAACATAACATCTAACTCATGAACTACTACTCGTATTTATCAAGCATGTATCTAGCACGAGCCTACAATTGTTATAAGACGTGATCAATAATGTATGCCACAACTCAAATAGCGTAGAGCTATCAATCACGGTATGGAGGCTACATTTCGACACTCCAGCCAAGTGGCTTCGTGGCATTTCGGTAAAGGCGCGTCTATCGCTATGTTAACACAGTAAAGTACAGAATTGCTTTATAGATAGGTAAGCACTCTAAATTGTAAATTATCCGTACAGTACATACTTGTTGTTTAACCTACTTAATATCAATTATTTTTCCATCCAGTCACGAGGTTTTCAATGTTAAAGCACCGTTCTATACGACTCTTGAATCAGAGATCAATTCAAAACAGTAATAAACTGATACTCAGTCATCTGTGCTAATATTATAAATGTAGTGTGTCTGAGATGTATGAGGCAACAATAAGACAGAAAGTGTCTACCTCACCATGCTTAAACTGATCCGATATAGATGAAAGAATATGAGTGTGAATCAATCAACGATTCCGATTTGCACTTGTTTGAGACCGTAAAGGGGCTGAAATCCCTCTTAACCCAGAAAGGAACGCGTTCACATAAGCAATTAACAATTTTATAAGAGTAACATTATAAGAGTCAATTGATACGAGGTTTCTACAATAACCCTTATCTTTTTATGGATTTCAGATATTTAGGCAGTGTTTCAAGGTCACGAATCAACTAACTCCGATAATTTATTAATAGCTCGAATGTGAACTCATTCTAAGTTATTCCAGCGGTTCGATGCTCGACTATTGACTTGAGTTGAAGACTTGCGACTCTTGCGAGTAGGCAATGTTCGCAAAACTAACTTCAGCTTCGGTTTACCCTATGACACACTACACGCCGGGGTTACGTTACAATTTTACTACATAGGTACTCTTGCTTACGATCGAAGTTAGAAAATTTTGTTGTTCTTAGGATGTTTACGAGACCTTAACTATACTTATTTCCTCTTTAATGCTTATTTCCATCACGTGTCTTTAGTTTGTGAGTAAAATTAAAAAGTTTACACGAAGCGACAGATTTCAATAATTTTGTTTTGGATAAGGATAGTTTAAAGTTGATTTCATTTACATTTGAAAACAAAATTTATCTTTAAGTTAATTTAGGTAAGGTATTGGAAACCACAAAACCTAACCCAAAATGATTGGTATCATAGTCTGTTCATCTTTTCTTTGTTCCTTTTAAAGTTTTCTTCCTATACAAACTAGATTACCTTCAACGTAGTAGTTAAAACCTTCGCTCTGTCCCACAGACTGGAAATTGAAATCAAAAGCTTTGTCGCTCAAAGCTTTAAAGAATGAAACCTTTGCCTCAATCAAAAGGAATGACACAAATGGCCACTCGCGACAAACCCGGGAAGAACGGGCAGGATTGAAACTCGCCGGCGCGTGATTGACCCTGATAGTTTTTAGATTGAAACAAGAGATGCAACAAATTAGTACCGATATTTTTATCGATGTCCAGAGTATTAAGTTAAAACAAACAACAAGCTGAAACCAGCCTATGTAAACATTACAAACTATAACGAGATCATCAATGAATCTAATAACAGATTTTTAAAATTTAATTGCCATACTATACTCAAATAAATTTATAGAAATAAATTTTATCTATATCTATAAATATTAACACCATCTGAGTATGTCATGTAGTACCGGCATATTAAAAAAATAGCTCCACTTCTTCCTTTCCTATGAGTGTCGTAAGAGGCGACTAAAAAGTACCCCCAGAAGAAAACGGGCGAGAAGCTGCGTATTTGTATTTTATTGTATTTAGAAGCCCTATTTGCGAATTAGACCTTTGAATTTCAATTGTTTAGCTTTATTATGACGCTAGAAATATTGCAATGTCCGCCTAAACAATTATGAAATAATTACAAAAGTCATCAGGATGTGTTCTAATTAAATGTCTTCTCCATAAGGCAGCAAAACAACAAAGCTATCATGTGCTCTCCCAACACAAAGGTTCCGTTTCACCTTGTATCATTCTTTCATCTCCATCTGAAAACTAGACCGTGCGGTGGCCTAAATCCTCGTTTCCAATCACGGGACGTCCGCCTCGGCGACCGCAGCCATTGTCTATGCCCGCAGTGTTGTCTGTGCCCGGAAGTGGGACAGTCATATCCGTATTAAGTGAGGATTGCTCTTTGCTCTATGAAAGTAGACTTTTGAATTGCGGTAGCGGAGCAGCAGGGTGTTATAAGAGCTGTGAGCATTGTTTTAGTGTAAAAAGGTAATGTTATTGACTGATGATGATGCAATACAGTACTCGTATATGCCATATAACGTCGTCCTGTGTTTCAAATAGCGTAGAATTAACCACTCCTTCTCACACTATGGGCGTTGTCAGAGCGACATAAGGGGACTGCCAAAAGACGACGCAGACGGGCAACTTCGTAACGTCTTCCCTCCATTATCCAAACTGCAATCGCCCCACCGCCATAACGTGGACTCATGTAGGCCAGTGAAGAAATAAAAGCTCATGTCCAGCCATGGACTAGAAAAGGCTAATGAATGATGGATAAGTAACAATCCATTTTTGCTCACTGTTGAGCCAGGGTCTCTCTCCTTTTTATGAAGAGGGGTTGAGGCCTTAGTTCCACTACGCTGGCCTAGTGCGGGTTGGTGTACGGCAATGGCGACGCTGTGGCAACATCACCCCGCCGACCCGCCGTTGGACGTTTCTTAAGCCGCCCGAAGGCTTACCCTGTTGCAGGCCTGGGACCTTGGGACAACAGCCGGGACCGACGGCTTAACGAGCCCTCCGAAGCACGGAAGCGCTCAAGATATGATACCACCAACGGTCACCCATCCAATTAGTGACCGCTCCCAGCGTTGTTTGACATTTATGACAAAGACTGATCCCTGATAAATAAAAATAAAAGCCATTTCCAAAGAAGTAGGTAAGTAAATTTATTTCGATTAGCCACTATCACAGTCGATTTAATTACTAGCTCCGACTACTAATGAGGCAATGAGTGAGAGGACGGGAGTTTCTAGATTTCACCATCTGCAATTGAAATCGTTTCTAATTTAAATGTAGATAACGTCTTTTTCATATTCATTTGGCAGGTGGGTAGGGTCAAGTACAGGCTTGCTGGGTGGTCTGGCCGTATAAAACCTTTGTGAACACCTGATTGGTAATGAAGTGGGTAACAATTTGACGACCATTTGGATCAGCGGTAGTAAACGCTGCTTCTGAGCCATGGGTCGCGGGTTCGATCCCCGCACAGTACAAATATTTGTGTGCATGAACATGTCTGTTTGTACTGGTGTATATTGTTTTCTATGTATTATAAGTATGTATTTACAAAAAAAAAGTATATAAGTAAGATTATCGGTTGTCTAGTACCCCATACGACAGGGTACTTAATAGTACCTTCATTTGACCTTAGATGGCTCTGTGTGGCCCAGTGAGGCATGTCTTAAAATATTTGTTTATTTATTTATTTTCGTAATTATGAGGTGAGAGCAATAGAGAGAGTTTCGATTATTGAGATGACGACCGATTGTAAAAGGAGTGTAGTAGTTTAATACGCAAAAACCCCGGGTTCGATTCTCGGACGCATATTTATTGAAATACTAATTAGAGGTAATTTGCTATAATGATACTGTTCTAGTTTTTTGGCAATTGATTTTATTTAGAAGTAATCAAATTAAATCGATTGGGGGCAACACTTAGCTCTAGAAGTGCCCTTATCACACATATTTTTGCATTTATAATACTGGCATGGGTTTGTTTTTGCAACAAAAAAAGTAAAGTAATATTTTTAACAAAAAAATATATAAACTTAACGATGTTTCGTCAAACACGTAGGTTTTCCTTATGGAAAACATTCGCCATTTTCTTCAGAACATTACAAACATCAATTTCGAACACACAACCTATTCCCAACTTTATTCAAACAACGTTAAGGTTCATTTTACACTGAACTGATAACGAAATGGGAATCGTTTAAACAAGATTCAGTCTTAAAGAGATTAAGTTAAAGTCCATTAGCACTTATATTGGAACATTATCATTTTGCCAATGGAGTTTGGTCTCTCGAGCTTGCACATAAGGTCCAATTTATTTTGCTGGTTGTAAAAAAGGATCAAGATTCAAGCTTTGGTATCAAATGAGCTTAATTTGTAAAATGTTCTTGATATTATAATAAGTATCATAATTTTGGAGGCATGTGGTTATTATTGCATTAAAAAGTTCTTTGGGTCAATCTATGGGCTTTCTATGGATTTTTATGGTTCTTTAATTGAGAACCGTTAAGTTTTAGTAAGGATCCCTAATCTTTTCTGACAATAATTATAGCCATTCAGTAGTGATCATACTCCTATTCTATTTCGCTCGGCAACGACTTCGATCTGTTTAGTTGTTAGTAGTTAAAATAATATTGTAAGTAGGTAAATAGGTTTTAAATAAAACATTGTTCTTGTGTTATTTTGTACTTTTTAGTGAGTTTTTTTTTGGAGTCTGTTAAATTTTTTATTTAAAATTTAATTTTATTTTGCTCTTTTTAGTGTTAAATAAATTACACAATTATTAATCCTCTATTGACCGGAATCAGTACCTACATAAAAATAGTGATGACGACTTCTAGATGAAAATGTATGAATTATTTGAGAAAGTCCCCCCCCCCCTCATCGCTATAGAATCTTAAGAATCATCCTCCAACTCCTAACTGCTTAGGAGTTTGACCTTCCATCATCAGCTTACGTGAATAACCTCATCATCATCATCATCATATCAGCCGAACGACGCCCACTGCTGGGCATAGGCCTCCCCCAAGGATCTCCACAACGATCGGTCCTGTGCTGTCCGCATCCAGCGGCTTCCCGCGACCTTGATCAGATCGTCGGTCCACCTTGTGGGGGGCCTGCCCACGGAACGTCGTCCGGTACGTGGTCGCCATTCGAGAACCTTTCCGCCCCAACGGCCATCGGTTCTCCGCGCTATGTGTCCCGCCCACTGCCACTTCAACGATGCAATCCTTCGAGCGATGTCGGTTGTTTTAGTTCTCCTGCGGATCTCATCATTTCTGATTCGATCGAGTAGGGAAATACCAAGCATCGCTCTCTCCATTGCTCGCTGGGTGATCTTGAGCCTTCTTATGAGACCCATAGTAAACGACCACGTCTCACTCCCATAGGTCATTACTGGCAACACACACTGGTCAAAGACTTTTGTCTTGAGACACTGAGGTATTTCGGACGCGAAAATATGCCGGAGCTTCCCGAACGCTGCCCATCCGAGCTGGATTCGACGAGAGATCTCTTTCTCGAAGTTGGACTTACCTAACTGGACTATCTGTCCCAGGTAAACATAGTGGTCAACAACTTCGAGTGCAATGTTCCCAACGTTAACTGGAGCGGGTGTAACATGGGCATTTAACATGATTTTCGTCTTGTCCATGTTCATCCTAAGACCCACTCTTTGAGAAGCATTACTGAGATCTTCGAGCATAATGTTCAGGTCTTCCAAGGTCTCAGCCATAAGAACTACATCATCGGCAAATCGCAGGTGTGTTAGGTATTCGCCATTGATGTTGATGCCGCGTCCTTTCCAGTCCAGAAGCTTGAAAATATCCTCCAACGCAGCTGTGAACAGTTTCGGAGAAATAACGTCTCCCTGTCTCACACCTCGCTGTAGTTGGATCGGATTAGAGCTCTGGTTCTGTAATCGGACCGACATGGTGGCGTTTTGGTATAAGTACTTTAGTACCTCGATGTACCTGTAGTCTATTTGGCACCTTTGGAGAGACTGCAGCACTGCCCATGTCTCAATCGAATCAAAGGCTTTCTCATAGTCCACGAACGCTAAGCAAAGTGGCAAGTTATACTCTTCGGTCTTCTGTATAACTTGCCGCAGCGTATGAATGTGGTCTATGGTACTATAGCCTTTTCGGAACCCGGCTTGTTCGGGAGGTTGGAAGTCGTCGAACCTGCGAGTGAGACGATTCGTAATGACTCTCGAAAACAACTTATAGATATGGCTCAGAAGCGAAATGGGTCTGTAGTTCTTCAAGAGAGTTTTGTCACCCTTCTTGAAGAACAGCATCACATCGCCTCTGCCCCATGCCTTTGGCGTTTTGCCCTCGAGGATTACAGAATTAAAGAGCTTCTGGAGGACCTTAAGTATCGGCTTACCGCCCGCTCTAAGGAGCTCTGTTGTGATTCCGTCATCACCCGCCGCCTTGTTGTTTTTAAGCTGCTTGAGAGCCATTCTAATCTCGCACAGGCTGACGTCCGGGATATCTTCAGAATAGTGTCGGGTAAGCTTGGCTCTAGGGTCTTTAGCCTTGCTTTCAACAGGTGTTTTCGTGGAGTATAACTGTCCATAGAAACTCTCAATCTCCCTCAGGATTTCAGGTGTTGACGCAATGATGCTACCTGTCTCAGTTTTCAGCCTCGTCAATTGGCTTTGCCCAATAGACAGATCTCTGGCGAACACTTTGGAGCCTTTGTTCCGCTCAATGGTCTCTTTAATACGTTGGGTATTAAATTGACGAAGGTCGCTCTTCAAAGACTTAGATATCTGTCTATTGAGTTGCCGATAGCGATGGGCATCCGCTGAGTTCTGTAGCCTCATTTCGTTTCTCTGATCCATGAGTAGGAGAGTCTGACTGGAGAGTTTCTTTGATTTGGGACGGCGGGTTTTAAAGTACTTAGACCCTACCGTACGGACAGTATCCACCACCATGTTGTATAGATCGTCCACATCGATGCTGTTCTCAAGGGCTTCGAAACGGTTTTGAAGCTCGAGCTGAAAGCACTCGGGGTTTTGAATTTGAGCCGGTATTGGTCGGAGCGTGGATTTTATCAGTCGCGCTCTTTCAAGCTTTACGTCGATATTCAATGTGCCTCTGACCATGCGGTGATCGCTTCCTGTCTTAACAGCGTTGATCACAGCGACATCATCGAATATGTGCTTCTTCGTTGACATGATAAAATCGATCTCGTTTTTGACTTTACCGTCCGGGCTGATCCAGGTCCATTTGCGGCTTACGGGCTTCTTGAAGAAGGAGTTCATCATAAAGAGGTTCTCCCTCTCCATGAAGTCTGCCAGCATCTGACCCCTTTTGTTCCGTTGCCCAAATCCAAATTTCCCCATTCTCAACTCATTACCGCAACGTTGCCCCAACTTCGCATTGAAATCCCCCATCACAACCGTGTAGTGGGTTTTAAAGCTATGCATGGCTTTAGAGATCTCCTCATACATAGCCTCCACTTCGACATCGTCGTGTTTTGAGGTCGGAGCGTAAACCTGAATGACATTCAGCGAATATCGTTTCGATATTCTGAGTATCAGGTACGCTATCCTGCTCGAAACACTTCCGATAGTAATCACGTTGTTGACAAGGGACTTGTGGACGATGAACCCGACACCACCTAGGGACTGTTGGTCGCCCTCCCGGTAGTATAGTAAGTTACCGGATTTTAGGGTTATCGAGTCCTCCCCCTCTCTTCGGACTTCAGATAGCCCAATGATATCCCAATGTAACTTACCAATTGCCTCTTCCAACTCTACGAGCTTCACGTCAAGCCTCAGTGTGCGCGTGTTATATGTTGCCAGGTCGAGTCGTCGTTGTTGGCAGCCGGATCTTACCCGGGGATTCTTAGCACCCCCTGCCCCGCCGTTACCATAGCTGCTGCCATAGCTAGGACTAGCGGGGCCGCCGGGGACTGGGGGCCGAATTCTTAGCGGTGTATTCATATTTGGGGGGGGGGGGGGTTTGCCATAATCGCCACGCTTGGCAGGCGGGTTGGCGATCGCAGTATGGCCTGTTGCTTCTAGGAGACGCTGCTGCCCATCTCCTGATGGCAGTTTTCCCTCTGTCGGCTCTTACGACACCCACGGGAAGAGAGGGGGTAGTGCTATTCTTTTTATGTGCCGGCACTACACGGCACCTGTCTTCCTTCAGGTTATTCACGGCGGTGAATAACCTGAAGGAAGACAACTATCTGATTATATGCGCATATAATATGTAAAGAATAATCCTCCTACTCCTAACCGTTAAGGAGTTGTACCTTTCATCATCAGCTCATCGACATAAAATGATGAGTACCAGACGCAAATACTGAAAAACCTTAAGAGAGATATGCAAAAACGTAATACGTGCTTATAAAATTTGAGGGTTTCCCTCGATTTCCCCGGATTCCACCATCAGATCATTACTTGGTTAATATGGGACCACACGGGAAGCACCAGCAGCAGCAGCAAAAAGGGAACAAAAAAAGTTTTTTATAAATCCGTTCAACCAGTCCAAAGTTCTGAGGTAACAAACATATTAAAAAAAACAGTCGAATTGAGAACCTACTCCTTTTTTGGAAGTCGGTTAAAAATAATCAATAAGTAGAATTTAACCATAATGATTCGTCGGAACAGTTGGCAAATACAATTTGGTTAGTGGTGGCTAGGAGACGCTGCGGCATGTCTTCCTCTGGCAATACTCGTCTTTTACGATAGCCATAAGAAGAGAAGGTGAAGCCTTTTTGGACCGCCTCCTCTTTCGTAGATACGAAATGTATAGTTGACATTTGACTGACACAGCAGCACTTTCGCTGCACAACAATAGCTCTGAGGTCCAAATTGGTTTGATTTATGCAAGAGTTCCGGCTGAGGCTAGGGTTACCAGGTGTAGGATTAAACCAAATAAAATAAAGATGACGTAACTTAAAACGATTTTGCTGCGCCTCTTCAGTCGATATATTATTTTTGACAAGAAAATTAAAAAAATAGTGTTGATTTTGCTGAATTGTCTATTTATCTTCGGACAATTTTTATCCGATGATAAACAGAGAATTCAGCAGCCTAGTTAAATCGTAAATATGTATAGTTTTAAACAATTGTCGGTAGAGGTAAAATACATTTTAGAAGTTTACAGTAGTAGTTTTAGTTGTAGGGAAGGATGAAGAATAGTTTTTATCATTAAAGCCAAGGGCGCGATATAACCGGAACACGAAACAATCAGGACAGGACCACGACAACCGAATCCTACGTGGAAGAAGTTGCTCGCGAAGCGCTAATATTCTCTTTACCATCAATAATTCCTTAAATTTAAGGACGAACCCTGATAACAAATTTCCCTTTGGTCTAGTGGTTAAAATACCGGACCAACATCTCGGGGTCCCGAGTTCGATCCCGGGTCAGGCAGCAAAAAGTTTTCGAATTTTCCAACATTGTTCGGGTTTGTGATCACTAACCCACATTCGGAAATTATGCCAGTACCCATCATTGCTGTGGTAACTCGAATTCGATAATGGAGGCCTTTTCTCTGCAGTGGGATGATTATAGGCTGTTACTTTACTTTACTTTTACTGAGATATGGCAACCCTTACGGCAGAGAAATGACAATCGTCGCAATGTAATAACCGCACACTCACCCTAGAATAATTGCCGAGCGCATCTCTCTGGAAGCGAGACGAAATGCTTCAGACCTAGACCAACAGTGCGATTCTCTTAGCGTAAATGTCAAAAAAGCTTTGAGCTGCTGTAAGAGCAATGCACTCACGATTGGTACACTAGCGCCGCGTGGCTACAAACTAAAAGCTCATGAGTAAGTAGAAATATTTATTCATGTGCTAAAAGCCCTGACAAAGTCGAAGGTCCTTAAATTTCATTATTAATCCTCTATCCTCACTAAGGCTTTCAGCTATAGGTACGAGTAGTACTCTTATTAAATAATAAACATCACAAAAATCAGTTTAATTCGTTTAAATTTACACGTACCTGTTTCATGATAACTTATTTTTATCGTCGGATGATACAGATTAATTTGTGCAAAGACTCGAATGTTATTTTTTCGCTTAGCGTCCGGTGTCCCTTCGGAGGGGCGGGGCCAATCAATCTTCCCTTTGACGGCCTGGAAATTAGGAATATCTGCTGTCAGGTACCAGGTCCCGTAGCTTCCGCAGTTTTTACTTCGGTAATCAGAGGGTATGTAAATAATAAATCGATATCTCTCACAAAAACATTAATGCCAAAATGGGAGCTAAGACTTAAACAGAGATTCTAAAGAACAACAAGCATCCACAAGTAGTTTATACAGAAATAATATATTTTAAAATATCACGTGACAAAACCGATCAAAAATTCTTGTAGAAAGTTGTTTTAACGAATAACTAATATTTTTATGGGATTCATCTCAATATGGTAAGCTGTAATCCTTTTTGCAAATCACAGATACCTAGTAATATGATGAGAAAACGGGTTGGTACGGAATATAGTAATTTGAAGATTAACTAAGAAAGTACAACTTGCGCTTTAGATAGGTATATATTATTTATTATATTGCTTTTGTATCGTTTGGTAAATTGCTACTTTCAATTAAGAGAAAACGCATAAAGATCTGATTAAAATGGGGATTTCTGCTCAATAAAAACCATATTTAATTATGGGTTTCCCCAAAGTAACACCTTAGTCTATTATTTTTGCTTACATTTTATATTAGGTTGATCAGTCCCGGCGTGTGGTGAGATCTACCTCCTAGTGGTCCACCCTGGGCAACGCCATCTTTTGTTTTCTAACCAATAATGACGGCTAACAAATCCCTCTGCGGTGGTAGGCTACGTAAGAGGCCGCCTGGATGCTACCACCCTACTGCTGGAGTCCAGCGCTAAACAGTTTTTCTGTGTTCCGCTGGTGTGTGGGAGAACCAGTTCCTCTGGGTAAGCTCGCTCCATCTTAGGCTTCATCTTAACCGTATAGTTAGGTATGTTGTCAAGAGTAAGCACATTATTAATATAAAAAAAGTGTTTTACTTTCAAATTCAAAAGTATTTTGTTACTGTTTATCACGTTTAACCATTATTAAATTACCTACAAACCTAAGGAACCCCACATCCCCGCCTGTCAATATCGACTGACAGTGAAACACTTTGCATACTATTACCGCGTATTACGACGAGCGAACACGCGAGGCGCGCATAGACTGCGTGGAAACATAAAAGTTTCATTGAGCACGCTGATAAAGTTTTAATAAAAGAGTAAAGTGTAGCAGCTATCGTTGGAAAGTAGCTATTACATAATGTTTGGAAGAAGTTTAGAAATACATTACATGGAGATTTGTCATAAAAATTAAAAGTTAGTTATAGCACCGGGATAAACTTTTAGATCTTGGTTTCTTGAGATTATGCAAACACTATAAGTAGGTACATTGGAAGGAAATATAATTTTTACGTATTTAACTTGCACATATCAGGGTTTTACATTATAATTTGTTAGTTAAGCTAGATCATCCAAACACTTTACAGTGTTCATTGGTCACGGGTAGGCTACATGAGTACCTCAAGGTTCTATGATAAGACCTTTCCTGTTTTCACTACAAACGAGTCTCTCCGCATTTATTTGTAAGCTGTTACTGTAGTCCGGAATTGTTTAAAGCTACGAGTATTACATAGCTTCTATCGCGGGCCTTGAGCGTGGAGACCGAATCCAGAAATTCCGTAACGAAAATAACCTAACCTAACACGCGGGGCGAGGCACGATCGAACAATTTTGAATTTCCGAAATTTAAAAGAATTTAGAAGAAAATAAGGATTTTGACAGTATGGTTGCCTATGGTAACCATATCTGCCAAAATAACAGAAAAATTTAATTACAAAAGTCAAAATAAGAAAATACATAAAATCTTAGAATAATTCTAAGCCACGGACGTAATTTTAGGTCCGTGTTCTAAGCATAAAATTATAAAATTAAGCGTGGAGACCGAATCCAGAAATTTCGTAACAAAAAAAACCTAACACCCCCCCCCCCCACTCCGACCGGCACAGCGGTGATACTTTTTAGTTTTATAATTGCATAAGTTGATAAAAAATGCTATGCAATAGCTTTACCGCGGCAGTCTCCGAGTGCCACACGTCTTTTTTTTTTATATAGCTACGGCTTGCTTAGAAGATCTGACGGTAGTACAAATAGAAAAACTTGACTCTTTACATTAAGAAGCACAATCGAAGTATAGTTAATGTCAAACAGGACAAAGCTGGAGGATATGTCTCAACTAAAAATAAAAAGATTTACATATGTAGGTCTCAGTTGTATAACCGTGTGGTGCCTGGCAAAGAAGGACAACAGATGTTTAAGACATAACACCTAAAATATATCTTATGTGGACTAGAATGTCTCAGCCGTATCTATACTAAGAAAGGCTGCTATGTACAGTTGTTGATGATAAAAAGTACGAATCTATATAAATCAATGAAAAATTTTTTTTCTTTCGCTAAGCATTATGCAGGTAATATAAATATAAAGTAAAGTAACAGCCTATAGTCATCCCACTGCAGGGAAAAGGCCTCCATAATTAAATACAAGTTACCACTGCAATGATGGGAACTGGCATAATTACCACGCTTGCCAAATGCGGGTTGTTGATTAATACATATATACCTAATCAATTCTACAGCTCTCAATAAATAACCATCGCCACAAACCGTCAATCGTTTGAACATTTCCAATCACGCGATATTTTATTGTATAATTAATTTTTCGCTTTCGCTCACGTCAGATGCAAGACGGATCGGGCACCCTGTTGACATAATGGCGTATATTTTGCGCAAAAAACAACTCTGCCATAGCACAAATAGAACAAACAGTCATTTTATTCTAAGCAATAGATATGTTTTTCCTCATTAATGCAGTGAACTTTTTACAAAATAATAAAGTATTAAAATCATCTGACCTATGAATGTCTTATTTTGCTGTTGTTGTTTTCCTATCGTGAAGAACTAATGGCCCTTAACAACAACGTCGAACCAAACGACGATCTCTAGGTAGACCCCAACAACTGCATTATAGAGACAACATTTAGAGATCTTAACATTATAGTTATTTATAAATAAATTAAGATAAAGTTTTCATAATAAACTGTTGACTTCGCTGATTTATAGCGCAATTATGTTAAATAAAATCTTTGTCACAAACACTATCTCGATAGCTTAGTTGAAGGAGCAGTCATCCGGCGAACCGAATACATGACCGATCCCCAACACTGATTTTGGGATTCCAATCAGGCTCTCTGCGACGAACGATCCCTTCTTTTACCACCTTCGCCACATCATTAGTCTACCTGGTAATGACCAACATAAAGACCCATCACTCCAAAGACTAACAGTCTTCCAGATGATATAGTATTTTAACGATGTGCAGGCTGTTTCATTTTGTCTACGATCTCCTTCCAAAGGGTGATTAATTAGCCGTCAGTAATGAGATGTTGACAAATGGCACTCGATCCGACCAAGCAGGGGCTAATATTTTGCCAATTTCAAGAAAAAATACTGATCCAATCATGATAGTATAATGTTTTAATTTCCAGCAAGCTGAAGTTGCAGTGGTCTGAACATGTCTGCCGTAAAAACAATGGCCGATGGAGTAGAAGAGTCCTGGAGTGGAGACCATGCACCGACAAGTGTAGGACGCCCAGCGTTTCGATGGATGGACGATCTGGTGAGGGCTGCTGGCGGTGGCTGGATGAGAAGGAGAGTTTTGATCGAGTGATGTGGCGAGTTGGGGGAGGCCTACGTTCCAAAATGGATCTCATAACGCTACTTAAAATGATTAATGTTTAAGTAAGAATAGTCTGAGTAACATGAGTTTGTGAGCTAACTATTCTTAAACTCCGGCGTAGCATAAATATTTGAATTTTAACTGCCCTGAGTTCAGAGGTCCCAGGTTTGTTTCCTTTATTGTCTCGGGTCTGGGTATTTGTAGCACATACTTTAGTAAGTATACTTTATTTGATATTTTAGCAACTTAATTGCACTTATAATATCAGTATATAAACTTGAAAAATTTTGTCTCAGGCGGGACTCGAACCCGCATCTCCTGCGAGGAGATGCGGGTTCGAGTCCCGCCTGAGACAAAACTTTTCAAGTTTTTAAACATAATTTAGTTTTTTGTGATTTCCAGTTTGCAATCAAATCAAAATATGTGATGATGATACGTTCATACTCCAGGGGACTAAGAAAAAATTTTTCGCTTGTATAAGGAGGGAGTCCATAATAAATAACCCTTACTAGCAAGTTACAACAAATCACTTTGTTTTGTTTATAACATCGGGTCCTTACCAACCCTAAAGGTTATTCACTTTTTTAAAACGAGTAAGCCGAGGGTTGTTGTAAACTTCAACGTAATTTAAATCTTGTTTCTAAGCAGCACAGTCCATATTTCATTAATCTGAATACACTTTATATTTATCCAGTTTCCCAATCGCCTATTAGCTTGATATAATTAATTCTCGTCTTCGAACTAATATCAACCTTAACTCTGTGTTTCAAGCTTTAAAATCTTTCAGCATTGAGTGAGGAGGGAGATTCCCTCAGAGGGAACATTTTTAAAGCAAACACTAATCCGTATTCGTGTTTATAAATGGCAGCCTTGTACAAGCGACTGCCTGAGGGTACACTTGCTTTGGGGACAAATAATTAGACTAGACTTTGACGACCTCCGAGCTCCGTGGCGAAGTGACGTACACACCGGTTTTCAAGGTGACGCCTGCTCCGAGGTCCCGGGTTCGATTCTCGGACGGGTAAATGTAGAAAAAAGGTGCTTTTCTACATTTTCTTGGGTCTGGTTGTTTGTGGTGCCTTCGTTGTTTCTGATTTCCAAAATACGAGTGCTTTAAATATTTATTTAAATTGGAATCAGAGCAATGTATGTTATGTTGTCCACATTATTATTATTATTCTGTACTTACTTAGCTGTTGACCGCGACTTTGTACGCGAGTAATTTTGAATTTCTTTATAGTATACTGATCCCACAGGAACTGTACCTTTTCCCGGGATGAAAAGAAGCGTAGGTATATGTTATTCCAGTCAATAAACTAGCACCGTGCCAAATTCCATTCAGATCCGTTGGATCGTTTTAGCGTGGAAGAGTAACAAACATACATACATTCTTACAAATATTATAATAGGATAATAGAATGCCGTATTCTTCAGGACAGCACCACCACTTCTCTTCGTATGGGTGTCGTTGGAGGCGATCAGTTATTATTTTTTCCAAAACAATGCAGCAGCATCTTTTCTCTAACATTGGCCACACCGAACACAAAAATGATTGCCAAGCGTGCTGGTTACGGCTAAAGCTTCTTTTTAGAGTGGAGGGCCTCTATAAAAGGAGGACTTTGCCACAATTGGTGGGATTGGTGGGCGGGTTGACAATCGCATATGGCCAATGGTAGATAAAAGACGCTGCTACCCGTCATCTTCTGGCACTACTCCATTAGTCACCTCTTACAACACCCATAGGAAGAGAATCCTTGGTGCAATACTTTCAAAGTGCAGACCACACCAAACGACAGACAGATAATTATTATTCATAGATTAACGCAAACGTGTAAGTTATTCAAAAGGCTTCATAAACTGGAACCTTTCTAGATGAATGAGACCTTTACCTAAAAATATCCGGCCGGGCTCACCGCGAAGCTTACAACGAGCTTTTCTACGGACCTTCAGGGTATGAATTTTACCGCATTATCATCTGTTCAATTAGTTTTACAAAAGCTGAGGGCTTAAAAGAGTCGCATTTTAAGAAAATAACTTCCAAGTCTCAGTACTTAAGTATGGGTTTGTTTGGACTGCAGATGCTTTGAAAACTGAAGTATAAAATCATTACTATTTTCAGCCAGTATTAACATTAAATAAATAAATAATTTATTAATTTATTGGATTTCTTTCCTAATAATAAAGTTTTTGAATCAGAGTAATTAGCTTAGGTTTAGAATATTACAATAATTAAAGCATAAAGTTTAAGTATTAAGTCTTGTGTAAATAAACGCGTTCAATTTAAAATATATACCACTTAAACTGCTCCGAGGTCCCAGGTTAGATTTTCCTCAATTCCCAAAAGGGACTTTAATCCCTTTTTGGATATGACTAATTAGCTTTTGGGAATTAAGAAAAAAAAGTGTTTTTCTACACTTTTTCGGGTCTGGGTGTTGTGGTGTCGTTCGTTGTTTCTGATGTCCAAAATACGAGTGAATAGTTACTTACTCACTTTGATATCAGAACATCACACCAATATACACTACTTATAATTTTTTCACTACTATCATAAATGTTAATTGATTCGGAGTTTCTGCTTTGCTTGCAGTAGTGTCGGGATATCGGAAACTCATAAAAAAATAAGTTACTACTTACTTATATCACACTAATTACTAGCCATAAAAGCTTATCCCATGGCAACAAGATAACTAATAAACATACATACTTCAATATTCAACTTTACGACAGATGGATAAGGTTGAAAATGTTGTGGTTCCTAATTAATAAACATCCAAGTGCAATTATCAGTTCTCATCACAAATAGATTTGCCCCTAGCTAGATTCAAACCCAGAACTGCTTGTTTTGCAGCCGCTGTTCACTGACAAGCCATAAGGTCTACAGATATTTAATATAACACAATCAACCCTTACCCTAGTACCCTAGACCTCAATACGGGGTCGCATACCTACCCCAGTAACACAATTGCACACTGCCCTAACTACACATCACCCCTCAATAATACATATTGCCAATGGGGCTTCGGAATTATTCATAAATCGCAAAGTGCATAATCAGAATCGATCCGCGAAGTCAAAATAAATAAATGTACCTAAATAGTTATTCAAAATTTGATCGCAATTTGAATAACTATTTAAAGCACTCGTATTTTGGAAACCAGATACAACGAAGGTACCACAAACACCCAGACCCGAGAAAATCTGGACAAACACATTTCTCCTACATTGACCCGTCCGGGAATCGAACCCGGGACCTCGGAGCAGGCGACACCTTGAAAACCGGTATGTACGCCACTCCGCCACGGAGGTCGTCAAAAAATAATCTTGGCATGTCTGTTAATAATACATCTATTATGATGTAAGCAGGGTCAAAAGAAAGGTTAATTTACGTGGTCGGTCACTCACGAGTAGACCTGTAGAAGAGACTGAATTGATTGAAAATACGAATAAAAATGTCCATTGCTTTAGGTGGGAGCCTACAACCTGTCGCTTTTCCGCCGGCTTCTCTAACCATTAAGCTACCAAAATATTGTGTCGAAAAATTTATTTAATAATAGGGGTTAAAGTATGAAATTGCCGATTATTTTCCCACTTTTTATTTTGTTTATAGCTCTTAAGTATAGTCTTATTATTGCGTAATTCTTTTTGTATTGTATCAAAAACTAATAAAGTAACTTTTGACTAAAAAAAAATGCAATACTAGTGCCTATTACTTCAAAGGAAGTCGTTGAAAAGACCCCTTACAATGTGTCAGCTAACCTTCTTGCTTCAATTAAGTATATTTGTATTATATACTTTGATTTTCAGAAATTTAAATACTATAATGCGTAGCTTTATAACCATCTAACTTTCACCTTTAATTGCATCGAAAACGGTTCAGGCGTTTTTAAAAAAACTAAAAAATTGTTAGTATGGAAAAATGACTTTTCTCGATTTCGTCCATACAAAACGGCAATTTCATACTTTAACCCCTAATACTTATAGCTGTAAGCTGAAGTAGCTACATCAATGTTTGGGGTATATTTAAGGTTCGAGTCCCACTTTATTCAAGGACTTGTATTTTCGATTAAAACAAGCAACTATTTTTTTTGAAAAATTTTTTAAAAAGGCTTGGCTTTTATCCCGAATATCAGCTCTTAAAGGAGTGGAACGGAGTGGAAAATTGGCATGGGTAATCATTAATTTCTTCATTTAGTATAAGTATAACTAATTATAAACAGAATTGTTGTAAATTTATCAAAATACAATTATAAAATAATGTAACACTATCTATTACTCGTATCTATGATTGATATATTGTCTATGTCTTATATTTGAATATGCTCTGTATTTGACAAATAAAGTAGTCCGTTACAAACCGCCAACTGACGTATCTATACTAATATTATAAAGCTGAAGAGTTTGTTTGTTTGTTTGTTTGTTTGTTTGAACGCGCTAATCTCAGGAAGTACTGGTTCGAATTGGAAAATTCTTTTTGTGTTGGATAGTCCATTTATCGAGGAAGGCTTTAGGCTATATAACATCACGCTGCGACCAATAGGAGCGAAGCATGAGTGAAAAATGTTGCAAAATTAGTCGCGATCATAATAACAGAAATTGACGCGGACGAAGTCGCGGGCAACAGCTAGTTTTATTTATAACTAGCGGACCCGACAGACGTTGTCCTGACTTAACTATGAATATTGATTTCAAATTAGTATAATTCATTAAAAAAATATTTCAAACTTAGAATAATATCAAAGATTTCAAATACATTTTTTTGCTAACCGCAGCTGGAAATTGTAACCGTTTGCAGCACGTACCTATTCTGTCAATGTTATAACAAACGCCATAATGTTACATTTAAAAAGT
Source organism: Anania crocealis (assembly GCA_949315895.1). Classification (NCBI taxonomy): domain Eukaryota; kingdom Metazoa; phylum Arthropoda; class Insecta; order Lepidoptera; family Crambidae; genus Anania; species Anania crocealis. Next base: position 22,549,863 of record OX438861.1, on the reverse strand, counting down.
TTAAATTGTCAAAAGCGCTAAGGTTACATTACAAATAATTTAGTATGGTGATTAAGTTTTCTTAAATTTTCTAATCATCCGCGCAATCTTTTATTTTTTTCTTTCATAAGAACATTCTCCTGACAATAGCAAGCAAAACAAAAAAAGAATTAGCGAAATCGGTCCAGCCGTTCACGCGTGATGCGATGACCAAGGGAAATAGGGATTCATTTTTATATATATAGATAATGTAGACTTCAACACGAAACTGTTTCAAATTCCGTCAATATTGAATATTTAAACGCGTATAACGATCACTCCGCCCGCGGCTGCCGCGGCCGCGCGCCGAAAGAAACACGCTTCAATTATTCCCAGTTATTGAATTTCCCATTTAATTTGCTCTGTTTTAATATTAAACACTGAGTTTCAAGTTTCTGGGTCAACTGAATATGGCCTGAATGTTTCATGATCACTTTGACTTTGGAGCGCCATTGTGGTTACCTACCTACTAGTCTAACTTTGTTCAGAATTATTCACATGGGAATTTCAAATCTGTGTACCTTGTGTATCCTAACGAATGTTGCATGCATGAATTTATGGATGTATGCATGTTTGTTTGGTCTTTCAAGAAAAAATACAGGATGGAATGTAATGAAACTCTACTATAGGTAATATAGATCAAATAACGACTGCTCGGCGACGACTTCGAACTGTTCAGTTGTTAGTAGTTAAAAGAATGGTGTAAATAGATAAATAGCTTTTAAAATAAAAACGTTTTTCTTCTGTTTTTTTTTTTTACTTTTTAGTGAGTTCCTTTTTGAGCAATTAAATTGTTAATGTGTAAAATGAACATAGCTGGGCACCGTTAATCAAATAGTTAACTTCGTTAATCGTTAGTCCGTTACAAAAAAAGTTAGCCTCGTTAAACGTTAAAGCGTTACATTTCGGCAGAATTAACGCAAGTTAATCGTTAATCCGTTGATTGTGTAAAATTTCATTTTTATATCGTTGCGTTAGTGAACTTACAAAACCTGTTGGTTTAGGTTCTGGAAGTTAACAGGTTAGGAACAAAACAAAATACTTGTATCATTCAAATTTGTAATTTAATCGTCGGGCATATGGTGCATATTCCTCTTTAGGAACATTAACATGTTGAAGTTCACGTCTGAAAGCGAGGCTCGTTTTGGTATTAAAATGTCTTTACCCCGGGGTTTTGGTGTCTTTCGGCAAGCATCGCTTACACGCAAAAAGTCTGGCCCGATCTGGATACAAATTCCACATACTCAGTCAAATGTGGACATAAATTCTCATCAAGACCACTGGAATCCGATTCCATGTCTTCCATGATATGGTTTCAATTACTACACTGCACTGCACAGTACACTTCTTCTACCTAACTAAATTACACTGCACTCTTCTTTTATCATCATCATCATCGCAGCCTCTAAGTTGTCCGCCTTCGGACGTAAGCCTCCTCTCCCAATTTCTATTTCTCCCGATCCCGTGCCATCGCCATCCAGTTCACTCCCGCTCGTCCCCGAATATCGTCAACCCATCGTTTTGGTGGTCTTCCTCTGCCTCTGGTGTTTGCTCGTGGTCTCCACTCAAGCACTCTTCGAGTCCACCGGCTGTAGTCCAGTCTAGCAATGTATCCCGCCCATCTCCATTTCCGGCGTTCTATTTCTTGCACGACGTCTACGACTTTAGCCTTTTCTCTGATCCACTCGTTTCTCTTTCTGTGCATCAGAGTTATGCCAAGCATCGACCTCTCCATTGCTCTCAGTGCTACGAAAGCCTTTTCAACTGCCCAGTTTTCTACCGAATCGAAGGCTTTTTCATAATCGACGAAGGTGATTATTAGTGACTTTCTATACTCATGGCATTTTTCGATGGTAGTCTTTAACGTTTGTAGATGGTCACTGGTGCTGAAGCCGGATCGGAAGCCTGCCTGCTCTTCTTTATCAACACGCAAATGATCACTGACAGTTATTTATAATAAAAACAAACAAAACACTCGTCACTCTAAGCACCGGCGCTAAGTAATGAAATGATCAAACGACACAAATCTCTTCGCAGCTTTTCTTTCGGCAAAATACATATCTAGTTTTGTTTTTGTTTCACACGCTGCCATGCGCGCCCGGCACTTGTCGTTTCATACTTGTCTGAACCTGTTTTTCGGGCCGCGCCGCGGTGCCGTGCGGTAAATAGTAGGCATTGGATTAACGATTAACGGACTTCTGCATATTGACGGAAGTTAACGTGTCCGTTAACATTTTTAAAAGTTAACTTAAAAGTTAATCCGTTAATCAAAATGTTAACTTCGTTAATAAACGATTAACGGATTAACGAGTTAAAGCCCAGCTATGAAAATGAAAATGCAATTTCTTTATCCGATTATTATAGTACCCAAGGTAGTCTTAATTAACTTGGGGTACTATAATAACCGGAATCATCGATGAAACTTCGCTGGCCTGAAAGCTGAAACCGCATAAATTCGTCGACACAAAAATTTCTGGTCAAGAGCAGTCGCCCTATAAACTGAAAGTTGCGGTTTCAGTCCTAATTAAATACAATTATATTTGTTTAGAAAAATCACAATTCCTCTTTAGGAATAGTCCGATAGACCAATTATTATTTAACCCATCATACACTCATATACAGTCTGTGCTTCGTTTTTCCATTGGTTAACCGTCTGTAGCCGCAGGCCAGTCAATGAATTGAATGCAATTTAATGCAAACAAAACATTCAAACGAAATATAGTGACCGCCTGCGGCAGACGCAATTTCCATGTTAGTGATGTGAAATTATATGATAGAAATTTACTTTTATAAAAGCAAAAAGTTTTTTTAAACAAGCTACTTGTCTTCAATGTAATTATAACAACTTAAAAGCTAGCTTTCGACGACAAAGCTTCAAAAAGCTGATTATGGGTACACATTAAAGCCATACAGAAACATCATACGGTAGCTGTTAAGAGCAGGTCTGCTCTTAACAGCTACCCACCCGCAGATACAACAGTTATCCCGTGATCATGGCGCTTGCAACAGTGCCGAAATATCGGAAACTCATAATAAATAAGGTACATGGTATAAACCCCGAATTAAATAACTCTAGTGATAGTGACCATGAAAGTTTAAATCAGTTGTAAATATGTAGAACACCTAAGGACAACGCGCACTCACTTAGTCTTAAAACATATAAAAAGAAAGCGTGTCTTACTATTTCGCTCAACTATCAAAACACAGTTTAAGCCACGGGGCAGATAGACGGCTGATATTTAGTTAGCACACACACATCTATTATGACCTATGGATTTTGCTTAGAAAGATTCTTTAAGCGTGGGTTTACCGTAAGAGGAAAAAGGACTTGAAATATATCGCTTTTTAGTAGCGGCACGTGGCAGTATTATCTGTACATGGCGCATTGGCCTGTGTTTGGCGGCACCAACAAGTTTTGAAGTGGAAAATGCAGTACTTTAACTTTTGGTGGTTAATAAACGGTGACACTATTTTTGTTGCTGTGGCTAGTAGTGGCGACACCAAATCTACTTCTTTTGTGGTCTCAGTAAGTCAGTACACCGTTCGTGCTTGCAATCTGATAGAAACTTTATACTGTGGGTACTATAACTTATATGACGCTAATACATATAAACTTGGCAATGTAATGATTTGTAATTACATACTTTGTTACATTAATTGGTGTTATTAGGAACTTTCATGCTTAACTTAGGCTTTTAGTTGTCGGATTTCTGATAAGAAAACTCATGAGGTTGTCATAAATATTTCGTATTTGTTGACCAAATAATTTATTCATATTTCTGAAGCTTTCAAACTCTCTTTATAACTAGTAATTGTATTAATCTTACCATCTAACTTATCTTATTAATATTATAAAAGTGAAAGATTGGATTATGTTTGTTATGCAATAACGCCAAAACAGCCTAAATTATATGGCTGAAATACACGCACGCAAACAGATTAAAAAACCGATACAGCACATAGGCTACTTTTATGGAAAAAAAGTTTTAAATTTAAAATTTGCGCAAAAGTCAGTCAGCTAATTGATTAAAAAAATAAACCTTTCTTGTTGACATGTTTGTGTAATCTGCTATACAGTTACTACCTATATGTATTAGCAACTACGAGTAATAAGGAAAAATATAATTAAAAGTATTTCAGTTTTCAGTTTCAACTTACGATTAAATAAGAGGTTCTCAATTAAACACGTTTTATTTTGGACACAATTATCGAATTAAGATTTTAGACGACCTCCGTGGCGTAGTAGCGTACACAACGGTTTTTCAAGGTGTCGCCTGCTCCGAGGTCCCGGGTTCGATTCCCGGACGGGTCAATGTAGAAAAAATGTGTTTTTCTACATTTTCTCGGGTCTGGGTGTTTGTGGTACCTTCGTTGTTTCTGGTTTACAAAATACGAATGCTTTAAATAGTTATTCAAATTGGGATCAGAACAATGTATGTGATGTTGTCCACATTAATTATTTATTATTATTATTTATTATAGACATCGCCAGTCACCACATTGAGGCCCATCACTACTATCACAAAACCAAAACAAATAGTACTTGGATTCGGAAAGCGTTTTCCAACATCCGCTATAATAAATCAATTACCATACAGGGTGTGTTCCATAAAACTTAACCATATCATACTAAACAAATTAAATTTAAATATTTTTATGTGCTTATTTGCAACTCTATTCCTTATAGCTCTGTTATACTCTGTGTGTGCTTTCTGATAGGCGGAATAAACTAAAATAGCGCCACCCCTTCTCGTCGTGATTTTACGAGATTGACTTACGCGAACTGCCAGACGCCTTATATCCACTCATAGAAAAAATATTATCGCCAACCCATCTGCCAAGCGTGGCTAATAAGGTAAAATTCTCTTTCAAGTAGAAATTCTCAAACAGTGATGAGTCGCATCACAGCGCAACAGTAGATACTTGAATAACTTGAAGATTTGACACACACCCAGCCGCGCCAAGATTATTTTAATAATAACAGAATATTCTTGTATTTTTACATTACTTACAAAATACATATTCCATTTACTCTGCCTTATTTATTTAAGGGAGCGCAATATGATCCCCCCAGAGGCTTTATAAAAACCTTTTACGCTTACATTTGCATTAAGTAAAGGTCTGAATTTTCGTTATTAAATTTTCAATTTAGAACATTTCTATTCATCTGCAGACATTTTTAAATAATCGAATGTTTGTTAACAAAACATATTTCACATCAAAGTGTGGCAAACTCATTAGAACTGGTTTTTTAATCAGTTTTCAACCTTATTTCTAATGGCACAGGTTCACTTTTCTATCAAATGATAAAGGCACGTGCCTTGCACGTGTACTCCTCTTTGAAGATGAAAAACCACGTTGGGCGCCAGTATTCGTTCAGCACGAAATTTTATGCAATACATATCGTATTTTTTATAAAGTAAGGTTCAAACTCGAATGCAGTTTTAACTGTAGTCAGTACCGGTACTAATGGTTATTTGGTTCTCCAGAAATCATATTAATATTTTGGGAGTTTTGTGTACTTTAAGGCTTTTCAAGTTCCTGAATGGCAGACAAGTTAACTACTTACCTTTATTTGACGAGGTCTTGTAGTGGTTGATTTTGGGGAAACTTACCCTAGCAGCATTACACAAATTGAACACGATTTAAGAACATTGTCAATATTTAAACGAAAGCACGACTTTATCGTTAGTAAATATCGATCTAGCAAAGCTCGATAGACAACGTTACGTCAGTGCCGCGTCGTATCTCTAAAACTAATCGCCGGGTCATCAACACGTTGAAAGTATTGGGCGCCGTTGCTTGTAGCTTCGATAACTATTTGTTTTGACATTTTATCTATACGTCAATCATAAGGAAAGCGTTGGTACATTTTAATCAAGAAAAGTATTTTTTTTGTAAGCCTATTACTATCTGACTTGACTTGTTCTTACCACTTCTACCTTGGTACAGAAGCCAGGACAGACGGCTTGACGGCGGGACGTCAGTCCCTTCCGAAGCATGACAATAACACCCTTTCCTAGAGTATCTTCACTGGGAGTCGAACCTGGAACTTGTGTGTGTTGTGGAATTAGTGTAACGTTTGTACACCAATCAGGACGTCAAGCGATGAGTATAAATGCAAGGTTACAAATGATTAACTGCTGTTTCCAGACATGATACACAAACTCTTAAATATTCATAAAAATCCTATAAAATTATGAAATAACTTACATTATACTCAAATATTAATACTGAAATGGCAATATTGCAGGATTTTTTTACATAATTGAGATGCGCTCCCGTATTCGCCGTTGCATTTAAATGCAAGCGTGTAAATAATGCAAGCGAACTTGATAACGGCTGCGGCTCCCGGGCGCTCATCAAACATGCAAGTGTCGCCGGTTCGACACCCGTTTATGGACACTTCGCACGAACGCGACCATTTTGGTGTTGAAACTTTAATTGAATGCGATTTTAAAGCTTTTAAAATGGAGTGTCTTCATTTCATTTCACTATTGTAAGTCACGTCATGTTGCAAGAAAAGTATCACGCCTTATCTTCCTATGGGAAGTAAGAGGCGTCTAAAGGAGCACTGCCCTCGCAAATCTTTCTTATGGCCTATGGCAAAAATTGGTGACATTAATAAAAAAAATATATGGTTAAGCAAGATTTTATAAAAGTTTATTCTGGCATTAGAAGTAAAGAACAAATGAAAACTCTCTTCATAATAAAATCCGATCATCTTTTTTATTTTTCTTGGCGTCTTAAAAATGTATTTGAGCTCTAGTATCATATGAGAAGCCGTGTAATATCGGTAACAGAACAGCACCACCCCCTCTCGTCTTTTTAGTGTAGTCAAAGGCAGCTGGAGGAGTACTGCCCGAAGATATCTCCTGGTTACTAGTCGTTAAATTGAAAAAGCCACCCAGCCTGTGTCAAGGACTTCACTGGTAAAGTACAGCTTTGGAGGTACCCTGGATATCAGAAAACTTGGATCACCTTGCATATTTGTCACACATGGATATGTCTGTCCACAATACAATCTAACATCAACGTTAACCTTCACAGTTTACAATCACTAACAATAGTTGTAATCCACTCAGCATTAACCCTCACCCGCCGCCCGCCCGCCCCCGGGGGACGGTGGCCAGTGCTCCCCTATTGTCGTAATTTCAGGCAGCTCACTAAAAAACATTAGAAGCAGAACAATTGCCCAAAAAAAAAATCTTCTTAATGACCAGTATTTCTGGACAAAGGTCTCTCACATGCGGAGGGTTTTGCTATAATCTACACGCTCTTGACGACGGTGCTGAGGTCAGCTTAACTTTTACATCGTAGGCACAAAAGTTCGATTCCCGGTCGGCTCAATTTAGGAAAAGATGAATTGGCTTGGGCCCGGAAGAGGTTTACATGCATGCTCCGAAAGGCTGAAAATATATTTTGCCTTTTCTACGCTTCTACCGTTTGCTGTTCGCAGACCACAGGGTAAATACCAACTATTTGGGTAAAATATTAAATTAGGCTGTCTGAAATTATTTTACGGCATTTTTAGGCTGTTTTTTAGTCTTTTGGGATGTAGTGGAGTAATAGGGTGACTTGTTACGTTTTGGAAACTCAAATAAGATTTACGACAAAAACTTTAGGAGAGTTTGCAAATAGCCAAGAACAAAAGCGGGTTTGCGAGTCGAGAAAAAATATAGGTAACCGTCATTTTCTGGCGGTACTCTTTTGTCGCATCTTACGACACCCACATGACGAGAGGGAGTAATGTTGTTCTAAGTAAAGCGCAAACCAAAAAAAAAAATTTCATAAAGCACTAAGGATTCACTCATTTTTGAACAGAAACACAATTAAAAAGGGTGGGAAATATAGTTTAAAATTTTAAATCTAAATATATAAAAGTGAAAACTGATTTAATGACTGACTGAATGACTGACTGACTGACAGACATATCAACGTACAGCCCAAACTACAGGGATTTAAAATCTGAAAATTTTCACCACGCTTCCTTTTATAGTGTAGGTGAGCACTAAGAAAGGGATTTTGGAAATTCCGCCTCTAAGGGGGTAAAAAGGGCCCCACAAGTTTGTATGAAACTCCGTCAGTTTTGAAGCTAAGTCGATGAAAATTGGTATCCAGCTACCTGATTAGAAATTATGAATGACGTCTTTCAGAATTTTTGAGAATTTAGTCTTTAAAGAGATAAAAAATGGGGGCAAAGTTTGTTCGGATCCGTTTCATATCCATACTCTTTACATATTTACACTCTTTGTCGTCACTTAGTTTGTTATGACATTCAATGTGTCAATCAGAAAATAAATATTCTTACAAATAGAATGGTGTTATTTTAGAATTTCATAATGGACACCGAAATGAATGAATTGGCTAAGTTAAAACGTACACGAACTTCAATTAAAGGCTGCATTACAAAATTCGGCAGCCAAATACGACAAATTTCTGATTATGGATTAAAATAAGTGTATGACTAGTGACAAGTTTACAAAATTACCAAAAATAATATTGAAGAAATACGACTACAAATAATTAATATCACTGATGACCCACAGTTAGAAAATGAGATTGAAGAAAAAAATTACTTTCAGGAAATTACAACACAGCTTAAACTATGTTTAAATACCTAACTTGATTTTGCACTGGAACTAACTAGTGGGTCGAACTACATAAAAACCACTATGAACTTTGAACCAAGCAAGTATTTAATCTTGATCTTCTTGTTCTCTCACATAATGAACCTTAAGGTACAACTTATATGCTACCAAAAAATCGCTTATCCGCCGCGAGCTAACAAAGCACAACGCCATCTGTTGCTCGAACTTAAAACAATACTATTGTCATAAACATACCGCCCCCTTAGACCATTTAAATTGAGAAATGGTCTACACAAAATGAAATAATACTTTGAACTAAACATCTTATCGTTTGTATATAAAAGTAACACATGAATAATACTAAAACATTTACTTATACAAAATACGGAATACATGAATTAACATTTTATTTACAACATTTATTTTGCTATAGGCAATACACAAAGTTTTGATGTAGGTCTCTTTATAATAGATGACTTAGTGCGTAAGGTGACCACACGTGATATGTTATCATGTCCTGGATGTTTTTCTAAAATTCGTCCTAAAAGCCATCGACTAGGGGGTAAATCATCCTCCTTTATTAAAACAATTTGACCTATGTCTGGCTCTGGTACGTGTGATCTCCATTTATATCTATTCATCATTGCAGCTAAGTACTCTTGGTACCAACGTCTCCAAAAGGTTTGAACTGATCTCTGTATTAACTGCCATCTACTTAAGGAGCTTAGTGATGAGGTTTCGTAGTTGGGCTCGGGCACAGCTAAAAGAGATTCTCCAATTAAAAAGTGACCTGGGGTCAGAGGGAGAGGTTCACTAGGATCCTCACTAGGGATTACACTTATAGGACGTGAGTTTAAACACGCCTCCACCTGATATAACAGAGTACTCATTTCCTCAAAGGTGAGGGTCTGCTCACCAATTATGCGCTTAAGGTGAAATTTAACCGATTTAACCCCCGCTTCCCAAACACCGCCGAAGTTAGGAGCATGGGGAGGGATAAAGTGCCATGTGGTACCCTTCATTTCGAGAGTCTGTGCAAAGTTTTGTTGATTGGAGTTCAACTGCTGAAGTTCCTTGTTTGCTCCCACGAACGTCGTACCGTTATCACTCCAAATATCACTACAATGACCTCGACGAGCAGTGAATCGTTTGAACGCTGCTAGAAAAGCTTGAGTGGTCATATCACTCACCAACTCAAGATGAATAGCGCGTGTACTCATGCAAATGAACAAAGCTATATAACCTTTATAAGAACGATGACCTCTGCCTTTAGACGTCCTTATATTGATCGGTCCAGCATAATCCACTCCACTGTGAAGAAATGGTCTTGCCGGAGTACATCTTACCGAAGGCAATGATCCCATGAATTTGTGTTTTAATCTCTGCTCTTTGTTTAGCACAAATCACACATCCACGAACATGCTGTTTTACAATACTTTTGCCTGAAATTATCCAGTATGCTGATCTTAGATAATTCATCTTTAACTGAGGACCACCATGCAATGTTTTTTCGTGTGCATCAGCCACTATCAATTTAGTAAAATGATGGTTCTTTGGTAAAATGATTGGATGTTTGAAGTTATCATCGTCGTTTGCCCTTTGTAATCTGCCAGTAACTCTTATTATCTTGTTTTCATCGAAATATGGACAGAGTGATCTTAATGAACTTGATTTTAAGTTTAATTTTCCAGCTAATAATTGTGCATACTCATTTGGAAATGATTCAACTTCAGCTTTTCAAATGCAACTCTGCAATGTCATATCAATTTCATTTTTACTTAAATATGTTGATTTTATCTTATTTATGAACCTTCTGCAATATGATATCACTCTTAGCAGTCTTTGCAATGAGGAAAACCTTTTGAAAATTGTTTCCTCAGGTACTGTTGCAATGTATGTTCTGCTAGTTGATTCTTCCAAGGTGGCTTTGAACTCACTTGGTTTGTTAAAGTTAATAGTTTGCTCTTGAATGAGTTGAGGACCCTTAAACCACAAACTACTTTCTGACAAATTAACCGGTAACACTCCTCGTGATGCTAGATCAGCAGGATTGTGCTTTGTAGAAATATGACTCCATTGTGATGAGCTCATTTTAGTTAAAATTTCAGATGTCCTGTTAGCTACAAATGTTTTCCACTTACTGGGGTGAGTATTCAGCCATGCAAGTACAATCGTTGAATCAGTCCATGCTCTAACATTGTCTTTGCAAATTTCAAGGACAGTTGCTGTCTCGCATAACAGCCTTGATAAAAGAACTGCTCCACATAGTTCTAATCTTGGAATGCTTATCTGCTTTATAGGTGCTACTCTTGTTTTAGCGTTTATCAGAGATACCTTTACGTGCCCATTTATATCGACTGTCCTTAAGTAGGTAACAGCGGAGTAAGCAGCTTTAGACGCATCGCAAAAACCATGCAGTTCGATAAGAATATCATTTGGACAAGTGCCAAGCCAACGCGGTACTCTGATTTTGGTAAGATTCAACAATGATTGTCGGTAAGTATTCCATTCTTCTATTAGTTCAATAGAAAGTTGTTCATCCCAACCTACACCAGCTAGCCATAAACGCTGAATAAAAATCTTTGCTATGATGATTGTAGGTGCTATCCATCCTAATGGGTCGAACAATCTTGCTATTTCTCCTATAATTGTTCTTTTTGTTACAGGTGCTGTTGTCGGCGGAAGGATCACCGAGTACTCTAAAACATCGTCATCGCGGTTCCAGGTAATTCCCAATATTTTAACTGTTTTGTCTAGCTTGAGTTTAAGTTCTGTTTGTTCTATATCTTGTGTACTATCTTGCATTTTAATGACTTCTTTTATCATTAAACTTTCAGCTTTCTTTTCAATATTATTAATTTTCTCGCTTAGAATTTTGTTGTTAGTGTTCCATTTTTGCAATTTAAACCCACCTTTTTCTAGTATGTTATTCAATTGATTGTACAGGTCAATCCCCTCATCGATGCTAAAACAACCAGTCATTAGATCGTCCATATAGAAACTTTTAAGAATTCTTTCAACAGTACTAGGATATTCTTGGCCTTCATCAATGGCGGTTTGCTGCAATACCTTGACCGCAAGGTAAGGTGCCGATGCTGTTCCAAAAGTAACTGTCCTTAACTCATATTCCTTTATTTCTTTTCCAGGATCTTCGCGCCATAGGATTCGTTGGTACTTAACATCATCATCGGCTACTAAGACTTGGCGATACATCTTCACAATGTCCGCTACTAAGGCAATCCTGTGTTTTCTCCAATTCGACACCGTATGACGAAGATCAGCTTGTAGTGTTGGACCAACCATAAGGGTATCATTTAACGACACACCTTTCTTGTTTTTTTCAGAGGCGTTGAAAACTACTCTTACCTTGGTAGTGGATTTATCATTACGAATTACAGCGTGATGTGGTAAATAGGACGCTTCATTTTCTCTGATGCTCTCATTTGCTGGTCTCATATGATCTAAAGCTAGGTACTCATTAATAACTTCTGTATATTTTTCCTTTAGATTGTTATCCTTGGCGAACCTTTTTTCCAGGGATCTAAATCTTGCTTCTGCTATAGCTCTCGAACCATAATTGGTGCACTGTGGTTGATCTTTGAGAAAAGGTAATCTTACAATATAACGACCTTCATTTGTTCTCGTTGTGGTCTTTTTGAAGAATTCTTCACAACGTTGTTCTTCCTCTGTTAAGATGCTCTTGATATCAGGTAGTTGTTCTTCGATTTCCCAAAACTTCTTTAAACTTTCATCCTCATTTACTTGTACATGCATGACTGTAATATTTCTTTTTATTAACATACTTTCACAGTTGTTTTCTTCACTTTCATTGCCAGTATCAACTACACCCGAAATGATCCACCCTAAGGTAGTGTTCTGCGCTATCAGTGACCCCGTTGGACTCCTCTTTACTCCTTCTTTCAGAATGTAGCTATATACTTCTGCACCAATCAACAAATCAATCTTACTTGATGTAGTGAACTTTGGATCCGCTAAGTGTAAATGTTGCAAATCTACCCAATTGATGGAATCTATATGTTTTTCAGGTAAATAGGAAGTGATGTTCTTTAACACAAATGCCTTTATGGGTATTTTGACCAATGGGTCAAAACGCGATTGAATCATAAAGTTGACTTCGTATTTGGTGGAAACTGATTTATTATCACCCAAACCGGAAATAACACCGTGAATTGATTTCTTTTTCAATCTTAAAAGCTGCACGGTGGCTTCTGTAACAAAGCTCGCCTGCGACCCTTGATCAAGTAGCGCCCTAATAACTTGAAATTGACCTGACTTTGACTCTGCATTTACTAGCGCGGTAGCTAACAAAACCTGCCTTGGCTTCTCCAATGTTGACAGACAAGTCACCACTTGAGAAGCCTCCTCAGGTGCATTAGTTGTCTTTGCACTATCAGATGATATGTGAAGCAATGAGTGGTGACGCTTCTTGCATATCTTACATGTACTTGGGTTTTTGCATTCATAAGCTGAGTGGTTACCGCCCAAACAATTGAAACAAATACGATTTTTAAGGACAAAGTCACGTCTTTTTGCACATTCTTGTTTCGCGAACTCCTTACAAAAACATAGCTTATGAATTTCAGCGCAGAATTCACATCGCATACCCGAACTATTAGTAGAAAGAAGTACCTTAGGTTTTGTTTGAGGGCTACTGGTTTGTTGGAAAGATCTCTTTGTAACTACGAATTCCAGAGCCCGAAAACGACTCTCTAGAAACTCCTTAAGTTGTTGCCAAGTTGGTAAAATATTTGCATCAATATTGGAAATATGTAACTCCCACTGTTTACGAGTTTCGATGTCTAACTTATATGTAACTATATGTATGATTATCACATCCCATGTAGCCACCTCAATACCTATATTATTCATTGCGTTTAAGCAATCGCATGTAGTGTCCAACAATTCCTTTAATCCTGAAGAACTTTCACCATTTAAATGTCTTTGATTAAATAGTCTTTTTAAAATGCAATTGGACAGATATCTTTTATTATTGTACCTCTTATTTAATAGATCCCAACATTGCATATAATTATCGCCGGTGATAGGAGTGTACCTTACTAATTGTTCGGCTTCACCTAACAGTTGCCCTTTAAGGTAATGCAATTTTTGTACATCATCTAGTGACCTGTTATTATGCACAAGTGATGTGAACAAATCTCTAAACGTTGGCCACTCAGAGTAAGTGCCCGAAAATTTAGGAATTGATATTTTAGGTAAATTTACAAAGGAATTGTTGGACTCACTTTGTTCAACACTTTTAAAACTAGATGAACTTATTTTTTGTACATTAGCCAATAGTTTATTCAATTCCGTCTTTAAAGCGGATTTGTACATAATATAGGACTCCTCAGTATTATCATAGATATCATTCTTAGTATATGAACTAGCTGTTAATTCCTCAACCTTATACGTTTGAAATAGCTTAGAGTGATTTACATAAAATGATGCCCAATCTCTTTCTAAATTCTCAAGTCTAGTTTCTAAGTATTCTACAGTAATTCGATCCTTTGGGCTTTTCTTATAATTGACTAAACCCTTATCTATGGCCTTTTGTAGCTCCTTTTGGACAATAATAAAAGTCTCCATATTGATATTACAATTAATTAACTTATGCTAAAATTACTATCAGATCTTTACCATATAAAATTCGTAAAAAAATTACAAGTCTTTTAATACAATTAACCTAAGACCAAATTTAAGCATGGATTCCCCGTTCCTTCGTTTTTTCTTAAATTATTCTAAGTCCTAAAACTAACAAATATTGAAATGTTTTACAAGTCCCCAAATGACATCTTCAAATTAATCTTAAATATTGAAAATTGTTCTAAGTTTAAATCACCACACTAATAAGGCGCAAATTGCCTTAAAATCACCAAAGTTAAAGTGAAATGTCTATTTTCTTTCTTCCTATGAAATAAAGGTGAAATTCGTACTCACAATTTTTGCACTACAATCACTCACACCTGCATCGTCCTTCGCCTGTGTGCCGTTGATTGTTGATCTTCGTGACGTCACTTACGTCGCGTTCATAGCTCAGCTGCTTGCCTCGTGCCTTCGCTCATGCTGCTGCAGCTTCTTAAACTCTTCACACCTCTGCACCACTTCTTCTCGTGCAGGGTGTTGTTCTGTGTACCTTTGCCACAGCGATCCACTGCGAGTACACGAAGCGTCCTTATCGGACTGACGTTCAAAATTCGGCCTCAATGGACCATGTTTAAATACCTAACTTGATTTTGCACTGGAACTAACTAGTGGGTCGAACTACATAAAAACCACTATGAACTTTGAACCAAGCAAGTATTTAATCTTGATCTTCTTGTTCTCTCACATAATGAACCTTAAGGTACAACTTATATGCTACCAAAAAATCGCTTATCCGCCGCGAGCTAACAAAGCACAACGCCATCTGTTGCTCGAACTTAAAACAATACTATTGTCATAAACAAACTAAATATGCGGAGTTTAAATTCGACAGCACGAAACAATTCCATGTATGCGGGAGGTACTGAGGAGCAAAGGTCGGTTATAAACAAACCTTAGGACATCTAAATTTAACTCAATACCATTAGACAAGTACGAAACATTCAAAAACATCATTAAACGGTTGGATACCTACTTACTTAAAACTGAACAGATGTGATGATATCGATACAAGGAAATACTTACACGTTTCTAACATCTTTGAGCCCAGAATTACATCAGAAAACGTATTATATCATATTTTTGTGCTCCACGAGATCCTTGTGAGTTACAATTTGAGGAGTTAGTTAAAATTCAGTTGGTAAATTATCAACAACTCAAAATTGGACAGATTACTAGAAAATTTATTAGTAGTGTTTGACGGAACTCTTGTTTGCATATCAAACTATAAAGCTCAATTAGTGCCTTAAGAAAATATGACACCAATTTTCATCTAGCCGCGACAAAGTAATAAGGAGGCTATGTAACGAAAATTTTGACAAAACTTGAACATTCTTATTGGCTGTCTTATATATATTTACATAGAAAATAAATATTAATGCTTACAAACACAATGGTATTATTTAAAACTTAATCATTTTTGTTTATACGGTAGAGACAAATGTTGGGAAATCGAAAAAAGTGTACAGAATAAAATTGGTGAGTGAATTTATTTATTTGTACAACCAACACTACAATATACGTATAATTCCATTACATGTAATATGCATGCAAAACGTAGGTAAAAATGGAGTAGGTAATGAAATATCGAATCTTATAAACTACACTGTTGTATCGTATCTTATGACATTAACAACTATGTATATTAAGCAAAACAAAAATACTTCCTAAACTGGGCCCGTATCTCAGTCAGGAAAAGGTGACAGGTTTGTCGCAACCACACTAAGCAGTTGACTGGTGGATTAAATCAATATAGACTGGTAGACCTTTTGACAAGCTTCCATTTAGTAGATAATTTGATAAACTTCCATTTAGTAACGATTTTTTTTCTTGGACGCACCGCTTTTGAGGGCCTGGCAAAGTTTGTTTGGTGATACTGCCTATATGAAGCATCCAAATTTTATTTTTATTTAATTTCCTGCATATTTAAAAAAAGACACTTTTGAAACTTGATAATAAAACAATGAGAAAAAAAAATCACCTCACTTCATAATTCCGTGTTTCTTAACTTAGGAATAGCTACCATCACCCACCCACCATTTGAAGCTGAAGAATTAAATAACAATTATAGACACAAGGGTCAGTACAGACTAATCAGTTCTCTATCCTGTCAAGTTTCTGAACACTATTAATCCTGCTGATCATCCTCCATCTATCCATGCCTCGAACCCATATCCCTCATGAAAGTTTTGTGAAACACGTCAGCTTTATGCTATATGTTGTATAAATTTTGTAATGTTGTTTATAAGGATTTTTTGTAATTGAATATTTTAGGGGGTGAAAAACGACGGAAAATTGTGTGGTTAATTATTTGTGTTTAACATCATATTGAGGTACTTGAAACTTCGTCTATTGATCATGAAGGGAGAATGCCATAGAGGCAGTCCTTTTTAAGAGCTCTACACCGATGTTGGTACTACCCCGTCGAAGTCCGTCGTCCACCGTCCGATCTAGGTCTTTTATCCAAACGTAGTATGCAAGCAAATTTTGTCTTTGCAAAATCGCCTTTACAACGCTTATGGATCGAGAAAAATGGGTTTACCTACTTGGTTGGAAATTAAGAATGGTCTTTTTACACAGAGCCACTTCTTCCAGGGCTCTACACCAGTGTTGATCATATTCGAATAAAGCCTTGCAAGCTGCTTTGAATGGTTTGTTGTACTACGGCATTGACAGTTTTAAAGCTTCAAATGATATAGATTTCATGTAAATGCAAACAGATGTGGTGCGAGCTCGCTTGGACCACGGTACGCAAAGAGAACCAACACCGGATCCCAACAAACGATAGTATAAATCGGCCCCTTTCATCCAACTATGGTATCAGCATGACGGGCCCCGGTATGCCGGCAACAACGTACTGGCTCTCACTATGTACCCACCACCACCTCAGTAGGCATGACAAAAACTTTGTAACAGATCAAATGCAACGCGTGCGAAGCCGCGGGCATCAGCTAGTTATTTTTATATGGACCAAATTTAGTGGTTAAACCAGCCAGGTGCAAAAGATACCACTAAAGAGATGTTTCTACAATTGTGTACTACAACATACGAAAAGACTTCTTCCTAGATATATTTATTTTCCTCCTACCTCCTATCCTACAAATTGACGCGACAGTAAAAACAAAGCATTATTCTAGGCACCCTATCATATTGCGGCGGTAACTTCAGCATAACGTGGCCTAACCCTACCACCCCTACCCTTAGATATCCTTTTGTCACTTTGTCTAACTCCACAATAGCTGCCGACGAGACAATAGTCTTCCAGACCAGCGGTTCCGGGTTCGATTGCCGACCGAGTCAGAAGTTGTGTGGACTGTATTGTGTTACTGTTCCTTTGAGTTGGTAGCAAATTTGACATTCATATGAGCATTCATACCTACAGGGTGGCATTTGAACCAGACGACGTATAAGTATATTAAGATTTATATGTTTAAGCGCTTCTAAGAAGAGATCCTGTAATTGAGAATCCTGTAATCGCCTCTTATTCTAAGAAATATATTCTTAGGATTAGAGGTGTCATATGAGGATTGTGGTGGTGGAATAAAAGATGTTGTCTCGTTAATGGTCGTGTAATAAGTCCATGTAAAAACAGCATTACAAATATTATATTCTAACTAAAACTACGTCACACGCTCGGTCACGAATGTCATCGACCTAGTTACACTTCCGATGCACATAGCAACATGCAACATTAAAGTAAATTATCAAATTATTGATTTATATCTATCTTAATACTACATATCCCCCTTTAAAAAATAAAAAAAAAATACATGTAAGGTTTTTTTTTTTTTAACGTATAACAATATTTTTTCCTTACAAAGTATGTATAATTAATTACAGAATACAAATTTATGTATGAAATACAAAAAATAACAGTATACAATATTAAACATTAATTCACAAACAATTTAGTATTATTTTTATGTGTAATATATTCTTTTCCATTTCTTAATATTTTAACATTAGGAGAAATATCTTCTACTACTGGGTAAGGTCCTTGATAAATACAATCTAATTTATCCCCTGTCTGGTTTTTCAAAAGTAATAGATCATCTTTTCGATATACAATAGGATTTATTTTAGTATCGTACAAAACTTTTCTTCTAAACTTGTTGTTAATTAAATTATTTCTGGCATCAGCCTGAGCTCTTTGTAACCTATATTTTAATTCTGAAGGATAACTATCGTAGTTATAAAGTGGTTCAACTACGTTACCTTGTAAATTACTAGGCAAAGTGCAGTTTTTCCCAAAAACTAATTCAAATGGGCTGTACTTCGTCTCAGAATGAATTGTTGTATTGAAAGAGAAACACCAGTAGGGTAACCAACTACTCCAATTTGACCTATTTTCATGACATTGAATTCTAAGGAAATCACCTAATGATTTGTGAGTGTTTTCGAGAGCACCTAACGTTTCGTGGTGATATGCGGTTGAATGTAACTTTTTAATTTTTAGTAAATTGCATACTTCGGTAAAAACTGACGAAAGAAATTCTGTACCCTGATCCGTTAGAATTTCACTGGGAATGCCATATCGCAAAATAAAGTTATTTACAAAACTTTGAGATACCGTTACAGCATCCTTAGATGGCAAAGCGTAAGCCTCTACGAACTTACTCAAATTACACTGTAATGTTAATACGTACTTATTATTATAATCGTCTACATCTAAAGGTCCCATAATATCTAAGCTAATTTTATCAAAAGCCGAAGTGGCCGTATTAGTTATCACCATCGGCTCCTTTATTTGCCTGTTGGTGTGTTTGTAAACTTTGCATTGTTTACACTTCTTAACAAAATTTATGACGTCATTACTTATTCCTGGCCAGTAATAATATTTTTTAATGTTATTAAACATTCTGTTAGCGCCTGCGTGTCCACTTGTGGGCAACAAGTGAAAATCATTTAGTAACACTTTTTTTTCATCTGGATCCGTAATTTTTCTAACATTCTTTATAATAAGAAAGCGTGGGAAATTTATTTTTAGGCTTTGCTTAGCTTTTAGTAATCTCTTTATTTTATTCAAAATACTATTGGATTTAATTATTATTATTTCCGCGATACGCAACCTATAGCATAAGGTTTCTAAGTCCCTCGCTAACACCTCTGGGGTCGATAACGATCGGGAACATAGATAGATCGCTGCCTTTGTCGGCACATATACACAATGACCGGCATTGGAAACTATATTTCCATCATATTTAAACATATTCAAGTCACTTGTTAATAATAACTCTACTACATCTTTAGGTTTTTTGAGTACCTCTACAACTGCAGGTTGATCAGGCCTGGGGTCGATAGAGTTCTCAGATGAATCAGATGAGATAAGAGAATGGCTGTCAATCTTCCTACTCTGTGCGCGGGTTAAAACTGATACTACATTATCTTGAATAGATTTTAAATCAGTAAACGTAATCGGTAATCGACTCAATGCGTCTGCAGCTGCATTGTCTCGACCTGGGACGTATTCCACTTCAAAATCATATTCTTCTAGATATAACCTAAATTTGGTAAGACGGCTTGACGGATCTTTTAAACTAAATAAATATATGAGAGGTTTATGGTCAGTGATGATTTTGAACTTCCTGCCATATAGATATGGTCGAAAATGCCTCACGCCCCAAACAATTGCTAAAAGTTCTAGTTCAATAATAGGATATCTAGTTTCTGCTGGTTTTAAGTTACGACTAGCATATGCGATAACTTGGCCATTTTTATTTGATAAGACCGCGCCTATGCCTGTTTTACTAGCATCTGTTTGTAATCTAAAAGTGTTTTCGTCCGAAAAATCTGGATACTGTAAAATTGGAGGGTTCATTAGAGCTGATTTTAGTTTTTGAAATGGAACTCATGCTCAGTGGTCCATGAAAATTGTGTATTTTTCTTACATAATTTATTTAAAGGAAAAACAATATTAGCAAAATTAGGTATGAATCGTCTATAATAATTAACAAATGCGACGAAGCGTTTGACGTCATCGCTGTTAACTGGAGACGGATAATTTTGCAATGTCTTTATTTTACTGTCGTCAGGGAAAATACCGTTCGGAGTTATTTTATGTCCTAAATAAACTATCTCTTTGCGCAAAAATTCGCATTTTAGAGGGTTCAGCTTCAGATTTACTTTTCTTAATCGTTCTAACACATCAACAAGGTTTTTATTGTGGTTTTCGATAGAATTACCGAGCACAATACAATCGTCTAAATAAATAAAGGCTTGATTATAGTTAATTCCTGACATAGCTATAGTCATTAAACGCGAGAACACACTAGGTGATGTCTTTAGTCCCATAGGACATAGGACATTGGCGAGATGCAATGATGGTGCTTAGACGAGTGTCCGATAACCCGTCGGCAAAACGCTTTAAAGCTACCTTCTCGTTGAGAGGACGCAAAATATTGTACTTAGTACTGTCACCGTCCGATTGACTTATCGTTAAATTAACAAAAAGGTCTTCCAACTCTGAGCCGAAAGCCTCAATAGAACGATTGCCTTGTTTGCTTGTTTGTAGTTTTGATTGCATAGCAACTGAGAAATGTTTAGGTAAAATATATTTATGTAGGTCAGATAATAAACTATCTATAGTATTGTATGTAGTCTTAAGGCGTAATTTCGCACTCGGTGAGAGTCTAGTCTTAAGGACAAATTTAATAAGTTGTGGATGCGTATCGGTCGTAATCATACTGCTGTACAACTCGATACCATCGATTAAATTACTCGAAACATGTTCCTGTCCCGTCATCACGGGTAGCAGGGAAATGGCTGTTTTAATGTCGAACTTTTCGGTAGCCATTTTGGAAAATTCTTCTACACTAGACGTATTTTCTTTGATAATTGGATTTTGACACGATAAGGTTGTAATTTTGTAAAATAAGCTTTGAATCTGACTAACTAAGTCGTTAATTGTAGTTAAGTCACCTGTGCTTACTTCTGCACTTTCAATACAATCCCTCACGTCAGACAAAATACAGTCCAATTTCTTGTATTCAAAATGAGCTTCATTAAATTTTCTAATTCCCAAATTAGTTTGCCATCTTTCTGGTCCTAATTTACGAATATATTCCCATATTGAAAAAAGTTTTTGATGTAATTCTGTTAAGTTTATAATAGGTTCCATAACACATTATTCAATAAAATTATTTTAAGATTATATCTTACAATAAATAGGGTCACTACGAAACTGACTGAAGGTCCTTGGTGGATACGGCCTGAAGGGCTATGGCATTCAGTTCTCGTCTGAGCGCCTTAATATTGTTTTTTCTATATTTTTTAGCAACATAGTAGGTGATGCAACCTAACAAAATTAAAATGACTGTTATTGATAATATGTCGGATGTACTAAGCCCCTGATTAGTTTTTTGGGTTGCCTGGGCATCACCCGAAGCTGTTTGAGCAATAATTGTATCTTCTTTGGTATTTGTAGTACCCATGATTAAGCTATTAAGATTTAAGTTATGAAGAATTATAGAAAATTGGACCTTGTACCCACCTACAACTAATACACAGTTACAACAAAATTTTAACTACTAATTAAGTAATCTAAGTATCTAATTTTTAAATAAAAAGGATATATACAGCATCGTAGCGACGAACACGATGACGGCTGCAGCTGCTGCGACGACTACTCCGAGTCGCGGGTCCATTTTTCATCCAGTGACCGCGAACTCTTCTTGGGCTGGGATATCCCTGGACACCTCTGGAACTGGGCCGGGCTATACCCTGGACTCCATCCTTGCTCCCGTACGCTTCTTTCTTCTTAAAATAATGTAATCTTCTGTAACAGTTTTCTTCATGTATGTAGGTACTCTTCTATAGGTTTCTTTGGGTGTCTTCTCAAATAGTCATCT
The DNA here is from genome assembly GCA_949315895.1 of Anania crocealis. Classification (NCBI taxonomy): domain Eukaryota; kingdom Metazoa; phylum Arthropoda; class Insecta; order Lepidoptera; family Crambidae; genus Anania; species Anania crocealis. The sequence goes on along the minus strand of OX438861.1, from coordinate 22,527,746 downwards.
TCTTTATGATAATCTTCAATTCTTCATTGGTGATGTCTTCTTATTTGCTGAGATTTTCTTCTTCTTACTTTTAGTTTTCTTCCATTTTCTGTCTTCAGTTGGTGTTATTAATGATGAGTTCCAGATACTTATGGCAAAGGGTCGCCATGTCATATGAGGATTGTGGTGGTGGAATAAAAGATGTTGTCTCGTTAATGGTCGTGTAATAAGTCCATGTAAAAACAGCATTACAAATATTATATTCTAACTAAAACTACGTCACACGCTCGGTCACGAATGTCATCGACCTAGTTACACTTCCGATGCACATAGCAACATGCAACATTAAAGTAAATTATCAAATTATTGATTTATATCTATCTTAATACTACAGAGGCAATTACAGGATAAGAGTTTGAAGAGGTCGCCCAGAATCGTCATCATATTTTTACCACTAGCCAAACTGCGATTGCCAAACCGCCTGCCAAGCGGGACGAATTTAGCAAAAACCTCTCGGAGAGGACTAGGTATGTCCTGTATAGAATTATGTAGGCTGATGCTTTAGGCAAATTTGAGTCAAGATTAAACCAATACAAAAATTCAGAAGCTTACACTAAATAGACTACTTAAATAAAATGGAATACCACTAACACCTCCATCTTTAGTAAGACAGGATATGTCCTTAAGCTGTTGTAAGACTCGTATAAGTGTTAACACAAAGACGTCTTTCTATAACAGTCTTATTCCGCGCGAACGGTTCCACTGACCGTAACTAGTGCGGTTATCACCGACAGACATTCTCCACCTTTACGCACTTGCAACCAAAGAGGAGACAATGTTTGCTGACCATTACCGTTACTATCCCCTGGGGACCACGCCCTATGGAACCCCTAATACCTCCCCGAGCAAAACCCCACCCTGCCTTCGCGACATAAAACCCACTTTGAATCGCACAAATCCTGCGCACACAGCAAATGTAGCGAAATAAAAACCAACACTAGACTTTAGACTCTGTTGTCTTGAAGCTAAGGTTCGGTATTATTTGGAAGGTAAAGAGACAGCGTAAACATTATTTCGTAGCCCAATAGGTCTATCGCGATACTAAAGGCAGCCGAGCGCGGGCGATTAAACGCAACGACTTGTCGGCTGCTGCAGGCGAGTGCGATGCCAACAGACTTGTTTAAAAAGCATTACAAGTTTAAATAAATAAATCATTTAAAACGGAGCAATGAGGCGGTCTCTGAGGAAAATTTTGCTTGGAATTGAAACATTATACTTAAAATACTTTCAACTATAGCAATAAATACTTCAAACTCATTAGCACAGCGACGATACATAATAGTTAAGTCAGGGTTAATCATTTAAACTTTTGCATCCTAAACCATTTAAGGTTGTAAATCTAATTTCGCAACTTAAAGCCAACGGTGTGCGTGGTTTGGTAATCTTTCAGTCCTTTTTAGGGTTCCGTACCCAAAGGGTAAAAACGGGACCCTATTACTAAGACTTCGCTGTCTGTCCGTCTGTCCGTCGCTCTGTCACCAGGCTGTATCTCAAGAGCCGCGATAGCTAGACAGTTGAAATTTTTACAAATTATGTATTTCTGTTGCCAAACAAATACTAAAGACAATATAAAATAAATATTTAAGGGGGGCTCCTATACAACAAACCAGTTTTTTTGGCCTTTTTGGTATACGGAACCCTTAGTGCGCGAGTCCGACTTGCACTTGGCCGGTTATTTGTTTTTGGTAAAAGTTTAAATTACTGACCCGTGACATTCATATTCATTATTTTTGAAGTTATTTTCTAAGTATAAATTAGAAATGATTGTCAATCCTGGTTAACACATAACAATAACGACACTTCTACTGAGCAGAATCTAAATGTGTTTTTAACTTAATTTAATTTGCAGTCGAATGTTTTTCTCATCTATACTTAATATTATAAAGCTGAAGAGTTTGTTTGTCTGTTTGTTTGTTTGTTTGTTTGAACGCGCTAATCTCTGGAAGTACTAGTTCGAATTGAAAAATTATTTTTGTGTTGGATAGTCCATGCCTCGAGGAAGGCTTTAGGCTATATAACATCACGCTGCGACCAGTAGGAGCGAAGCATCAGTGAAAAATGTTGCAAAAATAATCGCGATATTAAAAACTGAAATTGACGCGCACGAAGTCGCGAGGAACAGCTAGTATTACTATATATTTTATCTTTATGCATTGAAATCGCCATAAGAATTTTTTTGGGTGTATTTATTAAGCTATTGCATAGCTTCTATCGTGGAGCCTTGAGCGTGGAGACCGAATCCAGAAATTCCGTAACGAAAATAACCTAACCTAACACTCGGGGCGAGGCACGATCGAACAATTTTGAATTTCCGAAATTTATAAGAATTTAGAAGAAAATAAGGATTTTGACAGTATGGTTGCCTATGGTAACCATATCTGCCAAAATAACAGAAAAATTTAATTACAAAAGTCAAAATTAGAAAATACATAAAATTATAAAATTAAGCTATTGCATAGCTTTATCGCGGGCCTTGAGCGTGGAGACCGAATCCAGAAATTCCGTAACGAAAATAACCTAACACCCCCCACTCCGACCGGCACAGCGGTGATACTTTTTAGTTTTATAATTGCATAAATTGATAAAAAATGCTATGCAATAGCTTTACCGGGGCAGTCTCCGAGTGCCATACGTCTTTTTTATTTATTTAAAAGGTACACCAACAGTTTACATATTATACACACTTATATTATACATATTTATTTAAGATTACATGTAAATTTATAGCTAGTTTACTACTTAGAAATTAGTAGGATTATTAAAAGCTTCTTATCTCATGCTATTCATAGTAAAATTGAATTAAAATCGCTATCGTACAGCCCGCCTTAGGTCGTGTGGGGAGGCGGCGGCGGCGGCGCCATACGCGATGCACTTTTGTTTGACAATTATATTAAGAGAACTGCCGCCATCGTCGTTCTGTAGCGAATACAATTTAATATTACGACGTTAATACGTTACTCGCCGTATACATTTATTTTAGTATGTTGCCCGCAACTTCGAACGCGTGGAGAAATTATCACACGGGGGCCGTACTCTTCCCGGGATAAAAAGCAGCGTAACTTTCGCATTTATAATATCAGTGAGATAAGATAAGCTTCAGATCTCACGAAGTAATGATAACAAGGGATCTATACTAAATATTTTAAATGAGAAAATAACTCTGGTAGTATGTACGCCTGTTAGCTTTTAACGCTCAAGTGGCTGAAACGATTATAATAATGTAAGTATTAGACAGAAACGCTTATTCCGATCCTACAAAAATAGGATTGGAAGTTTATCAAATTTCTTATTTTGGTATAGAGATGACCTAGTTATTTGGTTAACCGATAGTATAACCAAATTGTTAACTAGGTCAGAGCGGCGAGCTAGCTAGCTAGTGTTGCTTGAAATCGTGTAAATTTTAAAGCCGAGTAGGAGAACATAAGGACGAACGTGAATCAATCCTATTAATTTTAATATTATAAACGCGAAAGTTTGTAACAATGTATTGATTGATGTTTGCTACTCTTCCACGCTATAAATACGGTGTTAGTTTATTGGCTGGAACAACATACAGGCAACTTTTTATCCCGGGAAAAGGTACGATTCCCGTGGGATAATTTTAATACACAGTTTTAAATTCAAAAATTCACGCATACGAAGTTGCGGGCAAAAGCAAGTAAAATAATAAAGTTAATAAATTCACTGCGCTATGAATTAACTCTCTTATTGTGTGATTATCCTCCAAGAATTATCACGTGTCAGAGTTTCCAAAGCCACCTATTACAGGCCCCTGACTAGGCTCGTCTTCTGTCGTAAGATGGTACAGAACCGCGGACCAACTTATTAACGTGCCTTCTGAAGCACCTATATAGCCCCTCCCTCACCTTTTTCAGACTCAAGGCAATCTAAAAAGTCGTTTCCTAATTTGGACCGACGGGGACTTGCATAGTAGGCGGAACACCGAACCACTACACACCGGGTCATTTTAATTTACTTATGATTAACTAAATCAACCTGATTTAATGAATTTATCAATCGCTGAATCAGCGACACTAAAGCTTCGTTAAAATACAAATCTTTTAAATATTAAGGAACCATTTACAATGAAAGCAAAAACGTGTGAAAATGCCGTAATTAAAATCATTCCATCTCGTCAATAGCTGTCAGTCGGGAGGATTCAATTCGATTCCCGACGCAGCACTACGGGAATGTCAATCACTTTGGGATTTCATATTTTTTATTGAAGGCGGCGCCATTTTATAATATTTCCAACCTAACTGTCTTATTACTATATGTCCGACCTGCTACCACTTCAGCGCACTTCAGCAATGGGGACTACCGTTTCTTTGCTCACCAGATGGCGCCACTGTAGACTGAGGTCCGGAGGTATAGCTGTCAAAGGCGATTGGCGCCGAAACAAAGTGTTATATCTTGAATCTAATTAAGGTTTATTATTTATAAATAACTATCTTGATATCAACAAACCAACTTCTGAAATAGTTGCTCTCGAGGCCGCCTATTTTTGCGCTTTTTATTAATTCCGCTTTTAAAGCGTTCACATTAATCGCTAAATAATCCATATTTGCGATATTTTACGAAGGAGATCACTTTTCAGCAGGTAAATTAAAGAAATTATAATTCATGCAACAAATTCCGCTAAAACCAGTGAAAAGTGAATGATATTGGACCTCACGCGACACAAGCGCCTCTAGTGGCAAATTCACTAGCGATAGCCCCCATTCTTCGAGCGATATCGGTTATCATAGTTCTTCTACAGATTCTATCACGTTCACTGCCCACTGTGATACCGAGTCTTTTAATGAGACCAATATTAAGCGACCACGTTTCAGTCCATAAGATGACACTAGCAACACGCACTGGTCAAAGAGTTTCGTCTTGAGACGCTAATGCAATTATGACATGAAATATTTTCTTAGCTTTGCGAACAAAATCTTGTGCTTCCAATAAAAAAAAAAACAATAAAACAGATACTTTCACAGAACACCTACTGATTGTCACCGAAAACTCACATCACGTAGTTTTTCCGCGGATTGTTGGACATTTAACTACCAGCCCGCCAGGGCGGCGCTAGTTTCGCTCCTTAAAAACTTACCCGCGTCCGTTACAACTCTCGTTCCGTTTCGCGTTGTAAACCTTTATTCGGCACTAAACTGCCGGATATAAAACTGACCACGTGATTAATCGGCCAGTTAAACGGGTGGCCGAAACGTTCTGCCGTAATGACATTGTAAAACTTACTTTTAAAGCTAAATAAAGCTATATTTAGGTAAAACGGTAGCGGGGTTAAAATTAGTCTCCATTACGGCGTTGGGTTTTGTAACTGCAGTCAATTGATTTACCTGTAACAATAAAAAATATGGTTAACCGTTAAACGCTTGCATAAATAATACATTGTTAGACAGTATATATTTAATTCATTGTTTTGATTATAACAAAATAATAACAAGGATCGATTACAATTAAATGTGTCCAAAAAATAATGGGGTTAATAATTTTCTTTTTCGATTGAACATAAATACACAATCATCAAACAAACAAATCAATTGTTCCACTCTAAAAAAGTATTTTCATTCTTAATTTCAAAAAAGCAAAAGTATTTGCCTGCGCCAAGCAAGATCAAAACAAGTCATAAATTTACAAAAAAAATGAACCACAACACTTTATACGCAAAGATAACACTTGCGTTTCCGAAAAAACGAAAACAATACAAAATTAACGAGTCGCAGACGAATAAAAAAATCTTGTCTATGGCGCGAATTGGCGAGCTGCCATCAGTCTTGGGAAGGCAGCCGAGCGGTGCGGACGTCCCGACATTATGCATTATGGGCGCGATTTGAATTCAGAACGAGAACTGAGAGACGCCGCTACATTTTATGTGACACGGAATGGGCTTGCTCGCACTGACAATTATTCTAACTGCTCTTTATCACGTTCGCCTAAACGATAACAGACGAAATTCGTTTCTGATTTCTCTTTTAACGAACCGCATTATTTTTTGGGTTCCGTAGGTCAATGAAAATAACACATTAAATAACAAATTCAAACTGTAACTGTATTGTATTAAACTGTATGGCTTCCTGTACCTTGTACCTTTTTGGCATATAGCCTGTAATTTTGAATTGTGAATTTATTTTGTTTTGCTAGGTCAGAAATTGATTATATTTTAGCAATTGCATTCAATTAGAAAAGAAGCCATAAAATTAAACAAAGAAGAGGGAGGGATACAATAATTTATGAGGCTCTAATGAGGAGGATCACATATTATGCTTAGGAAACAATCATTCGCTGACTACAAGTTACTTACCTATACGTAAAAATTTTTGGTAAAAAGTTTTAATTGCTTTTCGTCGACTCGTACTTGACTGGATTTCTTTCACTCGTTTTCCTTATGAGTTGGATTTAATGAAATGCCGCCATTACGTTCGATAAGCGGGGCTAATTGCGATACATTTTAATATTGAAACTCCGTCGTATGTAAATGAGTGTCATTCGTTTAGAGTTACGGCTAAAGAGTCTTGTACCTCCGTGTTGGGTAACACGATCAATGTTAAACGACAGAACCAAGAGTTAATAACTATAGAAGACTTTTTATTACTGCTCATAACTTTTGACCGTTATTAGATATTTTTTTCTATCTTTTTTTCAAATTAGCCCATGCCATTTCTCAAGGTCTATTCTATATTAACAAAATTATATTAAAATCGGTTCAGTAGTTTAGGCTTAAAAGTGTAACAGACAGACAGACAAAGCCACTTTCCCATTTAAAGTATTTAGGACAAGGACAACATAAGGATGTGTTGTGTTGTGCATATGCAATAAAAATATGTTCTTCATCTACTAATACTGCTTCTACGCAAACGAAGCCACGATCAGTAGCTAGTAGTGTTATATATTAGATCCAAAGCTGCGCATTTGCAAGTTTGCAACCGAGTGCGCATGCGTGGGAGGGCCGGAGTGAAAGGGCTATCGGCGGGAATGCCTGGCTAATAGTTAGGCTCACTTGCGCAGGCGCAGGTCTGGGATGGCGACACGGTAGGTGTCAGTAGTGGTTCGATGATCTAGCTGCTACGCAGAGATCCCCGATTAGATGGTGTTACGGACTTTTTGTAGTGACGATGACAGACTGGCCATTAGTTTGAAAATTATAAGACTGATTTTGGAAGACGAGCTTTTTGACAGCGACACGGACGACGTACATTTTTCTTTATTATTATTTTTGTGTTGATTTGTTTAGTTTTTCAGTTTAGTTTTGTGTAAATATTTAATTAAATTCTAGTGTTTAATAAACTCCTTGACCGAAGCAGCAAAGAAGTTTCCTTGAGCCCCTTCAGATGGGGATCTAATCAGGGATTTAGGGTCATTTTAAGGTCATTTCAGATTATCTAAAGGGGTTTAGGGTCATTTTAAGGGCTTCTCTAAATTAAATTTGGTCTGAAAGGAGTGGGTAAGTCGTTCTTCGGAAGGCAATTTGAGTATGTCCCAGCTTCTGGTACAGGGGTACAAAAAACGCTTAGAATTCTGTGATCGGCGCGCGCTAGGAATGTTGGTTCACGCTTTTGGTATCTAAGAAAAAACAGTTTTGTATGGACTATGTACGGGACCGTGTGTGTATCTATTTCTCAAATCTATTTTGTTCACAAAATAAAATCCCTTAAGAAAACGAATGTTTCACTATTTCGCCAACATAATTAACCATTGTATTATTCTACTTTAAACCAAATCTACTGAAGCTTCACCAAATGAAACGATTTCGCCTGTAGCTATAATTGAGTTTAGCACATTTAGTTGAAATCCGGTGATTGTCTCCGTTTGAAAGGCTAACGTTTGAATTGTCCACTCGAATGGACATCCTTGCATCCTTGTCAGCCGCGTGAGCACCAAGTGTGCTGTAGTGATGCGACTTTGTCTATTGATCTATTATCGACAACAAAGATAAACACAGATAAAAAAAATAACAGATTTTTAAAAAGAAGCTTTGATTAAAATATTTTGAAAAGCAAAAATAATGCCTTGAATGAAAACCAAAAGCTTTAATTGTGGCAACAATGAAATCTTGCTTTGTATGTTTTTAATATAAAATTACTTTTGCATAGATAAAGGTACGTGTCGTAAATTAATGTGTACGTAAGCAAATTTTCAAGAAACGTGAATAGTTTCATACAGTAAAAATCTCCATAAAGCAAATTCAGAGCGAGCTAAATGTTGGAGGATCGCAATGACCCACTACAAAACCAACAACCTGTTTGTACTCTATACACACAGCACGAACCATTAGATAAAGTATTATAAGATTAGATTCAGATTACTTATTTAGATAAGACATTATCGACACGCAATCTTTGAGCGGCCACATCCCTGGGCTGTTTAAAAACATCCTTCCCATTGTACGCCGGGTGTCATTGTTATGGGAAAGGCCATCGCGGACGAGTCCACATTCCAAATAAGGGGCTCGTTTAATTGAAAGTGATATATAACATCTGACATGAAGATGACATCTGTTAAGTTTTAAAAAACAAAACCATTTCTCGTGAGCTATCGTAAAATCTGATACTAAAGGAGTACTTACTACATAAAATTCCAAATGAAAACTATGAAAATGAAATTAATAATACAATCAATGATGTAATAAATTGGCTGAAATATAATAATCTATTTGTAAATATTTCAAAAACGAAATATATGCAATTCTGTAATAGAAATGGAAGTCCACAGCCAGTATCTATAGTACATGAGGGCAGCCCATCACTGAATGTACTGGTGCAAAATTCCTAGGAATTTGGCTAGATTCAAATTTAACTTGGAAAGAGCATGTTTCTGGAGTGTGTCGTAAAATAAATAGATTTACCTATGCGCTATACCGCCTAAAGAACATTTGTAATATGAACACTGCACTAGCGGCTTATTACGGCTACGTATGCTCTATCATGAGATATGGACTGATCCTATGGGGAAACTCGTATTTGAGATTTGTGTTTTCGTAAAAAATAACATTCATTTCTACAGAAAGAAACACGAAACTTTTCTTACCAGGTACCCAAATCAATTAGAGGCACCAATTTGCTCAACGAAGGGATGCCAGAAAAATTGTTATTTAATGTCCATCAAATTATTTAACAAACTGCCGAATTGCATAAAGGACTTGCCTATTAGCAAATTTAGACAAGCGCTGTATATTTTTTTTAGTCAACAGTGTTTTTATACTGTAAACGAATTTATTAATTTTAAATTTAGGAATGGAATGTTTTCGTAAATATAATGAATTAATATTTTTTTGTGACATTGTATAGAGAATATTTATTTACGGACATGATATACTTTTTTTTTAATTTTAATTTTTTATGAATGAATTGTAACTTTGTATTTCCGTTTTTTTATGATGTAATTGTATGCATGCCTCTCTGTACCTAAATATTGCACACCAAATGTTTGGTTAAATGTGAGATGCCATCATATGTATTTCCACAAGCTAATGTACCACATTTACTGCAATAAAGATTATTATTATTATTATGTTGGTCTGTTTCCGATCACGGGACTATGGAGTCCCGGACATTTGGAAGGCGTACGAGGGGCCGAAGCCAACTCGCAGAGGCCCGTTAGACAACATTTATCTTTACCATGCAATGTGATGTGACACCGACCGACGATTATTCCTGTATGCGTCCAAGGACAACCCCCGGTCAGTGCAGGACTATTGTAGAATGTGGATTCAAAGGATACTGGGCTATGGGTTTGGGTGCTAGTGGACTGGGTAACTGGGACTATGGAAGGACTATGGCCCCTGCCTGACCTATGTTACTAACACGGATAAAATGGCAGGGGGTGACTCGCACACTCGTTTAATGGGCCCCCGGAAACGGCCGCTAGCACATAGTGACGTAGCGACAAGGGGGCAACATAGCCTGAGGTGCTTGAGGAGTGGAGAGGTATTACACGGCTCTCAGGACAATCTCGGTAATCCGTTCAAGATCCCTACAAGCATCTTACTGCAATACTTCCTTCCTCCGAGCATTTCTGCTCTAGCGACTCTCCACTCAAGCCGGCCAATGAAGGCAAGCAAGAGGTGGGAGATATGTTCCTCGTCAGTGTTCACACCGGCCGATCAATGAAGGCAAGCCAGATGAGGAATAGGGATACTCCCGGGAGCAAACAGGTTCGTGGGGTCGCTACTGCCCAACAGCTCGCCACAAGCTGCCCTGCGGGGTTATTATTATTATTATTACTGCCTGAAGAAGACGAGTATTGGTATTGGTAACGGGCTCCCTTTTCCGCATTTGGCCCATAATGCGTAGGGGGGATTAGCGTGGTTAGTCCAACCACCCCAACTCCTTCCAGAAGCACAGAAGTCTTTTGGGACGTTCACAGGCTTCTGAAAGGGAACTCGGTGTGCCGAGGATAGATGCCCGGTGGGTGGCTGCCCCTGTGCATTCCAAAATCACATGGGCAGCCGATTCTGTCTGCCTGTCCAGGCAGCCTCTACATAGGGGACTGTCTGTGGCACCAATGGTGAAGAGATGTTTGTTTAGGGGGATATGTCCAGTCAGTGATCCCACTACTCTTCGAAGGTCACTTCTGCTTAGGGTGATTAAGTTGCGAGTCAGACGCGGTTAAAGAGCCGGTACGGCCTCTCTGGACCGTCTGCAGTTGAAGAAGACGGGTAACAACGTCTTTCTTCCACCATTGGAATCTGCACTGCGATCGTCTGCAAGGTGTGGCTATTATGGCAAATGTTTAGAAAAGGCTGATGCTGTCAGTTTTCATTAAAACCATGTCACGGATTCCTAATAACTTGCGCAATTCAATCACGCCCATGTAGATGAAATTTGGCGCAGATGTATTTTAGACACATTGGTTACTTTTTATTTCAAAAAATGTTTTTTGGTGACGATGGAACTGACATTATTTTAGTAAAAGTCGCTAAATAAATAAAGAGAAAAAAGCAGAGATGGATAGGCTTGAATGGCATATGAGCTACTTTTCATATCGGAAAAAGGGTTAAAATAGTTTTTCAACCCGCACAAAGACGTGGGCAACAGCTAGTGCATAATAAAATCATTTATTTCAATGACCAGTCATTCGCATACTTTAGAATACTTTCTTTTCTTTTTAGCTGGAAAAGTTTTCGAGCTATTGACATCGACCCTCAGGTCGGCGCTAGCCGTTCCGCAATATAGAAGTTGTAGAGCTTTTGCAAGTTCTGAGAGGGCAGGAGGGCCGCGCAACAAAGTTCGATGAACTAAGGCACTCACTGCACTGAGATTACAAGCTAAAGCTATGCAATTTATCGAGGTAAAATATTATGTGTAAAACGTCTGAGTTTGTTAGTGACAGTTTCATCATTGACGCAGTTTCATATTAGCCTACATCAGCTCAAAGCTGGACAAAGACCTCTCTAGAAGAAGGATTTTGTCTTAATAATTTGTCAATAGTAAAGAGAGACGCTTGGAGACGCTGCTGCCCGTATTATTCTGGTAGTTGGCTTTACTTGCCTCTCACGACACTCATACATAGGACAAGAAAGAAGTGACATTATATTTAAGGCCAACATCACACGGCTTGGATCAGTAAATTATTGATTTCAGTAAAATAATCAACATGAAGTTAAAATTGAAACAAGCAGTTCGTGCTTATTGTATTTTTTATACTAAACTAGCTATTGCCCGCGACTTTGTACGCGTGGAATCTAATATTATACTACGGCAATCGTACTTTTTCTGGAATGAAAAATAGTTCACTACCTATACTCAAACTTACTGTACACTATACACGAGAAAAAAAAACATAAGAATCAGTAAAATCAGTTTTATTTCTGAAAATAGACCCCTGGAGGCGCTTTTACACAGTAGAGAAGGAGTTCGGTAACAAACACTGTGACACATTAGCAGATTTACTTTATGGTTCAAAAACCCTCTTAATTTACTTTTTATTTCAATTTCATAAATATTAGCGTCGCATAAGAACATGGTCCACGAACTGCCAGATTTATAGACTCGCTTTCGCACTGGAAGCTGTCCCGTCATCTAATTATTTATTCAAGCACTCAGCGCCAGAGTTTTTGCGGGATCACTTAATTAAAACGTCTTTGAACGTGTTTCAGAAGCTTGTCAACCGAACCCGGGGATGTAGGGCTAATTATTTGTGTAATGTAAGAATAATTTATTAGATTTCTTATGACTTCGCTGCTCGGTTTCCAGTTTCTTATGGATATGCTTTATTCGTTATCATCATCGGGACAAATATGGCCATAAACTGCAGTTGGAGTGGGCAGGTCATGTTTGCCGGATGTCAGCTACGCCTGACAGACGGGACGTAAATAGATCTCACTAAATAGTTGCTCGGAGATGAGCATGCTTCTTGTTTAGGATCCCAAAGTATGTGACTTTTGAAACCTTTGCATAGATATACAGTCTGTTGTTTAAAAAAAGAACAACTTTAAGTAATATTCTACGGGCTAAAAGTTAAGCTGAATTAGATTTAAGGAAATTACAGTTTTGACAATTATTATTGCTTTGGTTGAAACAAAAAGGCATAATCAGATTTAGGAGAGATCGAACCCGAGATCGGACCCCGAGATCTTGGCCCGGTATTCAAACCACTAGACCCTATTTTATGCGTAAGACGAAAGGCACCGGAGCGTTGTCGCTGGCATAAAATTTTCTTGAGACGCGGCGTCCTTTGAACCATCTCTAAGAAGGTACACTATACAACAAAGAATCGCGGCAAAACGATAGTCCTTTCTGTCAGGTCAAAAGTGTAATATAACATTATTGGGTTATGTCATCGATAAATTGTCCCAGCTCGTACTTGCTTAAACCTTGTAAAAATCACCTTACCTTGTAAAAAATTATTTAAAAAGAGGCTGACAATAGTGACCGAGTTTCTTGCGCCGCTTCTTCTCGGCACTAGCCCAGACTTGTCCCGAAGCAGTGGTAGGTTTAAATTGGGACGTGTAAAAGCGCCTCCTGGGGCCTATTTGCAGAAATAAAACTGATTTTAACTGATTTTTAACTGATATACATATAATACCCGTCCAATACAAAAAAAAAACTTGAGAGGTGTCCAGGGACACCCGGATGGAATGAAGTTCATTTTTAGTAAAGGCATTGTAATAAAATTTAATTTTATTTTAATTTTATTTTAACTCTCTCTCCCTCTCCCTCTCTCCCTCCCTCCCTCCCCCCTCTCTCTCTCTCTTGCCGCACCACTTTTTGCTATACTCGTAGTTGTACTATAGCAAAAAGTGTCGGTCAAAAAGTGTCGTTACAATTTTTTCCGACTAGCCCACTTTCGCAACGCGCGATAAGGGACTTCGTTCCAAGATACCTATAACTGCCAGCTTTATAACCCGGCCATTTTATGTCGGCATGCAAATGTATGGATATGAATGTCATGTTGTAACTATTCCATTGATATAGGTTGCACTTAAAGTGCATCCTAATGTCAAATGGGTGCACTATTAATTGGGACATTTTTTTTACGCTGATTAAGTATCAAGTTTTTTTTATATTACATCGTTGGGTTATATTTGATTGTAACCTGTTCTATCATCGGACATGTAGAGGAGTCTAACGTTCCCGTGATTTCTCTTGAGACTGCCCCTTGTCTGTGTAGGTATCCTGCGTTTCATATATCACACTCCCAACTTTTGACGGATTAGAATTTATGTTAATACAGGGTTTTGTACCCTCGATTTGCCATACACTGGCCTAAAACATAAAAGTAAATTGTCTCGTCTTCATTGTCAGATGTAAACAGGCAGCAGCGTGTTCTTTTTTTATAATTAATGGGCTTGCTTTTGACTACATACCTAACTTTACGGTTAAGAAGAAGTCAAAGGTGGAGCGAGCTTACCCAGAAAGTGGCACTGGTTCTCCCACGCACCAGCGGAACACAGAGGCACTGTTTGGCGATGGAATCCGGCAGGAGGGTGGTAGCATCCAGGCAGCCTCTTACGAAGCCTGCCACCGCAGAGGAATCCGTTGGCTATCATCATTGGATAGAAAACCAAAGATGCTGTTGCCCAGGGTGGACCACTAGGAGGTAGATCCCACCACCCTTCTTTGCACCACTGTCCAAGATTCGATCGCCAACCTGCCTAAGCGATACTGCCTCATACGAGTGAGCTGGCGTGCTCTGGGCTGTTTAGTAATTGTTGACTTCGTCCGCGTTAATTTCTGTTATTATGATCGCGATTATTTTTGCAACATTTTTCACTGATGTTTCGCTCCTATTGGTCGCAGCGTGATGTTATATGGCCTAAGGCCTTCTTCGATAAATGGACTATAAAACACAAAAATATTTTTTTAATTCGATTCAGTACTTCCTGAGATTAGCGCGTTCAAACAAACAAACAAACTCTAGCCAAAAGATTATTCACATTTTGTCATGTCTTACGAATTTTGTTTATGTAACTGTTTAAAACAAAGGTAATTTTCATGTCAAGTGCAAGTAACCGAACTTAGGACACTTAACCTTTAATGTAGTCGACAACTGAGACACATAACGTTAATGAGCCGCTCTGAGTGCGCGGCGAACGCTGATCCGTGTGTCAATACGCAAAACACGTGGGCGGCTGTGGACAAAGCGCGCTAGTGACGGTACAACAACATTATGTCGATGAAATAATGCGATCACTGGCTCTTATATTTGTTTTGTGATTTAAGGAAACCACTTAGGTCTCATTTCATAAGTAAAATGCAATCATCATCGTGAACCTTGCTTCCAGTACAGTCGCCGTTATGTATTTATTTCGTACAAGTATGAAGTTTATAGGAAATTCTATTTGTACCTATAGATACGTATACTCAGTTACTCAATTACTGATTGCTTTCATAATAAATGACATAATAATGAATTAGGAGAGGGGAGGACCATTTTCATGAATTTAGAAATTATTCATTCCTTGCTATTGCCCGCAACTTCGTACGCGTGGAATTTTGAATTTAAAACTATGTATTAAAATTATCCAACGGGAACCGTACGTTACCCCGGGATATATAGTAGCCTATACGTTATCTAATTAACACCATGCCAAATTTCATTCAGGGTCCTCACAAACTTTCACAATTATAATATTTGTAGGATTATAATATGCAGTTCATCCTGTGTACTTTTTTTTAAATTTAAGTTTTTGTCTTGATGTAGCACCGCCCACAGGGGTTAAACATTAATGTATGTTATTTAAGACACAATTAAAATCAATTGTTATCGCGACCACCGGTGGTCTTATGATCCTGTTGGAGTTAAACAAATGATTTGACTATTAGAGAATGCCATAAGTCATTAAAAACCACCTTTTGTATCTTTTACACCTTTTGTGTAATAAAATTAGAATTAATAAAAAATAATTACGTTATTCCTATCTATACAATATCGACATTTTCATCGACCCATTCCCACCACTACTGCTCCTCTCCGTCAAGGAATTCCGCATATTCAGGTAAACGCGACCCACGCTGGGTAATGGTATTACATCGCATGATTCACTCGCGCGAGCGAGGTGAGATTCCCTCCGAGAGTAAAAAAAAACATTGATTTGAATTAAATTAAGTAAGCTATGACAAAGACCGCAAATGTAAGGTTCCCAGCTGATAACGGTAGAGTCTTGCTTTTAACCAACGAAAAGAAGAGCTGATCTTCATTTGGCGCATTTGTGAGGTTGACCGATTTTCTAAAGGTTTTTTTTTAATATAAACTAGCGACCCGCCCCGGCTTCGCACGGGTGCAATGCTGATACTAAATACACTACAGAAAAACTGTGAACGTTGTATATAAAAACATAGCGGCCCGCTCCGGCTTCGCACGGGTATAAAATATATAGCCTATGTAATTAAAATCGATCCAGTAGTTTTGATTTATTCATTACTGCCCGTGGCCCGCACGCGTTAAATTTGGAGTAAAACAATCCCCCTTTCCCTATACCATGAAGATTTCCTGCTATCTTTGGAATATCTAAATTCATACACTACATTTTTACTTATTTACTTTTTACATTTTTAACTATTTATTTTATTTTTATAACATATTACAGAATGTCTTTATAAACAACGTTCACAGCTTTCTTGTCATTAGACAATACAAACATGTTTTCTCTGGAGGTCACTCTTGAAAGAGCGACATACAGTTGTCCATGTGAAAAACAGTCAACGCTCAAATCTAAGCCTGCAACGTTGAAGGTTTGACCCTGCCATTTTTATTAATGGTCATTGCAAAAGAAGTCTTTACCGGAAACTGTAAACGTTTAAATTGGAAGGGTAAGTCCGATTGTATCAGAGGGATTCGGGGAATCAATACATCTTCTCCGGTACCACATCCTGTGAGTATTGTGCACTCTATTATGAAAGTTTTCATAATTTATATTTTAAAACTACTATCATACAATTATTTATCGTAACTTACTTATAATTACTGATACGTTGTCACGCTGAAAAGCACGTTTTTATAATAAACGCGTCCGATCGCTGCTAAATTCAAAGTGCTAAAGGGAAAACCGCGGCCTCAGACGCGCTATTTATAGGCACGCTCTTGCCGCACCGGGCGGCCGGCCGGTACCGCCGCAAACGCTACGATCTTCGAAAATATTCACTTAAATCATACGGTGTAAAGGGCCATATAGATCTATATTAAATGAACAATGTATTCAAGGTATTTAATTGGTTAAGGATTAATGCTGTATTGGTTAAAATCGCTTCGAAAATTAGCCATTATTTGTCGTAAAAAGTAAATGACAAAAAAAGTTATTGTGGGTTATCCATAAGAGATAGACATATACCATCACGGACTTTTCTGTAGACCTTTTCAATGTGTACAATACTTAGTACATTATTTTGATAAAACTCGTAGGGTTCAGCCTGCGTTTGCAATGTAAGCGGAAAAAATGAAATTATTTACGACATCACATTAGAAACCTCAAAAATAACAGTACTTTTCCACTATTTAATGGATGTTATTATACATATAAACCTTCCTCTTGAACCACTCTATCTATTAAAAAAAACCGCATCAAAATCCGTTGCGTAGTTTCAAAGATTTAAGCATACAAAGGGACATAGGGACAGAGAAAGCGACTTTGTTTTATACTATGTAGTGATAAATCAAATAATTTTAAATTGAAAATAAAATACAACCCCTAGAGTAGAAGAGTGGTGTCGGCACATTAAAATAATAGCACCACCTCTTCTTACTGTAAGTGTCGTAAGAGGCGACTAAAGGAAGAAGACGGACCGCAGCGTCTAAAGGCGATTCAAACTAAAAAAATAACGACTGACGATGATCTGATCCAAAATTGATGGCTTCTTCTACAAGTTAGCTTTGATTGGTTGAATAATTATACGAGCAATTTAAGTTTTTACTTTCGGTATAAATAACAGCAACATTAATTCTCTAGGGAAATTAAACACTTAAGTTTAAGAGCAATCTTAGCATTTTGCCGTTTATACTATTAAAAGAACGCAACCTTATAAATGTTTGATTAGAACGAAATTAAATATTAAAAAGATTCCCAACATCGAAGCTCGTATACCGAGGCTTTGATCTTTGAAAGCTCCTTAAAAATAGAACTGTATATTTTTACAAGATCTTTTTTATTAAAGTAACTTTTAATGAAATTGGACAACAGAATGTTCATAAAATTATACAGTTTTTTTGAATACGCCTAAATTGAAAACCAGGAAGGTATTATAATCATCCCACTGCAGAGCAAAGGCCTTTCCATCATTGGATTCAAGTTGTAATATGAGGATTATGCCACGTCGCGCACGGCAGGGCATGCGGGTTGGTTATTTCAGTTCAACCAATATGGAGAGAATACACTGATACCCCTCGTCTTCTCGCAGTATTCATTAAGTGCCGTGTTGAGTCGGTCTAAAATAATTGGCCCCACCCCGTGTCGTCTTCAGGGGACGCCGTCTCGTCGTTCTAAACAAAATCAATTCTCAAAAAACTAGAACAGAATCATTTTAGCAAATCACCTCTAGTATTTATTGAATCACTGTTAACTGCTTTTTATTCTGGCATTCTTTCTTATTGTACATTATTGCTAAAAGCAGCCGCTTTTGGCGTTAGCCACTAATTCGACTTTATAACCAACAAAACGAAAAGTTTACCGTGATTCAATAAATAATAGAGGTAATTTGCTAAAATGATTCTGTTATAGTATTTTGAGAATTGATTTTGTTTAGAAGTAATCAAATTAAATCAATTGGAGGCAGCACATAGCTCTATTAGTCCCCTTAAGAGAACGTCACATCTTCTCCTTTTCTTATGACTGTCTCTTTTGAAGGTAGTTGTTAGAGTTTTCCAAGGCACACACAGGCCTATGACGCTACTTTTTTTAACGACAAAACCGAACAAAACCGAAAAGACGGCTTCTAAAGCAAGACGACCACACTACAGAGGCCCTACTATGCAACACGAAGCGCGTTTTTACGGATCTATCTGTCCCTTTCAGATACACTGATACATTAGTATGAGTGAGCGAGACGGTTAGGTATAGACGAATATACATTCTGTTGCGGAGTAAGACCTCAGACCCGAGCCAATTTAGCAAAGATAGTTTCCTAAATTGATCCGAGAGTCGAGACGGAGACGGGGATCGAAGTATTGGGTGAACTTCACAACACAACTGAGTCGTCATGACATAAAATGACATCTGTTTTGATATGAATATACGATATATCTGCGACACAAAATACATTAATTGGATGTATATTGTAACGTAATTGGTAGAGGGCAATTATAATTCAATTTCAGAGGCGCAAGTCACTGAGGCGAAGTTAATTAACAATATTGCCTAGTCACGGAGAAATGGGCTCGTCATGTCCTTAGATAACGTTCCAAGTTATACTAAAAAGTATTTATTTATTGTAAGCTATTTAAAAATTTACCTTGCTACCCAATAAAAGTACCACCATCACACTACTTCTTTATTTATTTTATTGATGTCATAAGAGGCTAATGGATTATTGCTAGAAGCTGGGTAGCCAAGTCTTTTCTCTGGTATTAGACAAATTTAGAGGCAGGCCGAGCGTGGGGATTATAACTCTTCTTTTGGAACGGCCTATGTCCAGTTGTATTAGATGGAGGCCTTTGCCCTGCAGTGGCATGATTATAGACTGTTACTTTACTTACTATGTCCTGCAGTGGACTGGTGTGAGCTTATGATGACAATAAAACATAATAGACTGATTTAAAGTTTCATGGTCACTAGAGTTATTTAATTCTCGTGAACTCCCGTGATCATGGCGCTTGCAACAGTGCCGAAATATCGGAAACTCATAATAAATAAGGTACATGGTATAAATCCCGAATTAAATAACCTTAATAAAACATAAATCATAGAAAAAAAAACCACCGATAAATCATAACCGACATATCAGTACATAAACTTGAAAAATTATGTCTTAGGCGGGAATTTTTCAAGTTTAAATACTTATTATATTATATATTATAATTATTATGTATATATTATTGTTATTATTATAATTATTATATATTATAAATAAATAATAATAATAAATAAATATTTAAGACATGCCTCACTGGGCCACACTGAGCCATCTAGTCCCAAATTAAGGTACTATTAAGTACCCTGTCGTATGGGGTACTAGACAACCGATAAACTTACTTATATACTTTTTTTTGTAAATATATACTTATAATACATAGAAAACACCCAGACCAGTACAAACAGACATGTTCATGCACACAAATATTTGTACTGTGCGGGGATCGAACCCGCGACCCATGGCTCAGAAGCAGCTTTAACTACCGCTGATCCAAATGGTCGTCAATAATTATTATTATAATTATTATATATTATAATTGCAATGAAGTTGCTAAAATATCAAATAAAGTATATAACCGACATAATTCGTAGCTTATTTTGTGCTTTTAAACGGTTTTTATAAAAAATACACTTATTATCTTTAACCGTTCACAAACTTTAACCAAATAATGAATAATGATGGCGCTATAACTAGTCGGCTAATTACTCGTTTCCATCACAGATGTCGCTGGGTGACTTGCGGACGACAAATTAAATTATAATTGGTCTGGCGTCACAGCCCGCTACTATACAGTCAACTCACACTGACAACTCAACAGGGCAGGGGTAACGCTGAGTGCCAACTTTCGATAGTCGATGACTGATTTCTATAGGACTTTTACGTATTAATATTGCAAATTAATGATGTTTCCTTTGCTGACTGACTATCGGATCTGACTGACTATCGGATATCACGGTGTCACCACGGCTGGCTGCCTTAATTGGGAGTTAATAGTATAGTGAAAGGTACACCATGACATGTGTGGGGGCCAAATGCAATATTACCCATCAAACCCGTGACATTTAATGTAAAAACCTTAAAAACTAGAGTTAAATCCGTAAATTCATCTTTCATTTCAACGTCCTACGACGTCGGCACATCGAGTTTGCAACAAAAGTGTTCAGGCCACTGTACCTTGGAATGTTATAGGGCCGGCGATGACGAACAAACGTACTGGCCACTCTCCCCATACTGTGTTCGTATTGGTTACTCATAATGTAATATTATTGTTAGCCACACGATTGTAAATACAGAATGTGGGTCGAACTATTGTAGTACAAATCATGGCGGGGCGCGGGGAGCGGACCGGAAGCAAGTTAATGTATTTGATTAAAGATCAGTCCTTACAATCCTTTGCTATTATCGAAATGAATTTTATTACCAATTAGGTAAGTGATTCAGTTTATGTTATTCCATCGGATAAAGATTGGCAGTATTTGCTATTGATAGGAGCGAACGGGTCACACACAAATACGCTAGTTAAGTCTGATTAATAATGAAATTGTGATGTGAAGCATTAATACTAGTACAACATATGTTTTGAAATACAAACAATTTGTTGCCTTGTATACAACAAATAAATATTTCTTTCTAATAAATGAATATCATATGGTGTCGGCCCAATTATGGATGTCCAAGGAGTACTGCCCGAAGACGACGGACACCAGCTTCGTTCGACACCAGCCTACTAATGAATAAATTAATGGATAAGTATACTATTTCAAGCAACTATGGAAAACGGAACATGTTACTTTACGAAAATCGGATTAGTAAGTGTGGTAACAGTTTTTTAATTTTTCAATCGACGAAAACATTAACGCTTAGGCCCAACACTGGACTAAAAAATGATGATACATGAATTAAACTTTAGAACCTCTCTTTTTTTTAACACTTAAAAGAAAAACTGTAAGCCGTTATGGTATGGGGCCTCAAACTAAATAAGGCCAAAGCGTAAACATACATATTTCTGCATTTGGCGCTTTTTAGCAATAACCCGCTAATATGGATAACAAACAAAAGCCTGTACAAATTCCAATAATACTAATACCGAGAATCGAAACAGAGTCTTTACTTTGGAACACAATGTCTGTATATTCGATTTCATCTGTCTCTTTCACTCATACCGATGTCTTAGAATATCTGAAAGAGAAAGATATATCCGTATATAAGGACTTCACGATACGTAGTAGGGACTCAGATCATCAAAACCACAACTGACACAAATACATGACCCTACATAGCGTGTGGTCGGGTAAAAAAATAAAACGTTAAAACTTGCGAAAGTAAAAAAAAAACAATGTTAAAAAGCGCGAATTGTGAGTCGGTTCGTGACGAAAGGTCGATGAAAATTTATATCTTTTCTCACTCAGACTCAAAATTGGTAGTTAATTCGGTCCATACCGTTGGAAAGGACCAAATTAACCACCAATTTTTCGTAGACTTTTCTATCTCCGGCCGTCCACAGGGCTTGTTCTGCAGCTCGAAATTTACAGAACGAAACCGTTGGAACCACAAACGCATCGTGTTTTCTATTGCGACACGACAAGAAAGTCTACGAAAAAGTTACGAGTATTAACATTTACCAACGTAAATTTTTCTATTTTTGAGTCGATCCTTCTTAGGGGAGGCATATTCCCAATAAAAGGATCTTCTATCAGCCAAATGAATCGTTTTGTATGTTATCATGTTCTACTGTATGTATTTTTGTTTATAAACTTAACCGATAGCTTCGTCAATTATTGTAGACCGATTTATAAAAAAACATTTATGATTATCTAAAATGTAATAAAGTTTACAATTTAAATAACTAAAGGTTGGAATTATCTACAGCTTTGTGTACTTTACTCGTAATATGTTGATGCGGTATCAACATATTAAAGTACACAAAACTTTCTTAAACGAAAATCACTTAAAATTATTTTTTTTGTAAATGGTATTATTCTAAGTAATACCATTTACAATCCCAATTTTTTTGAGTGATTTAGCGCGAGCCCCTGCAGTCGCGACTCGCGTTTCTTCGGCAGACATTTTGAAATAAATAAGTAAAAAAAATACGAAATACATTCTTATCCGCATAACGCCGTAGTACGTGACTACGGCGTAGCGTCACGTAGCGCCGTAGCTTTTAGCTGTAGTTAGGGCGCGTAGACATTGAAAATGTTTTTTTTTTTTAAATTTTAACACATTTTATACAATTTTACCGATGTGATGGCCTTTCGAAAAGGACGATTGTGCCATAAGCGCCATGCTTGGCAGGCGGAGCGACGTTCGCTCGCAGTTTGACTGATGATGGAAACAATATGGGCGGTTCGGACGTGTCAAAGTAGAACAAAAGTAGTTTTCTATGTTTTCTCAGGTCTGGGTTTTTGTTGTTTTTTATTCTTGTTTTCGTTTGGGTACAGAACTATGTATGTGATGTGATGATGTGGATGCTGTCCATTAGCATTTTTTTGCTGTCGTATTTTAATCTATACTAATATAATAAGGCTGAAGAGTTTGTCTGTTTGGTTAAACGCGCTTACCTCTAGAACTATAATTGGTTCGAATAAAAAAAAAATTGCTGAACAATCTATTTATCGAAGAAGGCTTTATGTTTTATAACATGACGCTGCTATCAATAGGATTAGGAACGAAGCATTAAAACGGCAAAACATTTTTTTTAAACAGTCGTTGCATGCTCTACGTGAATGGTTTAAGTTACGAAAATATTATGTTAGATGGAATTATACCCCTTTGATTAATCAAAACATTTATAAAATATATGACACACTCGTGTGCAACCGCCCTAATAGTTCGACACAGTTGTCTGGCGTGTCGCATGATACATTCGCGTCTTTCCTTATTTACGGCGACGATTTTAGCCGTATTGCAACGTTTCGGCGGTGAGGGGTAGGGGGGATAACCTATAATTGAATTTGTTACCCCGGGACCGGGTTGACTAGGTTACACCGGGATGTTTGTGACAGGGACCCGTCGATGCAAAGGTATAATTTAAAATCAAGATTTTTGTGTTGACGTATATGTTTTAAACTGACGAAAAAAAGAGATTCTCCATTCAAAGCATACTAATAATTTTTATTTGCTGGGACAACTTAATTTTATTTTTGTTCCATATATTACCTTCTATTCAGCTAAAATTTAGTCCATTTTAACTTAAAATGAAAATTCCATTCTTAAATAGAGCTAACGAAAAACCTGAAGAACTAAAAATATTCTTTTAAAAAGTATGAACTGACAAAAATTACAAAATTAAGATTTATGACATGTTGTTAATAAAGTAGTTTTATAAGCAACTAGATAGTTAGTGTTGATTGAAAACGATTAGTTATTTGAAAATGTCAACTCCCTTTCTACCTATATAGAAATGCTCAAGGAACCACATCTTAATATGTGTATTCCATGAAAACCATAGATTTCACCATTACCATCATCATCATCATCATCATCATCGTGTCCAGCTAGCCTATGTCAGTCTATCCAAAAGGATATTGCAATAAACGCTACGCTTGGCAAACGTAACGGTGATCAGTTTGGCCAATCAAATGGTGGGGACAAGACGCTGGTGCCCGTCTTCGTCTTTCATTTAATATTATTTATTGCTTTGAACCCCACGGGGCACCCGGGTGCCACGATAACAATTGATTTCAATTGTGTCTGGAATAACTCACGATCGAGGGACTAAAGTACTTACACTAACGGGTCGTTATCGCGTTAAATATTAAGGAAGTATAAATACCTATTTATTTACCCGACGTCGTAAACGCGGCTTGGTGCAATCCAGTCGAAACGTCGAGTAAATAAATAGGTATTTATACCTCCTTCATATTTAACGCGATAACGACCCGTTAGTGTACTTTTAATAATATTATGTGTTCAAATCGCGAAGTTTAAAATCATTTTTCGTCTTTCCTCACGACGCATACAAATATGTGAAACCATCAAAACCATAGATTTCATAGATTTATAATATCTACTTTATTTGATATTTTAGCAACTTTATTGCACTTATAATATCAGTATATAAACTTGAAAAATTTTGTCTCAGGCGGGACTCGAACCCGCATCTCCTCGCATGCCGGGCGGGCGCCATACCATTAGGCCACCGAGACACTGCGACACGGCGCGAATTTTTCAAGCATATTCTTACGCTGTGAGCCAGCGTTGCTTCTTCAAATGTTTAGGAGCTTGCACCCCCAACACCCGAAAGAAACATCTTTGCAGATGTTTGACAGTCAGTTAAGATGAAACAGCCATTTATATACTTTATTTGATATTTTGGCAACTTAATTGCACTTATAAAATCAGTATATAAACTTGAAAAATTTTGTCTCAGGCGGGACTCGAACCCGCATAGCCTCAAAAAAAAAATTTTTCAAGTTTATAATATCTATTGTTTTAAGACACGATATAGATTTCAAAAACCACTTATCGACGACCCATTACGCCTGGCATTACATCAGAAAGAATGTCATACTTGTGCAAATGCAAATACCTTAGCATAAAAGGTTTCGTGAACAAAAATAAGTCCAAAATACCTTGATACAATGTCCCATACATTGTTCTTACCAAAATTGGATGCGGAGCTTCGGTAAAGCTAAACCCGGCACTAAGTGTCGTGAACTTTCATGATAACGGGTTTCGGCGAGGCAGCTTTAGCTTTTTATATTTAAATAGATATGATCGCTTGCAAAATGGACGTTTAGTTAGTATGGTATAGGTTTTTTACTTGGCTTGAGATAGGTGCTTTGAATATCATTCAGGGAAGACTGAAAGTTTACTATAAGCACGGACTATATGCTGAAATAAAGCTGTTTTATTTAAAATATTCTGTTTAATAAGGTTTAAGGGAAAAAAGGAGTCTAGATACGAAAAAAAAAATCCAATACAAACTATTGACATCTTTTTATACTTGGTTTGATATAGGGGATATAGATGTGAATATCATACTTAAGGAAGACTGTAAGTTGACTATAAGAACATTCTGGGGCCTATTCGCAGATATAAGACAGATTATTTTGTTTTTAAAAGATAAACGCCCCGTTGCGTTGGTCTAGAGCTTTAAATACCGGGCCAAGATCCAGGGTTCGATCCCCGGGTCGGGCAAAAAAAGTTTCAAATTTTCGAACATTGCTCGGTTTTGTGATTACCAACCCGCATATGGCGAGCGTGGTGATTATGCCAGCACCCATATTGCTGTGGTATGGCTCAATGATGGAGTCCTTTTCCCTGCACTGGGATGATTATAGGCTGTTACTTAACTTTACTTATAAGGTATCGATAACATACAAGTAAATCAGGGTGTAAAATTTAAAAAAAAAACTGTTATCGCGTAGTCTGCGCTAATTATCAACATCAGGGCAATGTATTACAAAATTTTTTCAGTAGTTCGAAATACTATTATGACGTCTTACTATTACAGTTACATCACAAAACTACTTTTTTATGTTATTATCATAAAATAATACGAGTAGTAACGCACGCCGCCTCATGCCGGTAAGCTGACTTAATCGTGTGTTCTAAGCATGAAAAATCTACGAAGAGTGTAATAAAGTTTATCTTTAAAAAACTTATGTTACATTCTTATTTAACCCGTGTGATGCCGGGGCAGGCCGCTAGTCATACATCATACACATAATACAGTTGAACAGACACCTAATCTTATCCTTGCTATAGCAACAGTAAGACACTTTTCACTCGGATCATATCAACAGCTGCCTAATAAAACGAAATTACACAAGGAATTGGCATCACAAGAGAATAATGTGACAATAATTGACATTATGACATTAATCAGCGTAACAAGTATCATACAAGATGTCTGCGATGGATCCAACACAAAAAGGCGAGTAATTGGCCGGCCAAATGGAATCTTTTTCTCGTTACTCAGTAATTAGCCCTATTCATGTTAGCAGACGTTTACCCCAAATGCCCGGGGCTGGGGGCGCAGGCAGTGATGGGGAAGAACGTTTTCTAACTTTGACAAAATATTTAAATGTAAACAAACTAAACAACAACACATACAACGTTTTGGAACTGTTTTTTAAGCAAATAAATTGCTAGTGTAAATTGAGGATAAAATTCCTTATTTTAGGGGTTAAAGTATGAAATTGCCGCTTTGTATGGACGAAATCGAGAAAAGTCATTTTTCCATACTAACAATTATTTAGTTTTTTTAAAAACGCCTGAACCGTTTTCGATGCAATTAAAGGTGAAAGTTACATGGTTATAAAGCTGCGCATTATAGTATTAAAATTTCTGATAATCAAAGTATATAATACAAATATACTTAATTGAAGCAAGAAGGTCAGCTGACACATTGTAAGGGGTCTTTTCAACGACGTCCTTTGAAGTAATAGGCACTAGTATTGCATATTTTTTTTTTGTCAAAAGTTTTTTATTTAGTTTTTGATACAATACAAAAAGAATTACGCAATAATATGACTATACTTAAGAGCTATAAACAAAATAAAAAGTGGGAAAATAATCGGCAATTTCATACTTTAACCCCTATTATTTAAATTTTTCCAGTCACATTACATTTATTTATCCTTGAGTAGCTACAAAGCGATTGTAAAACCACAAAGGTACCCAAACAAACTAGTCTCTACTCGTCTAGTCTGCGGTGCCGCCCCATGCATCGCATACAATTCATACACAAGGTATACCTACGCCTCCAAGGAATTTTATTATGACATGAAAACAATGAAATTTTCTATAGTAAGGACAGACATACATAACTCTGTTATTAAATGGCGGGTATGGACGAAATATGAGATTTTTTAGATATCTACCCCAATCGTGTGTTTACAATAAGTGACAGACAGATGCATTTTAGGGTTCCCCAGACTCAAAAAGATAAAAATAAAACCATTTAGTTTTGATACTGGATTTTAAACCTTTAAGTGCCCAGGAACTTGACACAATTAACATTTTATTGTTTTGAGGTCACCGGTGGCCCCTAATGGCGCTTAATGTGTTAAGAAATTAAATTAATAGTGTTAATTGAAGATACAATTCCTTGAATTATCAAAACCAGTCGCTGGTTGTAGGTTTAAGTCCCACCTAAGGCATTCGGCATTATCATCAAAACCGTGTAGATTTACTTTGTTGTCCGTCTGTCTTTGAAAGAAGACTTTTTTCCTTTTATATGAGCAAGTAAACAGGCATGAAATGCCGGCCTAAATAAGAAAGAATATAGCGTAGCCTCTTGTCTCAACTATTAGCCAAACTGCGATTGCCAACTTACCGCCAAGCGTGCCAATTATAAAATCCTCTTTTTGGAGAAGCCGTTTTTGTCATCGGAAAAATGTTTTACGCATATCGGTCCTTGGGGGGAAACTAGTATAATGTCAGAGTAACAAGTTTATTTGCAACAGACTTCTATGGGGAATGGAAGAATTGTTTCCGATGATGACCGTACAGAAAATTCAAAATAACTTCTAATACCTTACAGTTATGATAAAGATTATTATATTAAAGATTATTAAGGTTAATCAGTACATAAGTATGATTGACGACAGACATTGTGTTCAAGTTGATATTGGATTTATACGGGACCCTTGGCGTGCAAGTCAGAAACGAGCTCGTCTGTTTTTTTCGTTACAACAGCTATCAGTTACACATCCGGTACTAAGTAAACAGTTGTACTCGTATCTTAGTGATGCCTCTCAACTGTCGCTCACAAGGTGATCCAAAGATCACCCTTTTATAACGAGAAACGTCACTGATGTCAAACTTGGACACAATTTATGTCAGCATCAACAATAGATAGACTCGTGTGCAAATAACCTATTTGTTTTAGCAATATCACTCTCTTTTTTCAATCCATGCAAAAAGAAGATGACGTCTTGGCACAACACCATTTTGTATAAAAAATATATAATAGACGTGTGGCACTCGGAGACTGCCGCGGTAAAGCTATTGCATAGCATTTTATGTATTTTCTAATTTTGACTTTTGTAATTAAATTTTTCTGTTTATTTGGCAGATATGGATACCATAGGCAACCATACTGTCAAAATCCTTATTTTCTTCTAAATTCTTTTTTAATTTCGGAAATTCAAAATTGTTCGATCGTGCCTCGCCCCGAGTGTTAGGTTAGGTTATTTTCGTTACGGAATTTCTGGATTCGGTCTCCACGCTGAAGGCCCGCGATAGAAGCTATGCAATAGCTTAATAATCTTCGACTAAATACTCCTACAATGACAGCCTCGTTGTTACACTCATGCGCCCATCACCAGCTTATGCCATTCAACTGCTGGACAAAAAGGCCTTTTCAAAAAGGTGGATTTTGCCATAATTGCCAGGCTTGGCGATCGCAGTGTGACCAATGGTGAAGAGAAGACGATGCTGCCCGTCTACTTCTGGCAGTGCTCCTTACAACACCCATTGGAAGAGAAGAGGTGGTGCTATTCTTTTAATGCGCTGGAACCACACGACACGCACACAAACGTAAAGCAATTAAAACGCAACACTAACACTATTACAGACATTTGGGATCGCCCATTTTACGTCTTGCTTAACGCGGGTTCTATTTTGTAGAAGCGTGTTTTACTTAGTAACGCTTCTAGAGAATTCTTTTGATTTGTAGGTTATTCAGTATTAATAGCATGTAGATCCAAGATGGTCGACGTACCTGTAACAAAAAACAATCAAATTGTTACAAACAGGTTTCATTAGATTACACATATTTTATATTGAAATTAATTAACAAAATGAAGCGATTAGAGCAACAGAACACAAAACCACTTTTAACCTCTATCTATAACGAAAAAACTAATTATCTTTACACGTGTATCAGTAAAAATAAAACGTCATTTCTGTACATGTTTATGTGTACAAAGAAAAAACGCTTACGAAGCCCCTTTAACTAGTAGAAACTTAATAAAACCCCAAATGGGCATTGCAATGGACTTATTCCTATAGTAACGTATTAATTCGGCCGTTCCTCAGGAGCGGGTGGACGCGGCGAGTTATGGAGTGACGATAAGAGCCCGCTAATAGCGGTAGACACGCTAACTTTTACTTATGGGCCGTGGTCGGGTTAGTAGCGAAGAAACGAACATTTTTTGGGTACCGAAGTCAACAAGGAACCCTCATTGTTATGTCATTTTTGACTGCCTGTCAGTCCGCCGTTAATAAAAAGCTGTAATCTATTTTAGTTAAGTGTAAAAGAAAAAGTTGAAAAAATCACTATGGAATGAAAACAAGGAATTATAATAATATATTTTCTTATCCATCCCATGGTGTATGTTATAATCGGATAGGTTTTTCAAGACAATTCAAGAGTATGCGAAGTCGATTAACGGCCGGACCCAATAACCTATCTATCTTCAGTTTTGGCATATCGGAGATAGAAAACATCTTCTGTCTCCGATTTTGCCGTCCAGAGAAACAAAGACAAAAGTTGTTTTCTATCTCCGATATGCCAAAACTGAAGATAGATAGGTTATTGGGACCGGCCGTAAGGGATCAATTTGATAAGAATAATATAAAATGTAATTTTTTTCTTATGGATACTAATTCCAATGATAATCGGACAAAGTTATTGGTTGAGTATACTTACTATACTATATATTGGTTGGTAAAATACTAGAAAAGATTGTCACTTCCCAGCTTTCATATGCTATTCGTCACCAAATCTCGGATAAACAGCACGGATTTATTAAAGCTCGTAGTGTTGACTCTAACATGGTCACTTTTGTAGATTTTGTTCTGAATGCTATGGATAGAGATATGCAGGTCGATGCAGTGTACACCGACTTCTCAAAAGCCTTCGACAAAATTAGCCACAATTTACTGATCAGGAAACTATGGAGGGTCGGTGTGCACGGCAACCTGCTCAGGTGGCTTGAGTCTTACATTCGAAACCGAAGTCAAGCTGTCTGCGCTAAGGGTTATTGCTCAAGTTTCTTACCGATACCATCAGGAGTCCCGCAGGGCTCTCACTTAGGACCAGTTTTGTTTACTATTTATATCAATGATCTACAGGACTATCTACAAAACTGTAACCATCTTCAATACGCAGATGACACAAAAATTTTCAGAATTATTCGTAATCAGGATGATTGTCTTGGGCTGCAGTCCGATCTAGATGCACTCAACAAGTATTGTATTGAAAATCAGTTATTTTTAAACACAGATAAATGTCATGTAATAACGTTTACGAGAAAATCTGCTCCTATTTCTTTCAATTATAAGTTAAATGACACTAATTTAAAAAGGGTAGATAGTACTCGCGACTTGGGGGTAATAATGGATAGTAAACTGACATTCGGATTGCACTTTGACTCAATTATCCAGAGGTCCTTTCGTAATTTAGGTTTCATTAATAGAATAACTAAGCCATTTAAAAAAAATATTACCTTGAAAATTCTTTACTTCAGCTTCGTTCGCTCCATTTTAGACTTTGGTTCTGTTGTCTGGAATCCCCATTTTAAACAGGACATTGATAGAATAGAAAAGGTCCAAAGAAAATTTATTAAATTATTGAACTTCCGTAGCAATTGCTCTAACGAATCATACGAAGAATCATTAAAAAAGCACAAATTGTTAACTCTTCAAAACCGTCGAAAGCAATTTGATTTGGTCTTTCTTCATAAAATATTAAATTGTCTTATAGATTCTCCAACTCTTTTATCTAGAATTAATTTCATTACCAAAACTCGTTTGCCCGCACGCTCCTCTCGTTCCATACAGATGTTTGTGCCACCTCGCTCACGAAAGAAATA
Organism: Anania crocealis; assembly: GCA_949315895.1. Lineage (NCBI taxonomy): Eukaryota > Metazoa > Arthropoda > Insecta > Lepidoptera > Crambidae > Anania > Anania crocealis. Next base: position 22,496,650 of record OX438861.1, on the reverse strand, counting down.
CACTAGAAATAATTTCTTTACCCGCTGCCTTACTATGTATAATAATGAATTTTCTAGCATAGATTTATTTGACAATTCTCTCAATAGTCTTAAGTCAAAACTTGTTAAAAAACTTTTACCTACTTTAAGCCCATCCTAAATTTATTTATTTATATAATAATATTGTTACCTTTAATTTAAAATACCAGACACAATAGTGTTTATTTATTGTGACGCGACCACCAGCGTGTAAGCTTCTGGCAGGCTAATCAATTACTATCTATTGTTATTTTAGTTGTCACCAATTTAAATTTATTTTAACTTACTAAAATATTCTACTTCTGTTACCCATACTAAAATCATATCTATATAGGTACCTGTTCTGCGAATGTGTGTGCTACTCTAATCATACCAACATGTTTGTAAATTACCTGCTTACCCTAGATGTTAATTCTGCTAAGTATCTAAGTACATAGTTAATTATTGGGCACTCATTGTCTATATGTAAGTATCTTTTAGTATTAGTATTTTTTTGTAATGACTGTTACGTGCCAAAATAAAAAGTAAAAAAAAAAAAAAAAAAAAAAATACAGGTAGTAAAAATAAACGAACGAAGCAAGTAAAGCAGTTAGGAACATTAAAAACGAAAAACAGGCATTTGCGACTTGTAACTATGGCACCCAAGAAAATGGTAAAATGGATATGAAGAAATCCTCCTTCTGGAGAGTTTTTTGTCCAGCAGTGCACATGTTTGGACTGATAGATAGATTAAAAATGTATTATCATATGCCCTTATACACTGGTCGCATATAAGCACACGAAAAAAAGAAAAAAGAAAAGGACAACGAGAGCCAGCTAGCATACGTTGCGACACAGGGCGGCAGGCGACAGATGCGCAACTACCCAGTGCCTCAACATGCCACTATCCTCTCTTATAGCAATGGTGTTCAGGATGCCATTGACTCCACCACGTACCCTACTCATCAGCGAAGCGATTCTTTTTCGCAATATATCGCATGGAATCCGTCCACTTCTGAGCTTCCGCGAACATACCTAATAAATAATGATTATGGTATCTACACAATGAAACTCCTATGTGTTACGGTACGCAGACATCCTACCAGCAACTCGCCCCGCTCGTGACTCAACCACAGCCTAACCCCGCTGTTAATAGTGAGAATAATTATTTCGTAAGTCCGCTAACGTACTGTGAATACCAACTTTTGGTGACTGAACTTTACCGCTGAAGTCTTGTTGAGTTAGTGATAAACTCGAGTTATTTCTTTAATGTACCAGCCATCTAATTAAATATTTCAAGCGTAAAATCAAAAAAATCTATGGATTATCAAGTTTTTTTAAATATTTTAACTAATTTTTTCAATATTTTTCAAGGATGCGTAACTTTCATACTGAGCGGCTATCAAAGACCGTGAAAATTAATACAATTCTCTGAATATTCTTTCTTAGCTTGAAAGCTTCGTAGGTTCCACAGTTCCACCTAAAGCAGTCTATTTTTTTCTCAAGAAATTGCATTTTTAATTTGCCTTTAATACTTAACTTTTAACGGTTTTGGTGAATTTGTATTTGACTAATTTTCATGCGGATCTTTGATTGATTCATTTACAGCTCATAATTTCAGAAGAAAATTCCAAATGGTAGTTAGAGACATACAGTTCACGGATATAAAAAATGGAGACTGCCGCGGTAAAGCTATTGCATAGCATTTTTTATCAACTTATGCAATTATAAAACTAAAAAGTATCACCGCTGTGCCGGTCGGAGTGGGGGGTGTTAGGTTATTTTCGTTACGGAAAGTCTGGATTCGGTCTCCAAGCTCAAGGCCCGCGATAGAAGCTATGCAATAGCTTAATTTTATAATATTATGTATTTTCTAATTTTGACTTTTGTAATGAATTTTTTCTGTTTTTTTGGCAGATATGGTTACCATAGGCAACCATACTGTCAAAAACCTTATTTTCTTCTAAATTCTTTTAAATTTCGGAAATTCAAAATTGTTCGATCGTGCCTCGCCCCGAGTGTGTGGGTGTGGGTGTTAGATTATTTTCGTTACGGAATTTCTGGATTCGGTCTCCACACTCAAGGCCCGCGATAGAAGCTTTGCAATAGCTTAAAAAAAGCACAAAAAGGCACCAAATAAACCACCAATAATAGTGTAGGTAGTGGTAGTAGAAGATGAGCCGGTTGTCAACCTCACTTCTACCTTATTGTAGCATTTATTTGTAGCTTTTATTTCTAAAATTTCAATTAAAAAAACATCGATATCGGGTAACGCCAAAAATGTGTCCGACCCTCCTAGTTTTTGTTTACGTTTAAAATGTTAAGTGGTGCCAAAAAAAAGTTTTATAACGAATACTAGACATTCCTCATTCTCTATTGCTATTGCTAGTAGACCCCCTACATGGAAACGCAAATAAAACATCTGGTGTCATTGAGCCCGATATAGGCTTTTATGGTTATTTTTCACAAGACAATAAAACAATCTCCTCATCACAAGACTAAGTAATGGCTCAACGCATCTGCCTCAAAAACTGATTTTAACAGTATCTTGAAGGTTTACCAAAGAACCTGCAATAGCTAGAATGGTTCTGTATATACGTAATAATTTATTTTTTCCAATTAGCCTGTTGTGACAAACTCGCACCTATGTGAAGGATGTTAGGATGCCAGTGAATAGCTGCATAAAGTGATGTTTATTTGCTATTGTACGTATCTGGTAGGTGCTAGTTTGCTTTTATGAGTTTCCAATAGTTTAGAACTATTGCATTTTCTCTGATAACTGCAGGTCGTGGATTTAATCCTCTCTGAGAGACCTAATCGCGGCCTGATTTTTTTGGGTGTCCAACTCATACACCTAAAATAATAACCCAAGACACATGGTGTCATATTACTTTATAACATATTTTTAGCAATACCATTGCAATTATAATAATATAATGTCAGCATTTAAACTTGAAAATGTTTTTCTTAGGCGGCAATTGAACCAGAATCGCCATGAAAGATAATAATAATCAGCTTACAATTTTTTTGCGTAATTGTCTCGGTACCATAACGGACAAAGAATCGCAGCCGGTTTGTATGGGGATTCGGGTTCGAATTCCACGAAATTAAATTCGAAACCCACGACACACGAATAGCACGAAGTCTTTTTTGGACTAGAATTATCTGTCCACTTTGTATAAAAATGTATGTTACATACCACACCATATAACAAATATGTACATATACTATACATACAGGGTGAAATTGTAACCACCTTCCAAATTTCAATATATCAATCTACGTGACAAAAAACAAATGACGTATTTTTTCTTTTGGTATGGCCCAGTACAAAAATGTCAAGATAAAGCAATTACAAAATGTCCGCCAACTTCACAAAATTTTTGATAAGGCCGCCTAGCAACACTTTTTTTACGCAATGCTTATAACATTCATTTATTACGATACTAATAATAAGTTTTTGACTTTCCCTTTATACCTAAACTGGCCTAAAACTGTAAAAATTTAAAACTATTTTGCGAAAAATATTTTTAGTTGAAAACTTGATTTACATTTTTTGCTTCATAAATGGGCTCTAAATACGATACTTAACGCCTACAAAAATTTTGGAAAGTGGTTAAAATTTCATCCTGTATATGTTACTAACTATTAACCATTTCAAACGTTTGCTTACGCAGTGGGGCTATAATGAGCAGTCGCAAATATTTATGTAATGGTTCTCATTTGCAGAGGAACCCCAAGAATTCCCCATAGCGGCTCTACATACGGAGGTTTTATATCCCTAACCATAAACAAAATTAAAGGACTGTAAACTCTAACATTAGAACCATAAAACCCAATTTGGTATGAACCAATTAACTGTAGTTATTAATTTGAGATCTTTAATGGCACTTAAATATTTTAGGGATTATGTATTCGACTTTGAATCTTCTTGCTTTGGCATAAGGCATAGCATTTCGTTTGGAGTTTAATGGGCTGTTTGTGTTATATCTACTTCAAATATGTTTATAACTCTTTAATGTATTTATAGAACCATTATAACACTATTATAGCACTTGCTAACAGTTCTAATGGAACTTATAAATTAATTCTTGTTTCAGTTTCAAAAAATAGTAAAACGACGGAACTGATTCCAAATGCATATTATAGAGACAAGTAAGAAATGTTAAAGTGCAGTGCAAACAAGAAAAAAGTTAATACGGAAATGGAAAAACAGATATGCAGATAAAAACAATGAAAACATACAAATCACTAATAAATAAGGCTTAAAAGTATAAAAGCCTTCTTCTTAGGCCCGAGTTCACCAACGGACGTTTAACAGCGTTTAAAATATTATTTGACATATTTTGTATGGGAATTGTGTCAAATTAATCGTCACTCTTTGTTTACCGGCTGTTTAAGTGTTGGTGAACTCGGGTCTTAGAGGTAGAGAGAGAGAACAATCAAATGTTTCCTCTTTGTAACATTAGTGTAGAATAGTAAAGAATGCCACATGGCATAATTTCCACCTATTCTACAATTTTCTCTTCAAATTTGTGCAATAAAGTTTAAAAAAATGTAAAACATCAAGCTACACAGATATAAATGTCAATTTGTGAGTAAATATTATTCTGCGAAGGGTCCTTCTGCGTCATTGTGTCCCTCCGCAAGTGTTTGTGTGCACTCTTGAGACTTCAAAGAGTGCCGGGAGGGTAATGTGCGGTAATATGCTACGGTGCTGCACTTGTTTTAAAAATCTGCCGATTTAAGGCGGCCGTTTCATACGATGAGGGGGGTGATAAGCGTTTGATATTACAACTAAATAAATTACGTTTTTGCTGTAGAAATCTTTTACACTCTCTGATCATAAAAAAAACTGAATCAAAATCGGTTAGTTCCGAAAAAGACGTGTGTGTGGTTATAAATGTAACTGCACATTTTTTTATGACACTAGTTACATTTAATTCCGTAATTTAGTTATATGGTTACACCGATGTGTTATTTCTTGAAAACAAATGAATGTAAGAAAAAAATAAATCCAGTAAATGTCCAAAAAGAATGGAATGTGGTAAAAAAAATGTTAATGAAGTAATCAATACTTACCATTAGATACATATTGAATAAGTGATTTGTTTCCCCTGTTTTCTTTTGTATATTTTTTCAACTTTGTGTTTTCTCTTTTTAGTCGGGTCTGGGCGTTTGTGGTTCTTTTGTAGTTTCTGATTTGTACATCTTAAAACAATCACTTATTTTGGAAATAGAACATTGTATGTGGTTTTATCCATTTGTATTTTTATTTACAAGGAATCTCACTTCATCTTATTGGTAGAGCCATAGACTTTAATCCTACGTTTATCTATCCATAGCAAAAAGACAAAAGCAGTATTTATACAGGTATGAACTAGCAGGTGCGCTCGCAGCGCCGCGGGCGGCCGACGAGCGAACCACAAGTTTGTTTTATGTAAACACTAATTATATAGTATTGGAAGTAGGATTTGCTTTTATTGTTTATCTATCGTTGCACCGTGAGATTGTTCAATTTTTTTTTTTTAAATAAAAATATACAATTCCTTTAAAAATGTTTTTTTAAGTGTCACTTTTACATGGGTCTGACAATTCCATTCCTAAAACATATGTCCCCTTTTATATGGACTGTGTAGGATCAAGTTTTTATTTTTTATCTATGAACGAAAAGGTTGCGTAGCGCTTCAAGCCCCAAGAGACAACCGGTTGACTCGATAACAATTCATTTTAATTGTGTCTGGAATATCCGATCGTCAAAGGGTCAAAGGGTCATCAATCGTAATACTAAGGCCTAAGCAAAAAAAAACCTTTTAAATGTCACCCTGTATTCTGTTTTACTATTTGTTTTGTTGTTTACTTGTCACAGCAACAAAACACAAATCAAAGAGTCTATTTAACTTTCACAAGCATCAAACTGCAAAAGGGAGGTTAAAAATAAAATATCAAATGTATTTCAATCACAGTAATCCAGTGCAACAGTATAAAACAATGTTCATTTGAGTCGTAAAGTACGTAATCTACTCGTCTGCTGTAAGACGCTAATTTAGTACGTCGCCATTGAAAACAAAATAGTTTTGTTTTGCGTCTACCAGATATTTACAAGATAAAGTTAACAGTATTGGAATAAGGACGCTTTTTTGGTTACTATAATATATTTTTTAGGATTTCTAGCTTCTAATGACAGTTTTTTATGAGTCCGAGATTTCAGTACTGCTGCAATATTAAGGAGAACGAAAATTTTAGGCTGATTTTAGAGTCACGCGTTTGCAGAGCGCTGTATCTAAATGCAAAAATATAATAATAGAATCATTGGATTATTTTTTATTAAGAATATTGACACCATAAGTGTTCTATACTTTGTAAAAAGTGAATCGTACCTTATCATATTTTATAATTACATAATAGGGTCTTAAACACTAATACTAAAGATTGCATTAGAAATTAAAGAGAAAGAAAATAGGTATAATATTGTATCATCCTAACAGGAGTACTTTTCAAAGCTTTGTTTCAAAATAAACTAGTCTCCCGCTATAACTTAGCACCAACCCTATGTTTAATGTGCAATACTTCAACTTATGATAGCTCAATTTGTGTAGCGAGGTACTCGTAGCCGCCAAAGCTGTTAACCTTCCGCCATTTTTATTTTTACATCACCGTAAAATAAAAAAGAGATATTCCATCGTTGCCAAAACACCAACATCAGAGAATGGGAAGTGTGATACTTCACTAGATTGTGCGTCGTTTGTACCAGAGACAGTGTTGCCGAAATATCGATAAACACCATCAAAATCTTATCGACACGTTTTTCATATTCTTTGTGCTATCCTTTTTCAATTCCTAGTCATGGTAGGCTTAGGTAATCATCGTGATAATCAACCTAAATCCCTAAAAAGGGTTTATCTACAATATACAAATGTTTTTATATCAAATATAATAAATATCAAATATAGACCATAAGATAGAGGTTGTGTTAATAATAACATTCCCTAAAAGATGAAATAAACTTAAACTTGGTTGTTACTTGTTCTAGCTCGGTATCGACACATAACCAACAGACAACACCAGCACGAGACATTTGTAGCCGTCAACTTGGCTGCTTAGCCCTGACAGAGGTCGGAACGAGGTGAAAATTGCTCTCACTTATCATTTTTGTGTTTCGTTATAAAGATAAGCGAAATATGCAAATGTTAAATTGTCGATTTCGCGGGCTAGGGCTTCGAATAATAGCTGCAGGTTTGGATGAAGATTTTACTGATCGTCGAGTTAAAGAGCTTCCTGTGTGATTGAGAAAATACTTTATGTAATATTTTAGGTACCTACATATCTAAGAATTTACAATAATTATTTTTTCAGTATTTAAAGTTGTAAAATCCATACCGGACGCGGTGCTTTGTCAAATTAAGTTACCGAGACATCACGTCAGAGCGTCAATTTTCCAAATATGTTTATAACGCTATAAGCCAGCGTAGTTTTGTCACAAAGATTTCGAATTAATCTCAACGCTTTGCAGACGGGCTGTCGATCGCAGTTTAGCAAATAGTGGAGAACAGCTTTAGCCCATCATCTATTGGCAGCACTCCTCCAGTCGCCACTTATGATATTTCAGTAATTTTGCTAATGTAAAACAAATATGTGCCTCGACTTTGTCGTAAATCCATCAATGCCTAGCCATTGTCGTTCGCAAAAACGAGTAGTACCGTTAGTGCAAATGTCCATAGATTTTAAGTTCGTGTATTTCTCGCTGACATCGAGTCCATGCCTCGAACATATGTTCTAGTATGATTAATGCGTGTCCAAATATACTTCTCGCCACGTAATGTGTCAAAGCTAAGCATCTGGCGACACCTTATAAATCTATTTGATTATTATGCTGTTTAAAATAGAATGTGTGATTTATTTTGAGTGTATCCTATTTTAGTGATGTATGTTTTGTTGTATGATGAGTTATTACTTTAGAAAGATAAGTTTTGACATTGCTTTGTTAAGTTAAGAAGAAAGACACCAAATGCCATAATAAAATCATCCTTAGTGTAGCAGAATAAGTTATAAGAAAAGGTCAAACAGATTCACCTTAATCTTAAAATCTTATCGTCTTTCTATTAATTAAATGCGAAAGTTTGGATAGGACCGGATTTGGCTAATATTTGACAAGCATAAAAATAAAAAATAAACCGGTTCCCTTCATTCATTAATTTGAAGTTGCACGTGTAGGATGTCGCAATAGTTAAGTAATTATACATATTATTATACTGATAGCTGAGTAATCAGTTAATCACACACAAAGGAGGAATTGTGTAGAGTGTACCAATGTAGAGTAGATATGTATGATAAACTTGTAGGATTTATAAATATCCGTGCGTCAGGCGCCCGAGTTAAATGTATTATCTGTACATCACTATACTATAAAAGGAAGTCACCCTCCTGTCTGTCTGTCCGCTGCATCTTAACCACGCAGCGGAGTTTGAAACGATTTTCACAAATGAATATTTTTTCTGCAAGATTCTAATTACACACTACATAGTGACTTTTTATAGAGCATTACTGATTAATACATACAACTTTTACTAAAGGACAGCCTTTCGAGCCCTACGAAACTTTTTTTTGTCATATACTTAATATATATTTTTTTTTACTTAGTATTTTTGAGTCTAATTCAAAAGCCCGTAAATAAAATTTCTTACTTACATAGGTACTACTTTTGATTCCGAACCAAACAAACTGTTTTAAGTCGTTAAAAAAAAATGTCAAATGACATTTCTTAAATCTAAACAGCACTCGTCCGAAACCAGGGCGAGTCGCTAGTATAGATAGAATATGTCGAAATATCCGTACAACACATGCGGGCTTTTGTGAACTCGTAGAGCTATTCACAATTCTATTACAATAAACATAAGGAAGACTTCTAAATCAAATGTTAGACCGAGCTAATTGAACAACCAGATACCAGATGGAAGTTCAAAGATGTAGAAACTAATTACGGATTTAATTAACACAACAATAGGATGTGAGGGAATGTGGAACTCAAATTATGTGAATGATTCGACGTTAGACTTACAAGAAGCTATTTGTACAAAAGGTAAAAGCGGAAGCTATTTTTTTGATGCAATATATTTGTAATGTGACCAAAATTCAATTTTCAATCTTTTTCATTTTAAAATCAATGGTTAAATAAATGATCGTAGTTCGATGTTTAAATGAAACAATTAGAAAATATGTTCTATTAGAGCATATCTAAGAGTATTGTAACAATCTGCCTAAGAAGCGAAACTCACCCCAAACAGGACTTATCAATCAGACAACTGCAATATCCTGAAGTGATGTGTGTGATGAGTTATATCCTTAAGTTCCAATGATGGTAGCAACGTAATTAACATGTCAATTTTAATTACCACCAACAGTAGGTACCTGCGCTCTGGCACAGCTCAAACAAAACGGCCAAACAATACAATCTTTGCTAGGCGAAAAACTTTTACTGGAAATGAATACAAGAACAAATTGACAAAAATACAATTAGGTCCGATTGTAAATAAATGCGGCTTTGGTAATGAATATTAAAATCGAATAGTATACTTATTTACTTGCAGGTACCGCAAAAATAATCAGGTAAAGCTAAGAAAGTGTCATCAAATCGAAACAATTAAAAAATGTCGACTGCCTTAATCCCGTCTGAGGCAAAGGATCAAACACTTTTTTGTTTTTATATTCAACATCACTAGCGTACATCAGGCCACTACTGGTCACCGACTCTTCAAAAGGAGGTTTGCAATAATTGCCTCGCTTTCACGGCAGGTTAGCCGCCGTTCAGCCAATGGTGGCGAAGAGGACTTTGCTGGCCGCCGACTTCTGGGAGTACTTCTAAAAGTAAGTTAAAAAAGTAACGGTCTATAATCATCCCACTGCAGGAACTGCTCCATCATTGAATTCAAGTTACCATGGCAATAATGGGTACAGGCATAATCACCACGCTTGCCAAATGCGGGTTGGTGATCAAAAACCCGAGCAATGTTCGAAAATTCGAATCTTTTAGTTGCCCGACCCGGGGATCGAACCCGGGGCTCTGAGATCTTGGCCTGGTATTCAAACCACTTGACCAAAGTGGCGTACTTCTTAAGTTGGAGTTAATTGATTCGGGGCTTATACCATGTACCTTATTTTAAGAAGTTCTCCCGTAATCATGGCGCTTGCACCAGTGCCAAAAAATCGGAAATTCATAAAAACTGAGGTACATGGTATAAACCCCAAATCAATGAACTGTAGTGACCATGAAAATTTAAATCAGTACGTATACTTCTTTAGTTGCGACCGGCCGGCACCACACGAATCAGCAATGTTTTTGTAAAACTTAGACCCGAATTCACCAATACACCATACTTAACACGTTCCAGCGCGGTATTCCACTCTACTATGACACTAATAATCTTCATACAAAATTTTCGTACACCTATGGGTATAGGTGTACGAAAATTTTGTATGTACTGCTATACACAATATTATTCAACAGCAAGTCTACGTCAGTGACTGCTATAACCGTATAACGTTTTCCATCTAGAAACAAAAATATTGGTATCATTATAGCATAATGGAAATAGGAGGATAACATACCATCCATTTCCATTGTAATTCAAAGTATATAACAATATAATCCAGCACAAATAGGTATTCTCTCCTACTTTTGTTGCGGCAGGCGCGATGCAATACCGCGCAAACTGACGCGCGTCACTGAAAGCTCTCAGCGAAACACTAACTCACGCATCCAAGTAACGTTCACACATACACAACGGCCACCACCGTACTGTCTATATGTATCCCCCGTGTTTGTGTGTGTGTATGATACCTAAACGGTCTTAGTGTACACGTACTTTTGACACTAGGAACACAAGCCTCCTGTACAGAATGACAGTAAGATTTCTCTCTATGGAACTCTAGTGTAATTTTGTAGGCTGTTGCCGTAGTGCTTTTAAGATTAATTTTCGTGAAAACGGCTTTACCGTACTGCATTTACATATATTTCACTTTTACTGTCTATGCCGTTACCGCGCCGTAACGTGTTAAACAGCTGGTAAGCATAGATTGACGATTAATTTGACACAATTCCCATACAAAATATGTCAAATAATATTTTAAACGCTGTTTAAAACTTAAACGTCTGTTGGTGAACTCGGGCCTAAGTGACACAATTTAAAGCTGTGTTTTCGCATGTCGTTGGTGATTTTATGAATGATCTGTCTTTTACAATTGAGCTGTACACAGACTGTGGTGTGTAATGAGATTTCGCTCACCTGCCGTGACGTCATCGCCATTAAAGGGACGTGCCGATTGGTAAAAGTTGTGCGCTCAATTAGCGAAATAGGGATGTGCTATAACGGTTGTCCTTGGCGATGTTTTTGAGATTATTTCAACATGTACACGTAGACATATCATTTGCAGGATTTATATGAGTATTTAGTCAACGTGCAAGTTTTTTTTATTTATTTCTTTAATATTAAGTGATTACTATGGTCACACTAAGAGATAGACAGTGTTTTCGCGGAAATATTTGATAGTTTACCATGTTTGCAATGTCGGAAAAAAATCTCAATTCGGGTTATTTTATTTGGTTATTTTAAATACAACCTTTTTAAGAGTTTTATGTTTTTTTTAACAAATAGCTGAAAAAGCTTTTAAACCAATAGATTAAATAAGCCACGTAAGTATACACGGCGTCAAACAAACAACCATGCATCGGCTTCATGTTTGATCGATATCGAACAAACAAAGATCGACAATTGTCCGGCCATCCCTATCTAATGCAGTAAAGGAACTCGGTAATGCGTTTCCACGGAACCGCCCGAACCAGGTTAGCAGACCGACTGCTTAATCTCATTACGAGTTACGAATGCGATGAGTTCAGAAAAATCTCTCCAACTTGATGGATTATAGGCGTTGATTTGAGCCATTTTTATGTCTCTATAGTTTGTATAGGCAATTGTATAACTTGTCATCAGGCAAATGAATACATTAGA